>PVLA01001651.1:26562-336064 GCA_004027455.1 Hydrochoerus hydrochaeris | reverse complement strand
GATGCCCAGGGAAGGTACACTCCATAAATTCCTTAAACGTGGGAGGGGGCTGTTTCTACCTCACAACCCAGGTTTTCTAGTCAGCTTAATCCTTGTCTGAATTTAATCTAGGCAGCTTTAACTATAATGGCTCAATTCCCAGAATATTGGGAGGAGATGAGCAGCATAGACCATGTACTTTTAACTAGAGAAAATTCCTTTTACACTGGGATTACAGGCATGCACCACCACGTCCAGCTTTTGTAGAGTTTTATGTAAACCATACCATATACACTCTGTTTTGGTCTTCTTTCTGCATCATTTCTGGGTGTTTTTTTTTTTTTTTGGCAATATTAGGAATCTGGGGATCAAACTCAGGTTTGCTTTACCACTGTGCTGCATCCCCAGCCCTTTTCATTGTTTATTTTGAGACAGAGTCTTGTTAAATTGCCCAGGTTGACCTTGAACTTGAGATCTTGCCTTAGCCTCTTGAGTAACTGGGCTTAAAGCCATGTGCCAGCACACTTGCCATTATTTCATCTTTAACCGTAGATGACATAATCAAGTTTTTTCCCATTTAGTTTGTTAATTTGGTAAAGTATATTGACTATACTTTAAAGTATATTGACTAAGTTTTCAACCTTGTATTCCTGGGATATTTGGCAAGAATATCCTTTTTATGCATTGTTGAACTCTATTTGCTAAACTTTTGTTTAAAATTTTTGCATCTATGTTTATAAAAGTTTTTTTTTTGGTATATTTTTAGTTTAATATGAAATGGGAAATTGTTCAGTCTTCCCTGGAAAAGTTTGTGTAGAGTTGGTTTTATTTCTTCGTACATCTTTGTTAGGTAGAGTTTACCCCTAGTACTTTTAAAGCTGTTTGTTTTTACTTTATATTTTACTTTTTCCCATCTAGTTTGGTGTAAGGCCAAGGACATGATGTATGAAAGATGCAGAACTTTATGGCGGTGTTGTTTTTCTATCTTTAGGGTTTATATTATATTGTTAATGGCTCACATTGGCTGGGAGTTTAGCTCAGTGGTGGAATGTGTGCTTCACATGCGCTAGGTCCTGTCCCCTCGTTCCCATTGACATAAAATGGCAACAGTGGCGGTCTCTGTGGAGTCAACATTTAAACCCGAAACTTAAAAGTAGTTTAATTTTAAAAACAGTCAAAGCTATTCTGGCTCTCTACTGGTGTTTACCTTCAGGACCTAATTGTCCAAAAGAAGAATCTTAGTAATTTCTGGACATGCTCTAAGTCTCTGTTTGGTTTAAGATTTGTCACCCACAGGAGTAGTTGCTTTTTGTGGCATAGCCTACCCTGGATCTAGCAGCCAAATATATCCCTTTTCCAAAATAGAGTGTGGCTTACTCCTTCTGGCCACTAGGTGAGTCTCTAGAGCAGTGATGGTGGACCCTTTACAGACCAGTGCCCAAACTGCAACCCAAAACCCATTTGTTTGTTGCAGAGTGTCAACACTGCAGTTAAACTGGGATACTGGGGTTTTAGTTTAGGGAAAACAACTCTTCATTAACATCTTTTGTCTTAAAAGAAAAACAAATACCACACTGCCATTGGTTTGCCACCACTGCTAGACTGGAGTGGCTGTGACTGTTGGGAGCGAGGGTGCTCACTCCTGTCATGTAATAGAGTTTCTCAAAGACTTATCATCAAATGAACAATAAATTGAAGCAGAGATGGAGGAGAAGGTGACTTGTGGATCTGTGTCTGAGAAAGACAGTCATGAACTTTTGAGGAATACAGAGCCTGTCAAACTTCCATTACTTCTGAGGGTCCTGGAAAGGACAGAGTGGAGAAACGCCCAGTCTCAGTACAATTTCATTGTGACTTGCAGTCCAAGATACAAAGGACTAATTAAACAGTTACAGTGAATGTATAGCATGAATATATTATGTGAAGCCAGATGATCCAGCAGCTTGTTCCAGTGGGATGATCAAGTCACTTTTAAAATGTCGAGTTGCTAAACCTTTTTTGTTCTATATGCCCTTTTGGCAGTCTGGTAAAGCTGATATTTCTTAAAATTGTAATGATGGTACATGCATCAAATGAAATATATACAGTTACAAAAGTAATAAATAAGTGGCTATCAAAAGATTTTTTAAATTATTTGTTTATTTTTGTTTTTTTGAGACAGGTTTGGTCTTGAACTCACTGTGTAGTCCAAGCTGGCTTTAAACTCATGCTGATTTTCTTGCCTCAGCCTCCTAAGTGGTGGGATTACAGGTGTGTGTGTGCCACTTTGCTTGACCAAATATTTGAAAAACAAATGTGTGAGTCAAGGTGGTAGTACATGCTTGTGGCCCTAGCTACCTTAGGTGGCTGAGGTAGAAGCCCAGGAGTTCCAGGCCAACCTGAGGGACAAAATAAAATCTTTTTGTCTCAAAAAAAGCATATTTAATAACTATAACTTTTATAGCTATATATATAACTGGGGATTAAGCCCAAGGCCTTTTCACTAAGCTATATCTCCAGCTGTTTTATTTTTTGAGACAAGGTCCTTGCTAATTCACTAAGTTGCCCAGGCTGGGTTTGACTGGATATTCTCCTACCTCAGCCTCCCAGAGTGCTAGGATTACAGGCATGCACCACCCCACCTAGTTTATATGCATCTTTGTTGATGTTGAACAACAGTATCAATGTACTTGATAATTCAAATGGTGAGCATAAATAGTATTTTGAGATGTCTGCACACTAGCATCAAATGATAGTCTTCATTTCTATTGTTTACAAGTCCAAGGAATACAGTACTGCTGTAGTTTGTTTCCTGTATTGCTAATCAAAAGAAATTCTGAATTGTAGATTAGTGGAAATAAATTTGTGATTTTTTTTTTCCCTTATCCAAAGTCATAGGCTGGGAATTCCCTATGGATTCCTTGGAGGTCCATAGCGCTGAGGTTAAACATCTCTTCATTAATAATTAATTCTTTGTTTTGTTTTGTTTTTGGTACTTACTGGGAATTGAACTCATGACCTCTCACGAGGCAGAGAGCTGCTGAGTTATATCCTTGGTCTAACAACTAATTCTTTGTCCTTTTCACTTCCCTAGGGAAAGGAGAGTAGATGGTAGAAGTAAGGCTCAGAAGCGTTTAGTGGAGGACCAACTCTAGGATGTGACAGTATAACCCCATTGTCTCTGGGAGCTGGGCCTCCAGTACTGAGTTCTGACCCTCAAAACAGGCCTGTTTTGTGCTGCAGAGCTTGATCAGAGATTCACGCAGCAGGTGACACAGTGGTACAGTTTAAACATGTTATTAGGAGGAATCCTAGATCCACTCAACTTCATTTCAGCCTTCATGGTAGTAGAAGAAAGTTGGTGCAGTAGAAGTAAAAGAGATCAATACATGCAAAGACACAGAAAAAAGAATCAATGACTTGATTAGCAGGATATGTTACATAAAACTAAATTTTAAGCACTCCCTGAAGATGCAAACATTTTATTGTTTTTTTTTTTTTTTTTTTTCTTTGTTTCTAAGAGACAAGGTCTTGCTGTGTGGTCCAGAGTGGCCTTGCACTCAGTATGTAGCCCTGGCTGGCCTCATACTTGTGTCAGTCTTCCTCCCTCAGCTTCCTGGGTGCTGAGATAACATTAGCACCACGCCTGGGTTTATTTAATTGTTCGAAATGATAAACATTAGGAATCTGACTTAATTGACAAGAAAAGACATAGCATCTTCAGAAATTTAATATCATAATGTAAACAATAACTATTGAGAATGATTCTTTTTTAAAAGAGGTTTCTCAAAGTAAATAAGGAAGAAGAGTTGAGAAAGTAGGGAAATGGGGAAAAATTAAGTTACATCAAGGTACAAATTCCCTATGATGAATGTGATCATTATGTATACCTAAAATATATCAATAAACATAATTTAAAAAATAAAAGAGGTTTCTGCAGGAGATTTTAAGATTTTGAAAACATATATTTCTAATTCATCTTTGTTACCTCTGGGATCTCAGCCTGTTTCAGCTTCTTGTCTGTTGTAAGACACTTGTGCCACTTGAGCTGCTCTGTCTCTGGCTCAAAGCTCCTTCTTTCGTTGTTGACCTGCCAGGGCTCACTTGAAGGCTAGACCCGACTGGCTGGGGTGGGTGGGCATTGTTGGCAAGCTTTAGTTCCTCACAGACTTTTTGTCTGAGGATCTTAGACTGTTGACCCCCTCCGTTCCTTTTCACCTGGATGTCTCCACAGCGTGGCTCACGACATGGTGGTTGGCTTCTTTCAGAGAGGGGAGCAAGAGGGAACACAAGATGGTTGCTACAGGATTTCATAGCCTAGTCATAGATATGACTTTCCTTCACTTCTCCTAACTTTATTCATTAAATCTGAGTTGTCATATCCAGTCCATACTCAAGGGGAGAGAAATTACCAAGGGCATAAATACCACGAGGCTAGGATGATTGGGGTCCATCTTAGTGGCTACCATACTATATAGCATACTATATATGGTTAAGATTATTATGAGTAATTAGTTCATTGTTAATCAAACTCCAATACTATTTGACTGATAAATACTGACTTTGAAATTGAAAGTTATTTTAATTCATCTGTGTCATTGTTTCTCTCTCTCTCTCTCTCTCTCTCTTTCTCTCTTTTTTTTTTTTCCCAGAATAACTTGGGTATTTTATGGTCTGAAAGAGAAGAAATCGAAACTGCACAGACTTACCTAGAATCATCAGAAGCACTATATAATCAGTACATGAAAGAGGTATGGTACATATTGTAAAATTTTAACTTTGATTGCAATTATCAAGAATCAGTATAGCCTGAAGATGGAAGAGAAAGCATCTCTCTCTCTCCCAAGGAAGATTACTTTTTTGTGAGGCCACAGACTGCACTAACAGGCAAAAAAAAAAAAAAAAAATCAGTATAAACTGGGCCTACCGGTGCAGGCCTGTAACCCTAGCACTCTGGACTGCTAAGGCAGAATAATTAGAACCCATCCTGGGCAATTTAGCTAGACTCTCTCTCAAAGTAAATTAGAAATGAATTGAGGATATAGATAAGGGCAGAGGCCCTGGGTTCAATCCCCAGTACCATAAAAAACAAAAAATATACCAAAAAAACCCACAAAAAAAATATAAGATTCCTTCTTCATGCTGGGGTGTTGGCACACACCTGTAATCCCAGCACTTGGGAGGTTGAGGCATGAGGATTGCTGCGAGTGTAAGGCCAGCCTGGGCTAAATAGTGATTTCAAGGCCACTCTGAACTGCATAGTGAAATCCTGTCTCAAAAAAAAAAAAAAAAAAAGAAAAGGGGCAGCTCAGTGATACAAGTGCCTGCCTGGCAAGTGCAAGGTCCTGAGTTCAATTGCTGGTACCAGCGCTGCTCCCAAATACATATATATAAAATTGAGTTTAGTTGGAGGGGTGAAATTGTGTGGTTTCATACTTGGTTGTTACTGATTAATAATGTGACATAAAAATATTTTTAATATTTCATAAAGCTTACTGACATAATGGCAGAAATTAGAATAATGTTAAACTAGACTTGGTAGTGCATGTCTGTAATTCTAGCACTGGGAGGCTGAGGCAGGAGGATTGTCATGAGTTTGAGACTAGCTTGGACTACATAGTTCAAGGTCAGAATGAACTACATAGCAAGACCCTGTCTCAAACAAAACAAAACATTAGAATATTGTTTTAAAAAGCTACTTGCTCTATCTATGGCTGGGGATTCAGCTCAGTGGTGTAAGCACCTGCCTGTCAAGCATGAGGTTGTGAGTTCAATTCCTGGTACCAAAAAAAAAAAATCTATTGTTATATTCTAGGTAAAGGAGAAATCTAAACAAAGGGGGAAAAATCAGTGAACTTGATGAGAGGACATGTGAATTGTAGTTTCATTTGTGACCATAACTAACTGCTTAACTAGCAGGAAATCAGATTTTCTTTGCATACAGTCATCTGTGAGATGGAAATGACCCACTTATCTCTATGGCACAGAAATAATATAGAAATGTTATGAGAAGCTGATAATAATATAGGTAAGGAAAATGCACATGTCTAGTAATTGCAAAATGGTCAAGCCAACTGTGATATACTAATGAAAAAGAATAGGATATAATCATTAAAATGATAATTACTTGGGTCATCAGGAGAGGGGTAATATATGCACAATATTTTTATACAGATTGATTATAACTACGTAATCATTTTTCCATGAGAAGACCCTGCAAACGTGAACTAGATGATTAGGTATACTAATAAAAGCTAACATCTTAATTTTAAAAGATGTAGCTAATAGCTTGATATGGCAGCACACCCCTGTAATCTTAGCTATTCAGGAAGCTGAGGCAGGAGGGCCCTAAGTTTAAGGCCAGCGTGGGCAATTTAGTGAAACCCTCTTTTAAAAATAAAAAGGACTGAGAATCTAGCTCAGTGATAGAATCCTCCTGGGTTCAATATCCAGTTTTTGGGTTTTTTTTTTGTGGTACCAGGGATTGAACTCATGACCTTGCGCTTGCCAAGCAGGTGCTTATGCCACTGAGCTAAATCCCCAGCCCGTTCAATATCCAGTTTTAAAACATCTGCATAACAATTGTTCAGGGATGTGTTAAGCAGATATTTCATTTGTACAGTTCTATGAAGTAGCTATTATTTTCATTTATAGTTATGGATTTGGTGATTCAGGAATATTAGCATATGATGTATAGATTTAAACCAGTTTGTTTGATCCCAAACTCTTATTCTTTCTACTCTACAGTGGCTGCCTTCTTAAGTAGTATAGTTAGTTATAGCATTAAGGTAAAGAGATTTTTTTTTTAAAAGATTGCTCAAATAGAAGAAAGAAAAAAATTACTCTGTAGTAATTGCTAGTCCAGGGGTGTGCTTCAGAGACAAAATCTTTGAGTCAGGGCAATATTTTATTTCATAAACACAGTACTCAGAACACTTACAGGCACTGTAATATGTGATTTATAAATACTAACTCATTTAACCCTCCTAACAACTTTATGAAACAGGCGCTCTCTGTATTTTATAGATGAGAAAATAGAGGCACCAGAGGTAAGGGCCTTAGTAGTAAATTACGGAGCTGGATTTCAGTCTACATGATCTGGCTCCAGGACCATAGGTTTTGTGTGAAAATGTGTGTGGATGTGTGTGTTACTGAGGGCTGAATCCAGGGCCTTTACACTAAGCTACACCCCAACTTTTTTTTTTTTTTTTTTTTTTTAAATTTTTACTTTGTATTTTGAAACAGGGTTTTACTAAGTCACAAGATGGTGCTGGCTGGCTGCAAATTTGTTATCCTCCTGTCTTAGCCTGCAAGAGGGCTGGAATTACAGGGATTTGCCGCCATGCCTGGATCAACCTATACTTTTAGTTGCTTTTTTCCTGCTTCACTTAATGGGTGAACTTGATCTAAAATACAAGCATGAGGCTTTCCTCAAGGCCTGTTTGGAGGCTCAGACTATACCAAAATAACAATGGCAGAGAAAAGCAGCAGCTGGAAGCAGAGCAGTTGACAGAGCATTCCTATTTGCTTTGCTGGTTTAATTCATTTAATTGTTTTTACCATGTACCAGGCACTGTGCAAAATGCAAAGCAGTCTATGAGAATAAAATCTGCTTTCTAACCATAACAAGCTCTTTTCCCTGGGGATAAGATGTGTTAATTGTGCCCACATGGAATTTTAGAATGTCTGTTCAGAACGTCTGTTTAGAATGTGTGTTTTACAGAGCCTTAACACTTTCCTGCTTAGGGACTATCCCCACATTAGAAAATGTTTTCATTTATGGCTCTAAAAGCAAATTGGATTGTTTTCCTATTTCTAGATTAACTGAAACAATTTCTAGATTAACTGAAACAATTTCTAGATTAACTGAAAATTTTTATAAAATGTGAGCTTTAGGTAATCTTTTATTTGTTTGACTCTTGCATTTTATGTTTAAGAAAATTACTTCTTAGGTAACATGAATGTGAATTTGGAAAAAATGGAGTGTATTGTGACTTTAAAAGTTGACGTCTGCCAGATGAGGTGATGCATGCCTGTAATCCCAGCACTCAAAAGCTGAGGCAGGAGGATCTCGAGTTTGAGGCCAGCCTGGGCTACATAGCAAGACCCTCCCTCAAAATACAACAAAACTAAAAAGAAAAGTTGACTTGTCAGTTCCTGCAGAAGAGGGCGCCTGGTGTTCACAGTTTAACATTTTAAAGTGGTTTTGTTTAATCATAGATTGGGAGTCCTCCTCTTGATCCTACTGAGCATTTTCTTCCCGAAGAAGAGAAACTTACTGAGCAAGAGAGATCAAAAAGGTTAGTAAGGATAGAAATCACAGATATTTCCACAGAATGTAGACAAGGTGACTGTTCAGAAAAACTTCATGTTTGCTGTTTGAGGCCCTTAAGGTTGCAGAGCACAGATTCTGACAGGAATAAAACCTCCATTTGCCATCTGATAGTTATGTGGCCTCCTTCATACCTCGGACTCAGTTTCTTTATCTATCAAATACATACAAGAACCAAAACAACTCAAAGGGTTGGTGGGAGACTCAAATATATATGAAATTCACTTATAAATTGTAAGCCATTATGCAGATACCAATCTTTCTTCACAGGTTTGAGAAGGTTTATACTCATACCCTGTATTACCTGGCCCAAGTCTACCAGCACATGGAAATGTTTGAGAAAGCTGCTCATTATTGCCACAGCACGCTGAAACGCCAGCTGGAGCACAATGCCTACCATCCTATGGAGTGGGCTATTAATGCTGCTACCTTGTCACAATTTTATATCAATAAGGTAAACTTCTCAAAGTAGTTACCTAACAGAGTTCCAATAGTGAATATAAAGATGGAACCAATAGGACCTTGAAGATCTCTTTTAAAAACAGGTGGCTTGCTGGGTATAGTGGTGCATGCCTATAATCCTAGTACTCAGGAGGCTGAGGCAGGATGATTGCTGTGGGTTTGAGGATAGCCTGAATTACAAAGTGAGACCCTATCTCCAAAAAAAAAAAGCAAATGGCTTATGTGGTAATGATATAAAACTGGCTTTAAAAAAAGCAGCTTATTTGCTGTATTATTAAAATTTTGTAGTTTTTATTACATGAATTTTCAGGGTCTTAAAGCAATGAACTTGATCATTATCTTACATATTTCTAACTGCTAAAATTATGAATTACCCAAGTCCAGTTCCTTATTGGTATAGGCACACTATTTCAATTCACTTTAGTGATAAATTACCTTAAGTTGTAGATTTTATCTTACTGAAGATACTGTTTTATCTTTATGTAATGGTAATCTTATGAGAATTTGTCTGAGGAAGTTGACTGTTAAATGTGGGCTTTGATAAAAGCATGTGATACATTTCAGTTACTTTTCAAAATTAACACTTCTATAATAATATTTTCAATGTTGAAAATATTCTGCTGAGTTCCAAAGTTAAGATTTCTATGATATATTTCTGAACTGCTACCCAGGCGTAGATTTGAGTTTCTTAGTCATGTATCAGAATTGCTACAGTAATGTTGATAGGCTCTTCATAGACCTATTTTTTTTTTTAGTCCCTAAGTTTCAAGTGTGGAAACACTTTTAAGCCACCTTTCCCAACCATATTTCCTATTAATCCCTATAATAGCACTAGAAAGTATTTTTATTTCTAATTCATAAGTCTCTCTGAAATTTTGGTAATTCTCTAATTGTCAGAATTCTTTATATCATCTGTCTGTTGCCTTCCCCCTGGGCCTTTATCTTTTCTAAGTTTTTTGTTAGTGTTGGTCTGTAAATGCACCCTATGTTTAAAGTATTGTCCCACAGACTTTTATTCAGAAAAACTATTAGCAGGAGAGAAAGGGCTGTGGTGGCTGCAGCATCGCTTCTAGGACTTTGGTCTAAGATCAAGCTTGTAAGTAATGCTACTATGTATATCAGAGCATCCAGTTAAACCTAATTCTCATGAATCCATTTCATTGTGGTCATCATCAAAAAGTGCCTCTGCCTGTGGCTTCTTTTTATAGCTTTGGAGGCCCTTGTTTGTTTTGTTTAGCAACTTTAAAATTGTATATTCACTATAGCTTTAATAAAACTCCATGGACATTGATAGTTCTAAGATATCTAGATCTTATTTATAAGTATGATTAAAAATTTGAAGTTGTTAAGCATTACTTATGTTTAGCATGCAGTAATTTTCATGAGCACCTCCTCCACCCCACATTTTTGTCTTTTCCAAATGTCTTTTTGTTATAAATAGCTAAGTTATATTGCAAAAAGTTATTTGAACCATATTTTAAAGTGTTGTCATTTTTATCATTATCATCTTCATCCGGTTTTAGTGGTGGGGCTTTGCTGTTCAGTGAGTCCCTACCTGACAGGTGCTAAAGTCCCACATTCACCAGCCACCTAGACTAGGGCACAAGGTACTCACTGTCCTAGCAGTGGCTGCTCACAGGGAGCCAATCTGGACAAAGCTGAAGTGAATGATGGTTAGGGGGACTGTTGAGGGACTTTTAAAGTTTCTTTTTGTGAACTTCAACTTTCTTTTGGCTTTCAAGATTTAACACCAGCATTTTCATGTATAGATGTTGCTGGGGTAATATGTCACATGATGCTTAGCTGCTCACTATGGAGAGATACATTTGGTACTGAGGTTTTGAAGTCCTAGCCAACCATTCAGAGTCTCTGATACTTACTAGCACAAAGTAGATATCCTATTTAATGATGGTGGTGGCCGGGCATTGTGGCGTAAGCCTGTAATCCCAGCACTTAGAAAGCTGAGGCAGGAGGATTGTTTGGAGTTTGAGACCAATCTGGGTTACAAAGTGAGCTCAAGGCCAGACTGAACTGTGTACCCAGTCTCCAAAAGACAAAAAAAAAAAAAAAAAAAAAGGTGGCTCCCAACTAAAAGTTGAATTTTTAACTGTACTTCTGCTGGGTAATACTGTGATGTATGTGACAAATGCAAAGTGTTAGGCAAACAAGGAGATCTTCTTTAAATCTCTTTCTTTGCCTGATTTGAATTATGAAATCTTCAAAAATGTGTTGGTAAAGCAGTTTCACAAAGCTATCTGTAGAAGTATATTGACTTTAAAACTTGGTGGGAAGCCAGACATGGTGTTATATGTCTGTAATCCCAGCACTTGGGAAACTAAGGCAGGAGAATTACTATGAGTTTGACACCAGTCTGAAATAGTGAGACCCTGCCTCTAAACCCAAAACAGATAACCAACACACACACACACACACACACACACACACACACACACCCCTAAAAGTTGGTGGGAAGCTTCATTGTAAATTCTAAAGATTTAAAAAGACAGAAATCTCCTGTCACAATCTCCTTTTTGCCTTTGAACAGTAAAAAGAACTTTAAAGATAATAAAAATTAAGTCTTTAGTTCTCTGATGGAATGTAAATGGTCTAAGAATTATTGTGCATGGAATTCTGGTTGTTTAGTCTGAACCTAAAAGGCTTGCTGATGCAGTTTGAGTCCAACTCAGATTGTGTGTCTATTGATTACAGAAGAAGAGCTCTCAGTCTGCAGTTACCTTTCAGCTAGGATGTATCATTATTAAGAGTTTGGGAACATTATCATTTTAATCACTGAGATAGCATTTTACCAGATAAAACTATGATATTTCTTCCATAACTTCTTAATGTTCAGTCACTATACAGGGCTCTGTGGTGGGAGGTTTTACTTGGTAGTATAGCTTTTACTGAATCAGTAGACTACATGCAAATGTCAGTTGCAAATAAGGCTTTGTGATAGTTACATTCACTTGTTTATTTCCCTAACAGCTATGCTTTATGGAAGCCAGGCACTGTTTAGCAGCTGCTAATGTTATTTTTGGTCAAATTGGAAAGATCCCAGCCACAGAAGACAGTAAGTTTATGAGTGGATGTTTCATTATATAGATTTAAAAAAATTTTTTTCAAAATTATTTTAAATGTGTAAATAGTTGCAACAAACAAAGAACTACCATATACCCTAACCTAAATTCACCAGTGTTCATATTCGCCTAATTTGTAATCACATTTTATTTCTTTTTGAACCTTTTGAGAAAAGATCGCAGTAGGCTCCTTTATCCCATAATACTTCAGTGTGCATGTCTGCATGTCCTAAGAGCAAGACTGTCTCCTTGTACAATCATAGACCAGTTAGCCAATTTAGGAAATGCAGCATTGATAGAATTCTTTTTATCTTTTGTACTTAATTCTCTTTCATTAGTTATGTCTCTTATGTTCTTTATTGCCATTTTTTTTCTAGTACTGAATTAAAGATTGTCATTATGTTCATTTGTCACATGTTTTTGGTTTTCTGTCTTCTGGAACAGTTCCTCAGCTTTTTTGTCTTGCACCACATAACATTTTTGAAGAATACAGGCCAGTTATTTTATAGTATATATCAAGTTGGGATTGTGTGATATTTCCTTTTGCCAAGATTGAGATTATATATTTTTTTATTAGAACACTACATACATAAACGTGTCCTCAATTCTTTTTCATTACAGTGGACTCCATTGTTTGTTTATAATGCTTGTGACCAAACCCTGAAACCATACATGCTAAGCAAGAGCTACATCTCCTACCCTGTATAATAGTGTTTTCTTTTGCCTTGAAAAAAAATCAGTTAACATATATTTGAGACATTTAACAGGTTTTTGTATTAAATTCACCATTTTCTTTATCCTCTAATTCTTTAGTTCAATGTTGACAAGTCTCTAACCTAAGAGGTTTTTGAAATATCATATTTTTTTTTGTCTTGTCTTGTCTTTTCTCTCTTTTCTTTTGTTTTCTTCTTTGAGACAGGGTCTCACTATGTAGTTCAGGCTGACCTTGAACTCATGGAGATCCTTCTGCCTCAGCTTCTCAAGTGCTGAGATTACAGATGTGCAGTGAGAAACCTAGCAAGCACGAGGTCCTGAGTTTGATTCCCAGTATGAGAGAGAGAGAGAGAGAGAGAGAGAGAGAGAGAGAGAGAGAGAGAGAGATGAAAGTTTGAGTCCAGTGAAGGCAATTTAGGGACTTAGTGAGACCCTGTGTCAAAATAAAAAGAAAAGGACTAGGAATATAGCCTGTGCAGAGATCCTGTGTTCAATCCTCAGTAATTCAAACAAACAAAACATGGCACTTGTCTTAAAAATTAACAAAAACAAAACCACACTAAAGTATCATTTTGTTTTTATTCTTCAAAATGGAAAGCTCTGAGGGTTGGAGGTGTTGCTAAGCAAAAGATCATTTGCTTAGCATATATAAGGTCTGGGTTAGATTCCCCAGGACTGAAAGAGGGAGAAAGAGTGTGAGCACATGCTAGAGCTGAAGAAAATGACAAGGTCTATTGTTTTCAAAATGTTGTGTGTGAGCATGCTCAAATATTGTTGATTAGAAAAGTTGTTGAAAATAATTTAACATTTAACGTTGTGTAAGCTCTTTGACCTAGTTAATTTCATTTCAGGAGTGTCTCCTTAGGAGGTAGCCCAAAATCCAGGCCAATTTGTGTACTGAGATCTTCACACTTAGAGTTGTTTATAATAGTAAAGAAGGAGAAACAATGAACTCCTGTATTAGAAGAATGGTTAAAATATGAAATATGCATTTAATTGTATATAATGCTTTACAGAAAAATGAAACTAAAACATTGATAATCATATGGACAATGTGTTAGTGGTGAATATGTGAAGAAAAAGTTATGTTCAAAATCAAATGTATGTTGTGAACTTCATTTTTACCTTTCGATAGAAAAAAGCTAGAAAGAAATATGCAAAACTGATAGCAGCAAGTATCTGCATGTATTATTACGATTTGGGGTGGTTCTCTCCTTCCACTTTAGTTAACATCTGTTACTTTTATAATGAGGAAAAAATGATATTAAAAAGGGCATGGAGGGCCAAGGATTTAGCTCAGCAGCATAAGCACCTGCCTGCCAAGCATGAGATCACGAGTTTGATTTTTGGTACAAAAAAAAAAAAGAACATAGTCTATGGAGAGAATTATAATTGTGACCATTAATTTGGGCAAATCACATGTATGTTTCCAGCTCCTGAAGCTGAAGGAGATATGCCGGAGCTTTATCACCAGAGGAAGGGGGAAATCGCAAGATGCTGGATCAAGTACTGTTTGACGCTCATGCAGAATGCTGAGCTGTCCATGCAGGTGATGAAAGCAAACGTTGCCTTTTCCTGTCTTGGGTGAGCAGGGTGTGAGCAAAAACTTCTGGTGGGGACTGTGCTCGCTTGGCACCCTGCGTGTTGGCTATGGAAGGATTGTAGAGTATACTCAAGGATGTTGCATTCTTTGAACACTCACACCCCTTCTTCCTTGTAGACTTTATTTGGCTAGAATATGAGTTCCTTTTTTTTTTTCTTTTCTTTTTTGAAACAGAATCTTACTATATGGTTCAGGCTGGTCCTGAACTTAATATGGAACCCAGGCTGGTCTAGAACTCACAGTGATCCTCATGCCTCAGCATTCTGAGTGCTGGGGTTACAGTCATGTGCCACCACAGTCGATTGCAAATATGAGCCCCTTGAGAAGTGGATCTGCCACAGATTCCTATTACATCATTGCCTCTTGGCACAGTAGTTTTCTCAAAAGATCATTAATGAATATATCCGGAGGTGGTAGCACTTGAGATTGAACCTAAAGCCTTTGCATATATCATAATTCTTTTTTTCCCTTTCCCCTCCCTGTTTACAGAAGTTTTGTGTCAACTTTTTCCTTTTGTTCTCTTTTTTCTCTTTCCCTTCCTTCCCTTCCTCCTCCCCATTCCTTTGTTCCTCTTCCCATTTGAACTTTGAGACAGAACCTCACTAAGTTTCCCAGACTCTGCGTAAAGTTGTAATCCTTTTGCCTCGGCCTCACAGGATACTGGGGTTACTATTTATTTTAATTGATTGATTGATTGATTGATTGATTGATTGATTGATTGAGACAGGGTCTCTCAGGCTGGCCTTGAACTCACTTGAACTCAGGGTGGCCTTGAATTCACCATGATGTTTATTTTTGCAATACTAAGGATTGAACCCAAGGCATTATGCCAATGAGCTACATCTTCCCAGTCCTGTTTCTTTGTTTGTTTTGAGACAGAGTCTCACTAAATTCTACAAGTGGAATTTGAATTTGTGATCCATCTGTCACGGCTTCCTTGGGTAATGGAATTACAGTGCAGGCATGTTCAGCCACCATTGCACTTGGGTAAATGAGTAATTGTGTCTCCTTTTAGAATACGCAGAATTTGAAGGCAGGAAGTAATTCTTATTAATCTTTATATGCCTTGCAGTGTTATCTTACAATTTGATAAAACTAGAAAGGATAAACTTAAGAAATAGCCATGCAATAGTTCAAGAAGCAGAGATGTGTGCAGTGAGGAGTGTGGACTCTGGAGGCCTCACCTCAGGGAGAATTTGAGCTCAGCTCTGCTACTTTGTAACTGTCTGTTGGATTCAGGTGTCTTACTCTCTATCTCACTGTTCTCCCAAGTACAGTGGATATATGGTTCCTACTTGCCACTGTTATTGTGTGAGTTTCATCAGTAGGTATGAAGACTTCCGAAAGTAACAGACAAACTGGGCATGGTGGTGCGCACCTGTGATCCTAGCACTTGGGTGCCTGAGGCAGCATTGCCAGGAGTTCGAGGACAGCCTGAGCTACATAATGAGTTTGAGGCCAGCCTGAACCAGGCAGTGAGGCCCTATCTCAAAAATTAATTATAAATATCTGAGACATACTAAGTCTCACATTGTATGTTTATTATTATTACTAATCTCACTGAAGTCTCCTTCCTAACCACTAAGGAGAAAAAAAAATTATTTGCATATAATACAGGCAAGATGTATAGGGGGCTTTACTGGGCGAGTTAGTGTAGTTTGGTGTTTTCTGTGTGCACCATAATACAGTAACTTTTTACAGTAAATGAACGGAACGCATAGGGTGGAGCTCAGTGATAGAGTTCTGCTAACATGCTGAGGTCCTGGGTTGGATCCTCAGCACCACAAAAACAAGAACAGACACAAAAAAAGAAAAGATAGAAGAAAGCAAAAAGCATGCATCCTTGTGAGGCTACTAAAAAAAAAAAGTAAATAGCAAACAAACCTAAAGTCCAGAAGGGTAGGTCTTAAAGAGCTGAGATCATTTCAGAGGAAAAAAGTAAGGCTAAGATGTGATAGAGAGCAAGTAGGGAGAAGAGCTTGGGGCTTTTAAGTCTAGCGAACTGGAACCGGGAAGAACAGGCAGCTTCCTTCTGGGCAGGTGAGGGAGGTGACGGATAAGGGAGGCTGCAGGGACCCTTGGCGCAGGAGTGAGGGTGTGAAGGAAAGGGAGGGAGTGCGGGGATGAGACTGTGGGGCCTTCGTGGAGGGGCAAGCAGAACGCGCCTGGCAGAGCTCTTTCCCTTCATTCCAGAAGTGCTCAAGTATCTAACCACTAAATTACTCAGATTTTCCTTAAACTGATTTTTAAAGGACTTCACTATCATCCTTTGATTATGTGCGTATTTATCAAAAAGCTTTCTTCAGTTCGGGCTTTAAAATATACCCCAATTTATTCAGGTAAGCGTTTTCCTTTAAAAAAAAATTTTTTTTAAATGTTAAACAGAATAAAACAACAAACAAAAATGATACAGGATTTCAAAACAAAGATGGTTGAAAATTAACAATGGTTATTATATTGCATATTATTATTTTCAAAATAGTTGATCAGATTACCAAATATAGGCAGGCAAAATTGATCAAACAGTATAAGCACTATTCCTTTACTGAACTATTAGAATTAGCAGCATAGTTGTCTTATCTGTCTTGTAAATATATATATATATTTTTTTTTTAATCCCCCCCCTCTGTCTTACTTTTCTCCTTTCCCCCATCCCCAGTTGTTCTTTCCTTTTGAACAGCTTCTTCTTCTTTTACAGTAGCTATACATTCTGGATCTTATTTATTGTTTCACTTTCTTACACTAGGGAGATAATATGATGTTTACGTATGTGGCTTATTTATTTCATTAATGAGTATGATCTCTAGTTGCATCCATTTACCTATAAAAGCCTACAGTTTTATCTTTTTTATGGCTGAGTAGTACTCCATTGAATAAAAATGTCCCATCTTTCTTATCCATTCCTTGGTTGATAGGCATTTAGGTTGTTTCCAAGGTCTAGCCATTACAGATTGTACAGCTATAAACATAGGTACACACATACCACTGTGGTGTGATGTTTTTAATTCTTTTGGGGAGGGTATTGGGGATCAAACTCACAACCTCATGCTTGCCAGGCAGGCACTTACACCGCTGAGCTGAATCCTCAGCCCCAGGGTTTTTAATTCTTCTGGGAAAATACCCAGAAGGGGAATAGCTGGGACCTCCTAGTTTTTTGAGGAATTTCCACACTGATTTCTACAGTAGTTGTACCAGTCTACATTCTCACCAATAGTGGAAAAGAGTTCCTTTTCCCCCACAGCCTTTTGTTATTGGTTGATTTTTTGATGATATCCATTCTTTCTGGTGTGAGACGGAATCTCAGTGTTTTAATTTGCATTTCATGAATCACCAGTGATGTTGAATATCCTTTCATATATTTGTTTACCATTTGTAATTCTTCATCTGAGAAGTGCATATTCATCTCAGATGCCCATTTTTGGATTGGGTCATTGAATTTTGAGTTCTTTGTATGTTCTAGATAGAAGTCCTTTGTCTGAGGGACAGTTGGCTAAAATTACCCAATTTGTGGGATTTCTTTTCACTTTGTTGGTGATTTCTTTTGACGTGCAAAATGTTTAGTAAGATGAGATCCATTTGCCAATTCTTTGAACTGTTTCCCATGCAATTTGGTTATTGTTCATAAACTCTCTGCCTACCCCTATGTCTTCAAGATTTCTGCCTCCTTTGTCTTCCAGAAGATTTAGTGTTTCTGTGTTAATATTTAGATCTTTGATCCATTTTGATTTTAGTTTAATGCACAGTGATAAACATGGATCTGGTTTAAAGGTAAGCATTTTCTTATGCCAGCCTTGTGCTAGTCATCGTTCAGGGTTCAAGGGATACCACGATGAACAAATGCAGATGTAGTGACTGGACACCAGTTATGCATTCCTGTAATCCCAGCACTCGGGCAGGCTGAGACAGGAGGATGTCAAAAAAAAATTTTTTTTTTCTTTTTCTTTTTGAGACAGGGTCTTACTATGTGGTTCAGGCTGGCCTTGGGCTCACTTTGTAGCCCAGGCTGGTGGTGAACTTGCAAAAATCCTCCTGCCTCACTCAGCCTCCCAAGTGCAGGGATTATAGGAGTATGCCACCACACCTGGCAGGATGCTAATTCTGAGCCCAGCCTGGGCTGTATAGTTCAAGGCCAACCTGAAATACATAACAAAAAAGAAAGAAAAAAGACTGACTGTTAGAGAATTTGAGTTCCCTAGAGAGGATAAATAATATATAAGTATTTTTATAATAATGCTTTACTTTTTTCAAATTTATTTTTTCACATTTCTTGAGTTTTTAATATAATTGGAAGAAAAAAGATTTCAAAGGTGTTCAGATTATAACACCTCCAAGCAGGCCAAGGTTCTAGCCTCAGGTTGTGGACTTGATCCTTGGCACTGGAGAAAAAAGGTGATACTTTGCTCGACTGGACTGGGAATTGAGGGTGTGTTGCTCTCTAGTTTTACTAGACAGCAGGAGCTAAGTGTCCTACTTAACCCTAAGTTATTTTTTTCTTTCAGGACAACATAGGGGAACTCGATCTTGACAAACAGGCCGAACTTAGAGCTTTAAGGAAAAAAGAATTAGATGAAGAAGAAAGCATCAGGAAAAAAGCTGTGCAGTTTGGCACTGGTGAGCTCTGTGACGCCATCTCCGCAGTGGAAGAGAAAGTGAGGTATTTGAGGCCTTTAGATTTCGAAGAAGCCAGGGAACTTTTCCTACTGGGTCAGCACTATGTATCTGAAGCCAAGGAGTTCTTCCAGATTGATGGGTATGTCACTGACCACATTGAAGTTGTCCAGGACCACAGCTCGCTCTTCAAGGTGCTTGCATTCTTTGAAACCGATATGGAGAGACGGTGCAAGATGCATAAGCGCAGAATAGCAATGCTAGAGCCCCTTACTGTGGACCTGAATCCACAGTATTATCTCTTGGTCAACAGGCAGATCCAGTTTGAGATTGCACATGCTTACTATGACATGATGGATTTGAAGGTTGCTATTGCTGACAAGCTCAGGGACCCTGATTCACACATTGTAAAGAAAATCAATAACCTCAATAAGTCAGCACTAAAGTACTACCAACTCTTCCTAGACTCCCTGAGAGACCCAAATAAAGTATTTCCTGAGCACATAGGGGAAGATGTTCTTCGCCCTGCCATGTTAGCTAAGTTCCGAGTTGCTCGTCTCTATGGCAAAATCATCACTGCAGATCCCAAGAAGGAGCTAGAAAATTTGGCAACATCATTGGAACATTACAAGTTTATTGTTGATTACTGTGAAAAGCACCCCGAAGCCGCACAGGAAATAGAGGTTGAGCTAGAACTTAGTAAGGAGATGGTTAGTCTTCTTCCAACAAAAATGGAGCGATTCAGAACCAAGATGGCCCAGACTTAATCCTTGTTCTTAAAGAAATGTGCAGGACTGAAGTGAATTTTCCCCCATGGTAAGGCAGGCCCAGGTCTATTGTGACTTTTACCTCCAGAGCCAGATGAATGCAGTTTGAGTTTGAGATCACCTGAGTCTGCTAGGACCCTCATTAATAATTTATACCTACTTATGTAAACTGCCTTGTTAAAAACGGCATGTGATTTCTATTTTAGATTGCTTGTTTCCTGTTTAAGTACTGTATCAACATTTCCTGCCTCAGTCTGTTGGCTACTCCCTAATAGTTTCCTTCCAAGGGAACATGCTGGGTAATGTACCTGGTAGACAAGCTTGTTACTTTATTATATTTGAAAAAAAACTCTTTATTGTTATTTCTAAATACTTACCTTTCCTAAACTCCCAAAGAAATATATTTCCCTTTTGAAAATACTAAAAACTAAGTTATATTGTTGTAAAGCAATGTAAAATAGTTTGTCTCAGTAATAGGGGAAAATCCTTGGAAATATAATAAAATTGACTTGTTTCAACTAATAAAAATTCCACTTTGTTGTAAAATTTGGTTTTTACTTTTTTAAATTTCAAAGATGTTAGCTTATTTAAGTCTAGAGGATAGTATTTCTTTAGAAACATGGCACAATTAGAAAACATTAAAATACTGCTCTATGAATAAATTCTTATTGAGCTAATACTGTGTGCCAGAAAATCTCATGGACTGCAGCTTCTCATCAGAGGATCCTGCTGTATTTATAAACTTTAAGCACTGCTGGAAAATGATATGTCATAAACATTGTTAATGTTGTGTTTTAACAAATGCAGGATTGACATGGCATCCCTCATCAACATGCAGTCAAGGTTAGTTGTGAAGTGTAATGTGTCTTTTTTTTTTTTTTTTTTTTGAGACAGTATTTCACTATGCAGTTTAAGATGATCTTGAGCTTACTTTGTAGCCCAGGCTTGTTTTGAATTTGCAACGATCCTCCTGCCTCTGCCTCTGCCTCCCAAGTGCTGGGATTATAGGTATGCGCCACCCCGCCCAGCTTGTGAAGTTTAATGTGGAGAACAGCTCTGCATTGGTTTGCCTATCAGTTTGTTTCTGAATGCCAAGGATTAAGTCATCTCTAAGATTACTACGTGTGCACACACAACATATACACACACCTATGTATACACATACATGCTAATCACCTTGTTTTCTCCTTGAGATCAGTTTGGCAAGAAAAACCCTTTGAATGTAAGAGCAATCTGTAATTTACTCAGTATTTAATATTTATTAAAGTTCACTGTGGGTCAGGCACTGGTCTCACATTTCTTTTAATCTTTGTTTTGTTTTGTTTTGTTTTTGAGGAAGGGTCTCCCTATGCAGTTCGGGCTGATTTTGAACTCACTGTGTAGCCCAAGCTGGTTTTGAACTCAGGTGATCCTCCTGCCTCAGCTGGGATCACAGGTATGTGCCACCACACCTGGCTGGTTTTGCTTTTCTAAGTATAGAGGATGCAGAGAATAACAAGAAAACAAGGTCCTGCTCCCATGGAGCAAGTAAACAAATAACAAGATGACTTCATAAGCGCCGTTAAGCAAGGAAAACTAAATGACATGATAACCATTTATTTATGGGAAAGGCACTGGTCCCGCTGTGGTGACCTGCAGAGGCTTTGAGAAGATGGAAGGTGGCAGTGAGTCAAAGACTCCGAGAGGAAGAAAACAGCCATGGAATGGTGGCTGGAGCCTGCCCGGGAGAACTGGGGATGGCGTTAGAAGCCTGGAGACCGGTGTGGCCAGAGCTGCAGGGGCGAGGAGGGGGATGCTGTCTGACAGCTGGGCCGTAAGGGGCTATGGATGTGGGCTGAGGAGTTGAGCTTATTCTAAGTGCAGCGGGAAGTTGGTCAAATGTTAATGTGATCTGCTTAGAATTCCTAAGAAACTACTATGGGTCTGGGGGAGAACAGATGAAGTGGGACAGGCCAGCAGACAGTAAGAAGAACGAACATAATGGCTTCCAATTAATTTTTTCAAAGAGATTTCATCTCTAATTTGCAGAATGACTGAAAGGCCCATGTGTGTACTGCTGTTTATAATATGAATGCATCTGTCTGTATGAGCTGAGCCATTTGAAATGTGATTGTTGCTCTAAGATACTTGAGTTAACTTGTGATTATTAACTGTGATAATCAAAAAATAGGTATGTGCTGAATGTCTTGAGTTTTTTTTTTTTTTTTTTTTTTGTGGTTCTGGGGATTGAACTCATGACCTCGTGCTTAAATCCCCGGCCCCAGGTCTTGAGTTTTTTCCTGGTACCCACCAAAAGAGAGAAAGAGAGAGAGAGAGAGAGAGAGACAGGGTCCCACTATGTAGTTCAGACCAACCTTGAACTTGCTATGTACCCCAGGCTGGCCTTGAATGTATAATAATCCTCCTGCCTCAGCCTCTTAAGTGCTGGGATTACAGGCATGCACTACCATGCCTGGCCACTAAGTTTTAGTTTTGAAAGCCTTGGATGGGAAAAAAAATTTAAGAAAAAAATCTTAGAAAATTTAAGAAAAATATTTAGTGTGTCATGACCTCTCAGGAAGGTCATGACACTACTAATTTTTCTTATCATAGGAGATGGTGAGACAGCCTAGTACAGACTTTGTATGAAAATGGGGTTAAAAAATACACTTACAGAACAAACCTGAGAACAAGCAGGACGATGGTGAGCTACTGAATGTGGCATGACCTGCTGCAGCCAGGGCCCAGCTCTCTCAGCACAGCTTTCCCCCACTTCCTTCTGCGCTATCTCACTTTTTCTCCACTGGTTATCTTTATCACTCTGCCTTTCCTGTTACCACTCTAAGTCAGGCTTTGCTATCAGAAGACTCATCACTAGCCACAATCATCTGTCATCTTGTGTGGATGAGTTTTACATTCTTCATGTTCACCCAAAAACCATTGCTTGGCCGGCTGGACATGGCAGTGCACCCCTGGAATCTCAGCACTCAAGACTGAGGTAGGAGGATCCCTGTGAGTGTAAGGCCAGCCTGAACTACATAGTCCCTGCCTTGAAAAAAAAGTTGTATTGCTTGGACACCATAAAAACAAGGTAAAAAAATTAGCAATGAAAACCAAAAAGTACCCAGTTGCTTTACTGAGTGTGAAACTGTTGGTGGCTTTATATAAGAACTATTTTTTAAGGTTGGGGATTTAGCTCAGTGGCATAAGTACTGGCCTGCCAAGCACTAGGTCATGAGTTCAATGCCTGGTACCAAAAAAAATTTAAAAAAATAAAAGAATGAAACCAAAAATGAATAGAAGAAAACAATAAAGATCAGAAAACACAATCCCTTTTCAAACTGTCAACATCATTTTTCATATAGATTAACATTTTGATTCTTACATTTTTGTAAAAATAAAAAGACTCAGAATAGACTTATAAAATAAGAATATAGGGGGCTGGGAATTTAGCTCAGTGGCTTAAGTGCCTGCCTGGCAAGTGTGAGGTTGTGAGTTTGATCCCTGGTACCACCAAAAAAAACTTACAGGGGCTTTTGTTTGTTTGTTTTACTATTTCCTTTTTTTGATACCGGGAATTGAACTCAGGGCCTCCCACTTGCCAGGCAGGCACTGCACCAATGAGCTACATCCCCCGCCCTATAATAAGAACTTACTGCTTTGTTTCAACTCCAGTTTCATACTCTGCTTCTGATCAGTGAATCCTTCATCTGTTGTTTTGTTTTTTTCTGTCTGTGCAGTCCATAAAAATCTATGTTCCTTATAAGGAGAAATGGATTCCCAAGTTTCTTGGGAAAAGTAGTTTCATTCCCTGAGGATGAGCCACTATGTCCCAAGTTGTACTTCCACAGCCTTTTAAATTCTTAATTAAAAGCAACCTGTTTTATCTCATGAATTCAACAGGACATGTGAATAAATATGAGGGCGTGTTGTAATCATCTGACCTGAATCAGCTGCACATTTTAAAGGTGTCTCCAGGTTATCTCGGGGAGCTCGGAGAACAGGCAGACACCTGTAGGTCAGCTGAGGAGAGGCCAAGGCCTGCGAGGCCTGCTGTCCAGCAGAAATAGTCTACGCAGCTGTAGACAGGAACTGCAAATGGGCTTGAACCTGGAGCCCCTAGTTCAAGGACTGATTGCTAATAAAGCTGCTTTTCACGTGGTCGGTGGTGTTCTAGGGTCAACAGCAGGAATTTACTGATAGAATTATTTAATGACAGCCAGTGGCTACTGAACAGTTGGAATAATTACACTTACACTTATATTTTTAATATTATGTTGTATAAACTATAAGATATTGTTTCCTAGAGTTAAATCCCAGCACTGTGTCAGAATCAGGTTATGTCTTATGCAGAAAAAGCCTTTGACAAAATTGAACATCTTTTTTTTGTGTGTGTTTTTGAGACAGGGTCTTGTTACGCAGTTCAGGCTGGCCTTGAGCTCACTTTGTAGCCCAGGCTGGTCTTGAACTTGCTATGATCCGCCTGCCTCAGCCTCCCAAGTGCTGGGATTATAGGGGTATATCACCAAGCCAGTCTCAACACACTTTCAAAAAAAAAAAAAAAACCACACTGAAAAAAATAGGTTGTAGAGGAGTATTATCTCAATCTGATAAAAGTCATTTATGACAAACCTGTTAATATCATATTAAGTGGTGGAATTTCCCTCTAAAATGAGAAATAAGAAAGTCCACTATCAGCTGGGGATCTAACTCAATGGCATAAGTCCCTGCCTGGCAAAGCACAAGGTCATGAGTTCAATTCCTGGTACAAAAAAAAGTGCCCATTATTACTACTCCTGTTCAACATAATGCTCAAAATATTAGCCAAGACAATTAGGCAAGAAAAAAGCAAAGGGACATGCACATAAAAGAAGTCAAATTATCAACTTGCAGATGACATGATCCTCTACACAGAAGACTCCCCAAATCCACTAAGATGCCCAGAATTAATAAGCAAATTCAGTAGTGTAGCAGGTTAAAAAAGTCATGCAAAAATCAATAGCCTTCACAATGATGAACCCATTGAAAAAGAAATTAGGAAAAAAAATACCATTCACAATAGCACCAAGAAAAATACTTAGGAATTTAAGGAAGTAAAAGACTTCTGCAACCAGTACTGCAGTATGCTGAAAAAGGAGGTGGAAGAGGACATCAGAAAATGCGGACATTCCTTTCCCTGTTTCTGAGTAGGCAGATCATAACTCAGAAATTGATAGACTGATTTAACACAGTTCTAACCCAACTACAGCATTCTTCGGAACTGGACAAAACAATCCTAAAATTCACTTGGAATGAGAAGAGACCGAGCAAGAGTAGCAAAAGCAATCCTGGGCAGCAAGAGCAAAGAGGAAGCATCACAGTCCCAGATTCGATGTTTAAAGCTACTGTGAGAAACGCAGCAGACAGACGCGAGGCTCAGGAGAGCAGAGTGGAGGCCACAGAGGCCGCCCCAGCATATCCGGCCTGCTGACCTAGGGCAAAGGGGCCAAACGGTCACTGGAGGAGGGACGGACTCTGTGATGAATGGTGCCGGGCAAACTCAGAGTTAAAGCCAGCTTCTAAGGGACAGGCATCCTGACCAAGAGGCCGCTCTGTGCCGCTGGTTTCCGAGGGGATCCCAGCAGCAGCTTTCCCTGCGCCCGGCAGCTGGGGCTGAGGTGGGGTGGTGACCCCAAAGGGCTGCTGCTGAATCCATGGGCCTCGGGAGTTCAAGGTTTCCTATGGGGAGCAGAAGGGAGGGAAAGGGAAGGCGCGCACAGCTCTTGCGGGATTTCGGTGGAAATACCGGCTGGCTGTCCCCGCGCGGTGGTCACTGCTTACTGCAGGCTGCAGCCAGGGCACTCTGTCGGGCGTGGCACAGAGCGAATCCTCTGGGGTCCCCCCACTTGCACACCTAGGGGCGACTTCACGTCGATGAACGAAGCTGTCCTTTCCTAGTAGGCGAGTGGCTCTTCCCTGGGGACCCCCCCCCCCCGCGCGCAGGATGGAGGCGCAGGGTGGCACCCAGGACCTGCCATTTCCCTCCCAGTGTAGCGGCAGGGAGAGTGGCAAGACGGGGACAGCGGCAGCCAGCGTGGGTGTGCACGGGGCTGGGGTGGACTCAGCCCCAACCGCGGGCCGCGCACAGCCTCGTGGGGTCCAGTGGCTCCTCCCGTCACTGCTGGCCCGGAGACTCTCTGCCTTTTCCATTGCAAGGCCGCAATTTCCCTCACCAGCCTTTTCCTGTGGCTTCCTTCAGGAAGTACCCAGTCCCTCACTTAGCTGTGATGCTACTTAGGCGTCTATCCGGGCTCTCTGTTTCAGTCTTGTGTCTGCACTGCTGCAGTGCAGCCCCCTGACCCGCGCAATGGCTTGGTCCTTAGCATCTGTATCTAATTTGTGGCTCAGCTTTGGAATTTATTGAATATTTCTCTCATGTACACATTTGCATTTATTTCCTTTCTTTAGAAAAGTTATTGTAAGTAGTATTTTCTTAGCAATTTGAGAAATACCATTATTCTGTTTTTCCTTTTTTCTATCTATTTTTGTGGCACTGGGGATTGAACCTAGGGCCTTTGCACTAAGCTGCATGGCCAGCATTTTTTGTCTCTGTGTTGTGTGTGTTGTGTTTTGTGGAGACAGGCTCTTTCTTGCCAAACGTTTCAATTGCCCAGATGGCACTCTCACTTGGGATCTTCCTGTCTCATTCTTCCAGTGTGCTGCGGTTACAGGCATGTGCTGCCACACCCAGCAAGAAATACCCTTTTTATTTATTTAATTTTGTTTATTTATTTATTTATTTATTGAAATACCGTTTTTAAAAAGAAAACTCTGGGTGTGGTGGTGCACGCCTGTAATTCCAGCACTTGGTAGGCTGGGGCAGGAAGATCCCCATGAGTTTTGAGTTTGGGCTACATACTATAGTCAAGGACAGCCTGAACTACATAGTGAGATCATGTCTCAGAACAAAATACAACACATGCACACACGCATTTAAAATAAGCTGTTTCTTAATCCATAGGAGAGTTTACTTATTCAGTTATCTCCTATGATGCACTTTCAGTTTATTTTCATTTTTCATGTGATTTAAAATGAATACGCACACTTGCGAATGGCCCTTGTGTTGCAGAGAACAGCCCACATGCCCTCGTAATTCTTCCATAAAACCTGGACTGGACATTTTTAGTGTCTGTGTAATTTTAACAAAGTCATCCATTTGTGGTTTGGTCTGTTTGTTTTTGTGGTGCTGGGGATAAAGCCCATGGTTTTGTGCATGCTAGGTGGGCACTGTGCCACTGCTCCACATCCCCAGCATCCCTTTCTTGATTTTAGTGTTATTTATTTAAGTTTTGTTCTGTTTTTGAGGCAGGGTCTTGCTAAGTAGCTTGGGCTGGCCTTTAACTCACTCTGTACCCCAGGCTGCCCTTGAACTTGAGGTGATCTTTCTGCCTCAGCCTCCTGTGTGCTAGAATGATATGCACAATCCCTGACACCTGCCAAGACCCACACCTGGCTCCTTGGTTTTACTTTGTAGTTCAGGAATTTTAGGGCAGTGTCAGTGACTGGAAACTTGTGTAGTGATGATCTGGGAACCGATGTAGATTTCATTCTAGTTTTTAGGGAATTCATTCTTTATTCCCTAATTCTTAGGAAAAGAATTTCCTTTCACATGTGTTCTTGCTGTACGCTGAGCTTTCTCCCATTTAACCTTGTCATACAATATCAACTGTTGTTGAACGACAACTATTGTTGAACTGTTGAGGGTCTTTTGCATGGCGATGGCCCGATCCGTCTGTAAGTTGTCACAGGACACAGGTCCTGGCGCCAAGCTCTGCCCCTGACGCAATTCAAGCTCCCTTCAGTGGGTGCACCAGCACCACCGCCCTCAGGTGGCGCTCAAGAGCCTGATGGAGAACGCTGCTGACAAGGGAGGCGGTGCACCAGGCTGCTCCCCACCCAGCCTGCCACTGACTCGCGTGGGACTTTGGAGACCTGGTTCCTTCAAGCCCAGGTACAGCTGACCTGGCTCATTATAGGCAAACCGTGCAAAATGCTGCGTGCGCCCTGGCTATGCCCTCCAGAGTCTCCATGGCCCGTGCATCTGCTCCCGAGGCTCCCGAGGCCAAAGACAGTGATGGTTAGTTTTTGTCCATTTGCCTCTGGTGTGGTGCCAGTTGTTTGGTCAAACACTGTTCTAGATGTTGCTGTGGTGGTATTCAGTGGATGAGGTTAACTTTTAAACCAGGAGATTTTAAGTAAAGCAGATTATTTCCATAATATAGTGGGACATCATCTAATCAGTGAAAGACATTAAGAGAAGCCATCTAATAGCCAGGGTGGTGGCACACACCTATACTCCCTGCACTTGGGAGGCTGAGGCAGGAGGATCGCAGCAAGTTTGAGGCCAGCCTGGGCTACATAGTGAGTTCAAGCTTGAACTGCACAGTGAGACCCTGTCTCAAAACCAAACTACCCCAGCAAAGCCCAAAAAACTCACTCCTCACCTGTACAGCCTATAACCCAGCAAGAAGAGAGGCTGAGGCGGTAGGATGGTCTGTATCCAGCCTTGGCAATTTAGTGACTTAGCCAGACCCTACCTCAAAGTAAATAAATAAAAGAGCTGGTGATGTAATTCAATGCAAAGGCTCTGGGCTCCCCAGTAATGGGAAAAAGCAACAACAAAAACAGAAACAAAACCCCAAACATATTCATCCCCTGGGAAAGGAATTCCATCAGGCGATACCCGGCCTTTGAACTCAGGACTGTGATGTTAACTTCTGCTCTCAGCCTCAGGCTGCTCCGCAGATTTCAAACTTTCCTTTAATAATCAAGCTGCCTGTTGCTTAAAGATTCGGATGCATTCTGAAAAGCACGTCTGTTAGATGACCTTGTTACGTGCCAATGTCAAACAGATTCCCACAGATCTAGATAGTATCTGTCACTTGAGATGACCTTTCATGTGATTAGAAAATGCAGTGAATATGAGCAGGGTGCAGCTCCTGCCCAGCAGACTGCTTTACAGCAAAACTTTTTTTAAAAATTTTTTTGGAGACAGGGTCTTGTTATGTAGCCCAGGCCTTGAACTCACAGTGATCCTCCTGCCTCAGCCTCCTGAGTGCTAGAATTACAAGCATGTGCCATGGAAGTTGGCTTACAGTAAATCTTTTCCTTTATTTCTTTTTGTGATCATGGTGCTGAGGATTGGACCCAGGGCCTCATGCATGCTAGGCTATTCTACCACAGAGTTACACCCCCAGTCCTTTTTCTTTTATAAGTAGAAGGGGCCCACTCTAAAATAACAATCACAAGTCTAATATGGTAAATGCATGAACCAGCAACAGGGTTGCTTTTTATGATTATCAAGCCTTATGCACTGTACCTGATTGCATGTGTTGTTCATTTATGGACCAGCAGTGAAGTAGATCTTTTACACCAACAGGGACTAATGCATAGCACTCGGATGTCATGACAGCTGTGACATTGCCAGGTGGCAGAAAAGCCTCAGCTCCATTAGGGTTATTGTGTGTCCTTGACCTCGGTGTTGCTGTGAGGCACAAGAGAATGGGCGTGCATGAGTGTGTTTGTGTGTGTTCTGTGTCTCTGGAGCAGCCTGATACAGTGTCCCAGATGGGACCCAGGACCTGACGACTGGCCCTGCCTTCCCTCTGTGGGCAGCGCCTTGGCTGGCAAGTGTGGCTTTGATGGGAAGAATCGTCCAGAGACCCCCAGTGTCGCCTGGCCAGGGGCTGTTCCGGTTGACGCCTTGGATGTAGACCTGTTTCTATTTCCTACTTTCTCTAGAGGTAGTAACCGGGTTACTCTGATTTTTCTTCCTTCAAAACATGAAAGGCCGAACAGTGCTTAGGTGGGCGATGTGACAGTGGAACATGTAGGTGCAGCCAGGAGCCTACAGTGTCACCGTGTGTGTCGCTGTGCTGTGCTCAAGTGTGTGACGGGAGAGGCCCAAGTCAGTGACGCCATGGAGCCCAGAAGATCCCGCTCATTCCCCCTGCCCCGTGCTGAGCACTGCACTGAGCTATGCCGGGTGCTACGCTCAGAGAGCCACCTGTGTTTCCTGTAGCCTGGCTTTAGGGGACAGGGGAGTGTTAGACCCGGGGAACCAGGGCACCAGGAAGGAGTCCGGGGAGAGTCTGCATCTGAGCCAATAAGCAGTAGTGTTTTTTCAGAGCAGGCCACTTCCCGTGGCTTGCTGCTGCCCAGAGTGCGTGTTTTCGCTGATGTTTGCCTGGCCACAGCATCGTCCACATTGGGCTGAGCCCCAGCCTTCCTGTTAGCAGCTACGCCCGTGGCCTCACGACTGTCCTTTTCCACGTCTCTAAATGCTAACGTGAGGGGAAATGGTAGCTCTGTACTTTGACCGGTGAGGCTGTTGGGGATTCCCTGAGAGGACACACACCAAGACCTTTGTGTAAGTGCAAAAACAATGTTAAGTTCCGGGGCATTATTTTCATTATTGTTTACTTGTCTCAATTCTTACCTATTATTGATTACTCAAGGTAAAGATCCATACCTCCCCTTTTTCCTCTTCCCTATTTTGAATAAAATTTAGGGCAATTCTCACACATTGATAAGAAAACAGAGGGAAAAATGAAGATATGAACATAAATAGGCTGATAGTGAAATGAACACCTTCTCTAGGGCAGGTCACAAGGTTGGTCCTGAGTTCCTTGTAACCAGTGAGAAAAGGGAAATAGAACCAATGATGCAAACTCAATGCCGTCATCCAGGCAGCCAGCTAACAAACAGCTCAGGAGAAATATATCTAGGCTAGAATTTTTCCTTCTCTTCATGATAACCTTTTTTTTTTTTTTTGCAACAGGGTCTCACTATGTAATTTAGGCTGGTCTTAATCTCACTATGTAGCCCAGGCTGCTTTGAACTCACGGTTTCTCCTGCCTCCGTCTCCTGAGTGGTGGGATTGCGGGTATGTGCCCCCATGCCAGGCAACAAATGCAACTCATAGTCACTTGGCCAAATCCTTTAACACCTTTTAAAGGCTTCAGTATTGTGCTTTAAAAGGAAAACAACTGTGTATGAGTCCAGGTTATGTAAGGAGAAATATAAAGTGTGTAGAATGTTGTGTTCTTTATCTTTCAGTTTATTTAAGAACATGGTTAAGTGACCGGGTCGTTTATACCTTCCGAATTAATGGGGGCCACTCTTGGGAAATGCTTCTGCATGTGCGGGAGGCTCTGCTCCACCCTCTCCAGCTTATCTGGTACAGAAGACCCGGTTCCTGGCCTGAGAACTTGTCTTGCAAAAGGGCTGTTTTCTGAAACCCAAGAGGCGTCACACACAGATGACAAACAAGATGTGCCGTGCTGTGGTTAGGCTATTTTGCAGCAACACTTATTTCCTTTCTTTTGCAATTTCAAGTTCAGTGAAACCTGACCTAAGCACGAGCAGTGTGGGCCCAGGGCTCAGGTTGTTGTCACTGAAGTCTAGGCCTGGAGCTGATTTGAATTTCCACTTGTACTCCTCTTAGTGCAGCTTATCTAACTCAGCAGTTGGCAAAGGCCCTGCCTGGGAACCCAGGCTTTGAGCTTCCAGGAAGGGAAGCCACAGAAGGGGCTCCAGGATGCCAGCCCTCGGCAACTCAGGGAGGAGGCCTGGGAGCTGAGGGGGCTGGAGAAGTGCAGAGCATCATGGGAAGTGGGACTTGCCAGATGGGACCTCAGTTTGTCCTGGGAGGCCGGCCGTGCCCCTATCCTCTTCCAGGCAAAGGAGTCAGGGACATCCACGCTCCTTTCTTGTGTGGCCCTGAAGGGGCTTTTAGGGAGTAATCAAAGGTGGGACTTTCTGAAATAACTCATTGCTTGGAAATTTGTGTTCTTTTACAAACATGTCATCTCTGCACGAGGGTAGCCCATGGGCAGCATTCATTCACTTTCTGTCCAGCAGGATCTGCAGGGGGCCGGCCACTGACTTTGGGAGAGACCTATGGAGTTGGCTTCAAGTGCCTGAGTTTGCAAGTAGAGCTGGAATGTGACCTCTGAGTGGGTCAGTGGCAGTGATACTGTTTTCCATCCTTGGGGGAAATAACTATGGTTATCTTTATTTTGACATCTTTGGGGTAAGTTAAGGAAGAATGTTCACTCCATATGTGCTAATTCATGACAGTGACATCCTGCTCCTCTTCGGGCCACCAGGACAGAGCTCCAGGCTAGACAAGAAGGTGGGGGTGGGAGTGGAGGGAGGTGGGGCTCTCAGGTGAATGATCTAACCCCAGGCTTTTGCCTCCTGCAAGGAGGGAAATATAGACTTGGACTCCCTGGGGTTAAAGAAAATTTCCTCAAGGTCTCAGAAGCACGGGTTTGGCTTGAAAGCAGTTCTCATTCAGTTTCCCTTAGGAGAAAACCAAACCCAAACCCAAAGCCTCACACACAGAAACACAGGAGAGCCGTCCCAGCAAGGGACTCCTGGCCTCCAGGTGACTCTCATGTCTTTAGGAAAGACATTTCCCTGAAGGTGGCCCTGAAGAGGAGGAGAGGTTTCCTGTGGTGGGGACACTTGGATGGAGAACAGGATTGGCCCGATGAATAAGTTAGGGGCTCAGGAGAAAGAAGTCCCGTACTTTGTGTGGAAACTTGTGTGAGAACAGAGCACAGAATGTGTCATTTGGGGAGGGACAGGACAGGTGGAAAATGCTGCTTGCTGGCCTTCAGTTCCTTCCCCTCGGCTTCCCTTCTGCTGATGTCACCCCAAGAATCCCAGCTGGCCAAGCACAGGACAGCTGCTGGTGTGCACTGTGTCCCAGGAGAGTGACCTGGGGCAAGGCACCTCCTTTGATCACAGCTGCCCCTGTCCTGCAAGAGGGCAGATATGGTCTGCAGTCCACACATCTGTACCCACCACAGGACTTCTTAGTCTCTGGGGACCTGGGTTCCTTTGAAAGTCTGTTGAAATCATCAGCCTGCTAATGAGGAAGAAGCCCATGCCTTGGAATTCTGACTGGGAGTTTCAGGGAAATGTATGGATTTCCCAGAGCCTGGGGCCTCCAGCACTGCTGAGCTGTCTAGAAGTTTGTTCTGCTTTTAGCTGTGCGAAGCCCCTGAGGTCTTGAAACAGGACTGGTCTGTGCTGAGAACTGCTGGGGGTGCAAAGTGGATTGTTTTGGTTTTGTGGGGATAGAGCTTACTATATAGTCCAAACTGGCTTTAAACTTCTAGTGATCTTCCTGCCTCAGCCTCCTGAGTGCTGGGAATATAAGCATGCACCACCATGCCTGGCAGTACAAAGTGTATTTCAAGATTTAGTATGAAAGAAAAATTGATCTGGGGGTGTAGCTCAGTAAAGTGCTTGCCTAGCACACCTGAGGCCCTGGCTTCCAACCCCAGCACCAAGAGATAAATTAATGTTACCTGGACATGGTGGTGCATGTCTGTAATCCCAGCACATGGGCAGCTAAAGCAGGAGGATCACAAGTTCGAGGCCAGCCTGGACTACATAGCAAGACTGTCTCAAAACAAAAATAACAACAAAAAAATTCATCTGTTTCTTTTACTTTTAAAGGCTGGCGAGCCGGGGGTGGGTGAGCGCATGCGCGTTCAAGGTCCTGGCTTTCCTCCCCAGCACCGGTTGGAGCCTTAGTGATGCAGTCATGCCTGGCATCGTGTGTGACCAGACAGCACTGCTGGGAGGTGGTGACCTGCTGTCGGGGACCCAGCGTCCTTCTGGTCACCACCTGCCCTTCCCTGTGAGCCCACTCCTTCCCTTTGTGGGAGGTGCAGTTATGAGAATGGGCTGGAAATCTCTGCGGGAACTGGCTGTGAGCCCTGGTGCCCAGCGAGTTGTCCCTTGGAGGCAGGAAAAGTCTTAACGCTGTGGCCCCCTCCAGGCCTGGCACTCACTGACCACAGAGATGCATCTTTGGCCACTGGCAGCCACAGTTCCAGGTCACACTGGTGTTTCTTCTTGGACAAAGTACCTCAGGCTGCACCGCTGGCAACCACGGGCCAGACGTTTATTCCCTTGGTGCTGTGGATGCCGCAAATCATGGCCAGGGATTGGGCAGGGCCGCGCTCCTCCGGGACTGTGGGGAGGACCCTTACCTCCTTCCTAGCTGCTCTGCAAGCCTCCTGACCCCTGGCCCACAGATGCTGTGCCTCAGTCTGCCCTGGTCACATAGGGCCCTCCACTGTCCACACCCTTGTCTCTCGGCCACATTCCCCTCATCTCAGAGGCAGCAGCCCGCCCGCACCCAATGGTGGTACTTCATTTTAACTTGGTTACATTCAGAGATGCTATTTCCAAATAACACTGGGGTTCTAGTGGACATGGATTTTTGGGGAAAACACTGTCTAGTCCAGTACAACTGAAGAGTATCTTTTTGTGAGAAAGATTGCGAGCATGTGCCAACCTGGTGTGGTGGCACATGCTCGAAATCTTAACACTCAGGAGACTGAGGCAGGAGGATCGCCATGAGTTTAAGGCCAGTCTGGGCTACATAGTGAGTTCAAGGTCAGCCTGAACTACATAGTGGACCTTGTCTCAAAAATCAAAAACCAAAACCCAACAAAGGAAAATAAAGGTACAGTACTTCCAAGAATCTGGTGAGTGCTGGCTAATTTGACCAGCAACTTCTAATGCAAAGCAGAGGAAGAACAGAAGGCTTAGTGTGTGCTGGTGGTGGTCTGGACTCTGGTGGGGATACGATGCCATGTCACAGGGGAACATGACAATGTCTTTGCCTCATGGAGCCCACACGCTGCTGATGGAGACAGTCACTGCATCTGCGTGTACTGGTATCTGATGTTGTGTGGGTTTACAGAGGGGCGGGGGACAGAGAGGAACAGGGTGGTAGAGGGGTGGGTGTTTTGATGGCGTAGGAGGGGCTGGGGAGACCACTCCAGAGCAGGATGAATGAGTGGCAGATGTAACTAGAGGGAGAGACTCAGAGCAGCAGTGAGCCTAAAGAGGACCTGGAAGAGCCCAGAGGGCGAGTTTCCCCAACCACAGGGCCAGGATGGGGGCGCCGCCGAGCCCCGGGGGGCATGAGGGCTTCCACAGCTTCTGGCTCCTAATCTCACTTCCTCCGTCTCTTCCTCCCGTTACTGGTCATCCGGCTGGGGCGGGGCGGAGGCCTTACCTGCAGCTCTTGCTGCCTGGGAGCAGCCCAAAGCCGGGTGACAGACGGGCGTGGTCTTTCTCTGCTACTGGAAGCTCAGCCCCGCCGCCCGCCCTGTCCTCGTCTCCCCTCGCTCCGCACCTGACTTTCGCTCTGGCTCCTGCTCATGCTGGATTCCATTGTGGTGGGAGAGAGACCTGTACCCCAGGCTCCCGCCCCCTCAAGTCGGCTTCTACTCGGGTAAACTTGGATGAGCACCGGACACCTCGGTCAGGAAGAGCGTACCCCACTTCCAAGTGCCCGTCTGTCTTGCTTTGTTTCCCCCATGTCCTTTTAAGCATGACATGTGTCTATGTCTCCACAGAGTAAACCCCACAAGGACAGAGATGGTGCTTTTCGTTCATTGGCAATGTAGCCCCAACACTGATGACGTAGCCCCAGTAAACTTTGTAAAAATACCTCACGCTTGACCTGGTTTTTTGATGTGCAGTGGTGCCCATGCTGTATCAGGGCTGTTTTTAAGATCTTTAGGGGTTTTTGTTTTGCTTTGCTTTTGTTTTTGTGAGGCCAGATCTTGCTCTGTAGCCCGGGCTGGCCTCACACTCACCACGATGCCCCGCCCTCAGCCTCCCGGGTGCTGGGGTCACAGCCATGCGCCACCGCGTCCAGCTTTCAATGTTTTTATTCCCTAGAATGTTTTCCTTCCGGATGATGAATGAGAAGGTAATAAAAAAGAAACTGTTGCTACATTGCCACGCAAATCTACGCAATGGTGCTGTTCTGCAGTGGTCACAACTTTGTTGTCCTCCAGGGTTTTGTTTTTTTCTTTTCTTTAATGGAATGTGCTGGAAGTCTTCTTTGTTCAGATGAGTACTGAACCTGAGAGAGCTGTTGCTTCTGTTGACACAAAACATCCTGTTATTATTATCAGTACACACACGTGCATACACACGCACACATACACAGATAATTTTGAATTATCTGTACTGTCAACTTTGGAAAAAGTATCTCAGTTTACTGTATTGAGTTGGCCTTGTACAGAATTTAACTGTATTGATCTAGAAATTGTAAGCTTAGTCCCCCCCCCCATTTGTAAGAGTCTTATCTTTTGGGGTTTGATTACAGAAACTAATATTTTCTAAATAAAAAACTGTGTGGGCTGAGATGAATAAGCAAACTGCCTGAAGTGGGAAATGTCAGGGTTCCCCCCCAACACTATCCCCTATGAGAGAACTGAGTGCTAAGAGTTTAGAAGGGATCCCTCCTGCCCCAGTACTGGGGCTAAATCCCCATTCCTCTTTTGCTTTCAGATAGGCTCAAAGTTGCCTGGGCTGGACTTGAAATTGCAACCCTCCTGCCTCAGCCTCCCAGAGTGCTGGGATCACCTGTGTGTGTGAGCATACCCAGCTCAGAAAGGAATTCTCAGAGAGGGAGGGGAGGTTGATCTGGACACAGAACCTGGAAAGTGGGGAATAACTCCTTGCACGGCTTAGGAGACACCATTCCAGTTGGAAGCCATGTCCCTGAGGTTGTGCCTGGGGTGGGATGGGTGGGGAGAGGCTCAGAGGAGAGGGAGAGCACAGCTCTGCCCAGCACAACCACACCAGTGCCCAGTAGGTGAAGCCCGGCTGACAGTGGTGGTGCCCAGGCTGCAGTGCCATCCCTGGCACACCCCTGACCGCTCCCCCAGCTGCTGGTCCAGCTGGTCACACAGCAGTCCTGTCTCACACTGCAAATGCCTTGCAGAATTTTTAAACACCTGTTCTTCTGGGGCCCTGATCCAATGGTCAGGAGTCCCCCCCAGGTGAGGCACACATGAACAAGGTTTGACAGTCTCTCTGCCCGAGGGCTGCGAAAGGTCCGGGTTCAGGATTCTAAATGCTGAATGCATGGGTCAAATTCAAAGACATTCAGGGGGAACAAGCTACTCCTTATTTCTCATTAACCCCCCAGCTGAAATTTAGTGTTTTCTACTATGGATTTCTCTCTTTCTTTTTTTTTTCTTTCTCTTCTTCCTTTCTTTTTCTTTCTCTTCTTTTTGTTGTTTTTTGAGACAGGGTCTTGCTATGTAGCTCAGACTGGCCTCAAACTATGTAGCTGTTTAGTTACTTTTCTCTTATTGCTGAGACAAAATATCCAGTACCCAAAGTTAAAGAAGGAAAGAGATTTTGTCCATAATTGGCTGGCTCCACAGCAGTGTGGCACATGGCAGAGTGGCAACAGGTCATGGCAGTTGAGGACAATGAAAGCAAAAAGAAGAGAAGGGACAAGCCTCTTTTTGTCCCTTATATTACATGCAGGCTGCCCACTTTAGGGCCAGTGTAGCACTCACACCCTTAATCCTAGTGTTAACCTGTGAGTCAATCACAAAGTCTAGATTTTACACCTCTGAAAAGCCTGTCTCCCATAACTGCATGAGGCTCTGGGGGGACATCTAGGCACAAATCATGAGAGTAGCCCACGCTGGCTGCCAACTCTTGGTGATCTTTCTGCCTCAGCCTCCTGGAATTACAGGAGTGTGCCACTGTGCTTGACCCACTACTGATTTATATGACAAACCACAGCAATGTCAGGAGTGCCTGTGACTTTGTCAGTCATAGAAATGCAGATCATTTCATTTTGATTAACATTAAAGCATCTTGAAATATCATTTAACTCATCTCTACTTTAATTAAGGTAATTACCCTGACGGCACACCTTGAGCCTATACTCTTAAGTGAAATAAATGGGACAGGAATAAGAAACTGAAAGTGTAACTAAGGCCCAAACTGTATAATAGGTATTGTGTAGGGGAACAAGGGAAGGCAGAGGAGGAAGGAAAGAAGGGACAAAAGAGACTAGAAGGGAAAAAATGGAAACAAAGCTTTTGTAAATAAGAAAGGGAAGAGGGATTGAAGGGAAGGGAAGAGAATGGGGGAAAAAAGAAGAAAGATGTATCACATACAGGTACAGATTCCCTATGGTGACTCTTATCATCATGTGTATCTGCAATGTACCAATAGAATAGAAATTAAGGTAAATGGCCAGGTGTGGTGGCTCTCGCTCCCATAATCCCAGCAGTGAGACCCTGTTTCAAAAAGACAAAAAAAAAAAAAAAAAAGAAAAAAGAAAAGAAAGGAAATTAAGGTAATTATCCTGAAGGCACAGCTCAGTAGTAGAGCACGTGCTTAACATGCACAAGATCCTGTGTCTACTCCCAACACCAAAGGAAAAAAAATTAAGGTAATTACTAGATTTGCTCTCAGATTTTTTAGTTTAATGTATTAATATATTCATATATCGCCATTTAAAAGATATTCTGATTACTGTACCAATATAATTGTTAGAGCTGCTTCTTCTTTTCCTCTTTTTGTTCTTCTTCTTCCTCCTCCTCCTCTTCCTCTCCTCCTCCTTCTTCTTTGACAAGATCTCACCACGCAGATCAGGCTGGCCTTGAACTCCCTTATGTAACCCAGGCTGGCCTCAAACTCACAGTTATCCTCCTGCCTCAGCCTGCCTGAATGCTGGAATTATAGGCATGCACCACTACTTCTTGCTCCGATATAATTGTTTCAACTGAAGTCCTGTGCATTTTTAGATATCTTAGTACTGTTTTCTAAGAGACAGTGTCTAACATCTGAACTCCTGAGCTCTAGGAATTCTCCTGCTTAAACCTCCTGAGGACCGGGACTGCAGAGGGTACCCCGCTCTGGGCTTTGGTCTTCTTTGTACAGTAAGGCAGTATTCTGGGGCTGCGGGACAGCTCAGTGGTACAGTACGTGACTCCCAGGTGCATGGTCCTGGGTTGCCTCCCCAGCACCAAAAACTCCCCAGCAAACAGTGTCTGAGAAGGGCTCCGTGGGCTTCCCCAACAGCCAGGGTCCCCTGATCAGAGCACAGGGCAACAGAGGGCAGGGACCTTCAGGGAGGTGCCTCGCTGCTACCAGGGAAGGCAAAGTGGCTCGCTGTAGAGACAGTAACGCCTCCCTCTTTGTGTCACTTGCAGGCAAAAGCCTCAACCTCACCTGCTGACTGACTCATCTCTCCCCAGACTAGAAATGCTTTTCATTCTTGGAGAAAGTGACCCTGCCTGCCTCAGCTGCTCTGAAGGAGCCCCAGCTAAGGTTTTCCTTCCTGCCAGGCCAATCCTAGCCAGGGGAGACCCAAAAAGCGAGGTAGGCAGAGCACAGCCAGGTGTGACGTTGCACCTCTGCAATCCTGGTACTGTGGGGGGTCGAGGGAGGAGAATTGCAAATTTGGGCCCAGCCTGGGCAACTCAGTGACTTATTGAGACCCCATCTCAAAATGAAAAATACAGAAAGGACCGGGGAGGTAGCAGGGCAAAGGCCCTGAGTTCAATCTCCAGTTCCACAAATAAATAATTGAATTAAATTAAAAAAAAAGAAATGGTCAGATTAGGGTGAGCCCTCAGTTCCAGAGCCTGGGCACATGTCCTGGGCCGCTGGCTCCTTGCTGACCCTACGTCCTCCTCTTTCCTGTTTATGGCATTGGGGCCAGAGCAAGGAACTGGGAGCGCTGGGTCCCCGCCAGCCTCTGGTGCAGCCTCCTTGAGGTCTGAGATTCCAGGCGTGGAGGCTCAGGGCTCCAGCCGGCCCAGTCCCCATCCCAGCAGGTAACCTCTGTGGCCAGGGACAGGCTGAGCACCAAGAGGAGGAGGACACAGGAGTCTGGCAAAGGCACAGCTTCCTGCTGGCGCGGGTGTGCAGCAAGTCGAGAGCAGGCAGGTTGACGTAGGGACATAAGAAGCTGGGACAGAAGTTGGGTGGGGACCCAGCGACAGTGACAGCAGTCTGTCCTGAGCTATTGGGCTCACGCTGTCATCACTTCCAGGAACCAGTGTAAATGCCTTTGGCCCACTTTCAGCCAGGATGGAGATTCTGAGGTCATTGTGGTCAGTTCCTGTTAAAACTCTGACCCAGGCTGTAACTTTTGTGTTCTGGGAGGCTGAGGCAGGAAGATCACAAGTTTAAGCCTGCCTAGTCTGGGCAACTTAGTGAGACTGTCTGTCTCAAAATAAAAAATATTTGAAAAGAGCCGCAGATACAAAGTAGTGTGAAGGTCCTCAGTTCAAACCTCAGTACTGAGAAAAAGCAAAGCAAAACAAAGTGAATGTTACTGCATGTGAGGAGGTGGGCCATGAAAAGCCCCAGTTACCCAGCTCATCCCCAGCCTCCGCCCCGCCATGATGTAAACACTGGGGGATCCACACCGGTGACCAGTTGGTGAGAGGGGGCAGTATCACTGTGGAGACCTTGGCTTCTCAGCCCAGCAGTCAAAACAAGCCTTTGTGAAAGCAAATGGAGTAGCTATTGGTGGCAAGATCCTGAGTGTCTCAGCAGATGTTTGAGCTTCACACGGGAGGTCCCTGAGGTAGCAGCTTACATAAAACTATGTCAAACGCCAGGGATGTAGCTGAACAACACAGCGTCTGCCCGGCAAGCACAAGGTTGTAAGCTGGATCCTTGGTACCAAAAGACAAAACAAAACTACATCAAATGACAGACTCAGGAAGTGGCTGAGCCAGCGAACAAGGACCTCAGACATGACTATTATTATTATTATTAATTTTATTATATTTGTGGTTCTAGGGATTGAACCCTGAGCCTTGACACTGAGCTAGATCCCCAGCTTTTTATTTTTTGAGATATGGTCTCTCTCTCTGTCATTAAGTCGCCCAGGCTGGGCTCAAACTTGAGATCCTCCTGCCCCAGCCTCTCTGAGTGCTGGGGTTACAGGCATCGTGCCTGGCTCCCTTTTCCTTCCTAAGGAAACCCACTGGTCTTGTTCTCCAAAAGAATGTCACGTGTCTCTCAGATTCTACCCACCTGTGCTGCACTTTCTGTACACAGAGGAAGCCCCAGAGAGGTGGAACGAACTCTCCAGGATGGCCTGAGCGATGGCAGAGGCAGGACTGCAGGGCCCTGGGCCCTGGGTGTCTGGTTGGCCATACTTCCTCCTCCTTCAGCTGTGTCCTTCAGAGGGAAGGAAGGGGGTCAAGAGGTGTGTAGCCTACACTTCCAGAGCCATACAAGGACCCTAGTAGATATAAGCACACGACAGCACAGTGCATAGGGACATAAGATGAGAGAGGTGTTGGGTCTCTCTCAGTTCTCATTCCCCAACTTCCCCTGAGAGCAGCAGGGTTTCTCCCTGAGGCCTAACCTGTATCTTCCCCCTGCTACCAAGAAGTTAGTCTTCCAGCCTCTTCTGTATCTTAAAGGTTTCTTCCTCAAGCAGAGGATTTTAACGGGACAAAACCAAGGTGACCACAGAGTGAGCCCCGCCATGCCTGAGGGAAAGTGAGCGCCTGGCAGTGGCCTCTTCTCAGTGCCTGCTGTGTGGCCCAGGCTGCTGTCCTGGAATTCAAGGAAATAAATGAAGGATGGCCCATGGTTTCCCACCGTGCCCACCTACAAATGAGGGAAGGAGTGGGGGCTGTGTTTTCATGGCTTATCTCCTCTCAGAGTTGGGGGCTGTCCCCAAAGGGTTCCTGAGTGCTCAGGACGGCGGGGTCCGCAGGTGGGCTTCTAGGGAGCTGCGGCAGAGCCCTAGGTTTCCTGAATCCCTGCCCATTTCATGTATGCGCTGGCCCTTCAGCTGCTGTTTAGAAAGTCTGTCACGAAGGCCCGGGCCAAAGTCCGGAGGTATCTGGAATGCGTGGGGCTCAGCAGCGGGCTTGGGAGGAACCAGTCCTGTCCCCGACCTTCTCTGGGCCTCGAGGGCTTCTGTTAAAGATCAGTTCGGTGTTTACCGGTTCATTCCTCTTCTGTTTTCTGTCTTGTCATCCCGCTTTTCTTATTGCTCAATTTTAGCCACCAACAGAGGGAAGCCAACTCCTTCTTCCTGCCGATGATCAATTTTTTTGTTTATTTCATGCTCAAATTTTATGACTTTTGGGGAAAATACAGACTGATGAGTGAAGAGTTTATTCTCGTGTTTCCTTAACTCATCAGGAAATCCCCGCTGCCCTGGATCTTGATGGCACAATTCATTCATCTTATTTTGGGAGGCGTCTGCTACACAAGTGGGTTTCGGTTCCACCTCCGTCCAAACAGTGCGATTTCTCCAAGTCCTCTAGACTCATATCCGGGGACTCTGCCTGCACTAAATTTCCTGGCTTCATCGTGCCTCTGACACATGAACCAGAGTGGAGTAGGAGCTGCTGTTTGCCACCCCAGGAAGATCAGGGTCAGCAACCTCTGTGCCTCTTGAAATTGCCACAGAGGAAAAAATTAGAAACCACTTAGAATATATATGTGACTTTTAGATTCATGCTCATTGCAGTAGAAAAAAATACTGCAATCTCTTTTCAGTATAAATGAGGAACTCAAGCTTAATGAAGTTTACTTAGAGGAAAAAAAAAACCTTTCAAAAAAATGTGCAGGGTAGTAGTGTCTATTTTGAGGGAAGTAGGCTGAGTTCAAGCCACCAAATCCTACAAAGCTGTTAAAACCTGCTATGCCAGGTGTGGTGGCACATCCTTGTAATCCCAGCACTCAGGAGGCTGAAGCAGGAGGATCACTGTGAGTTAGAGGCCAGCCTGGGTTACATAGTGAGTTCAAGGCCAGCCTGAACTACTACATAGTGAGACCCTGTCTCAAAATCAAACCAGACCAAACCAAACAACTGGTATAGTCAGCCCCAAACACATATCAGCAGTGAGGTTGCTACTGCTGTTTACGCCTTGCCTGGCAGCCAGGGTATGAGTCCTGGTGCCTTCCACTTTCACTGTCCTCTCTGCCCTGCTGTTTAGCTCATTGAGGTTGAATCGCCCTTTAAATTGCCAGGCTCATTGTGGCACAGAGAGGAAATGCTTTGCATGTATTTATCTTCTCTCCTTAAGTAGACTGTGAGCTCCTTGAAGCCAGAGCTGGTCACTCCTACACTACTACAAAATCTGGGCAAGAATGAGAAGAGGAGGTGAAGCCGTGGTGTGCGTGTGCGTGTGTGTGTGTGTGTGTGGGGTGTTGGGCTGAAGGTGGGGGCTCTGGAGCCAGCCAGAACCAGACCATCCTCCCCCTCTGCTTCCTGTAGCTGCTTGACTGGGGCTCCTGAGATGGACTGGGCCTGCTTTAATCACCTGTAAAGTCTAAGGAGGCAGGTCCTGCAGGGTGCAGGCATGTGCTGGGCAGTGCTGCCAGGGAGCCGGGCCCTGCCTGGACTGCGCCCAGCAGACGCAGGAAGTTTAGGAAGTACACGGAGTCAGGCGGGAAACCAGCTGGGAGTGTCCTCTGATCGCTATCTCCCTATCTCACACAGCGTGCGTGCAGAGTAGGAGGGGTTAACAGTCCGGAGATTTTCCTCTCCCAACCCTATGGATGTTTTTCTTGCCGTTTTTACTAAATAGGAACAGAAACAGAACGATTCATTTCACCGTGTCCAGGGAGTTAGGAAGAAGTGCACTTAGAGCAAGGTTGTGTAATTTGCAGGCTGTCGTGCCTTGTCATCAGCCCTCGAGTCCAGGAAGACGCCCATTCTATGCTGACCTCTGTTCCTGAGAATTTCCTGCGTTGGAGTTAAGGCACGGAGACTTAGAAGATATCTTAAAAAATTCCTGGTATGGATGACGGCAAACACCTGTAATCCCAGCTTCTAGGGAGGCTGAGGCAGGAGGATTTTATGTTTGAGAACCCTACGCGACTTAGTGAGGAGGACCTATTTCAAAATCAAAAGGGAAGGACAGCTCAGTAGTAGAGCCCCTGTGGGCTCCATCTCTAGTCCTAGACACACATACACCCGCACGCACGCACGCACGCAACAGCATAGTTCCTGCCCCTCCATGAGGCTCTGTAAGGGTGACCATGCATCAGCAAGGTGCGTCACAGCTTGGTCTTCACGAAGGCCTTTGAAAGGCCGGCTCCAAACACGACTTCTTAGTCACTGTGGAAAGGATGGGGCACATTAGCGCACACCCTCCTGGCGCCTTTGCTGTTAAGCTGGTTGACACTGTGATTCTGGCTCCCAGTTTTCCGGTGACTCTGTTTCCAAGTGGGCAGTGGCTATAGTTTCTTGGTGACTCTGCTTCTAGAACAGTGACTTCCACAGCAGTGCTCAAAGCTTTACTGAATGGTGGAAATGCGTGGGGAAGCAGAAGATCCCTTTTCACAAGCAGCCCCCACGCCCAGCCCACCCTTCCCCGCCCGGAGACTGAGCACATGATCTCACTTCTCTCCCTTCCTGCTGCCAATTTCCCCACCAGCAAAACCGCATGGAGGTGAAGCTTCAGCAAACAGCCTGGCGGATCCTCAAAAGGCTAAAGATAGAGGTCCCAAATGACCCAGCGGTTCCACTCCACTGTAGGCACACCAGACAGAATGGAAAACACAGTTTGTGTCCACACAAAACTTGTGCAACATGCTCCCGGCAGTCAGAACATGGCAACAGAGCCTGTCAGCAGACAAACGGGTGAACAAACCGTGGTGCTTCCGTACCATGGAATAAAAAGGCACGGAAGGCTGAAGTGTCCCATGACAGGAGTAAACCTCAGAAACACTACACTGAGCAAGGCGGCCAGCTGCAGAAGGCCGTGTGGTGGCGCATTGCATTTCTATGAAAGGTGCAGAGTGGACAGCTCCACAGAGGGGCAAAATAGGTCATTCCAGGGGTGGCAGGGCAAGTGGAGCGCTGTTCTAATGGTTACTGGAGTTCCTTTGGGGGTGATGAAAATGCTGATGATGGTCACTTAGTCATACATTTTAAATGGGGGGAAACATGAATTATACCTCCAAAATGGAGGTGAAAACAATATACTAAGTTCTAGGTAAGTTTAGGTTGGCTGCTTACTTATACTTGCAGAGAATTGGGGGATCTGGGCATAAGATTCAGAAGTGACATTCTGCCCCTTAGGTTTATCTCAGATGATAGACGTGAAGGAGAGGGGGAAAGGGGCAGGTCTGGGTCTGGGGTTCCAGGATTGGAAGCTTAGGGATGTAAAGTACAAGCAGAGCGCTGGGACTAGGGACCGGCTGACATCCCAGGGTCCCTGCTACCCCATGACCCCATCTCCTCTCAGCCTCCACCCTCCAAAACCACTGTCTTTTCATGTCTGGGCTACCATGCTGTCTCTTCTTGGCATCATTCATTCTAGAGATAACTGCTGAGCATCTGCGAGTGTGGGTGCACAGTTCCAGGGGCTGAGGATCAGCAGTGAACCAAACAGAGCCAAACCCTCCTGGATTCATGAAGAAACCAAGAGCTATGCAGCCACTCGGGGGTTAGAGAAGAGAATTAGCAAAACCCAAGGGGGGGATGGGGGAGGGGTGGCCTCTGTGATGCGATGTCATCAAAGCCTGACGCAGGGGAGGGGTGGGATGTGGGGGCAGCTGAGGGGCCAACATGCCAGGAGGAGGGGCGGCCAGTGCAAAGTGCCGTAGGACAGCGAGGGGGCAGTGTGGTTGGAGAGGGAGGGCCTGGCACCTGCTGGGCCCTCCAGGCATCCCTCTTTACCTGAACACCAGCCAGTGGCTTCCACTCCTTCTGGGCTCCAGGAAGGCTCCTCGGTGCGGCCCACCTGCTTCTGGGACCCCAGAGCTTCCCAGCATCTCACCAAGCTCTTTCCTCCTCAGCACTGTCCCCTGGCTGACTGTTCCTGTCTCCCAGCCTGACTGTTCCACATGGGCTCTGTCTCTTCTTGCCTCCTGATGACCTAGAATGACCTTGCTTATTTCACGGGGGAACGTGGCAGTCCAGAGTCAGGGCCCCTCCATCTTGCTCACCTCAGAGTCCCTGGAGTTTACCTCCTTTATTTGCTGATTGGATAAAGAACTGTATGATTTCCTCCTCCTGGGTATTCCTCTGATTAAAGTGTTCGCTCTGGTATCACGATAGCTCCCAAACCTTTTGGTGGGTCCCATGCCTGCATTATCCTGGGCCCTTTGTCCCAGACTGACTGTATCTCAAGAAGGACAAGCGTTCTTTCTCTATCTCTCCAAGATGATGCTCTCTGCCTTCCATACTTTCACCTTCAAGATCCTCCAAGGCCACCTTTGGGGTTTCCGCATAGTAATGCCTACATTACTACAAGAGAACTACAAGGCCAGGGCATGCCTGAGATTTGAGATTTGAGAAGGCTTTGGGGAATGCTAGCCAAATTGGTGTACAGAGTTCATGTTACAGAGAGGCAAACTGAGGCCCAGAGTAGGGTGAGGCTGTGAACCCAGGGCTTGGAGCACATTTGGCAAGTGCCCTGCCATGGAGCTAAACCAAGGCCTTTCCAGGGGTCTCCTTCCTAGGTCACCAACACAAAGGGTTCACCCTTGACCTTAAAGGTGCAGGGAGTGTGGATGGGTTGCCTGACTGGTCTGTTCCTCCAGTGTGGCCTGCAGCAGTCTTTGGGGCAGGATCTGTAGGAAAGATATCTCTGAGCCTCTTCCTTGGGTCAGGCAGTCAGTGGAAGCCGCTCCTATTGTATGTAAAAGACTCTTAAAGTGTCTCCTGCTGATTTTGCTGGCTGTCAGGAAACCCAGCCTCTTTCCCTGGAAGGCCAGATCCCAAGCCAGCCCCAGTGTCCTGGAGTGCAGATCACGGGCAGGCACAGACATCGCACAGGAGAGGTGAGTGGCCAGAAGTTTAAACTTTCCTGTCTTTTCTAGATATAACCCAATATCATGGTGGTTTTGTTTGGGACACAACAAGGTTCTTTTCTTTGCTTAGCTTTGTTTTTTTTGTTTTTTTGAGACAGGGTCTCACTACATAGTGTAGGCTGGCCTTGAGCTGTGTAGCCCAGGCTGATCTTGAAAGTTTGGGGAACTTCCTGCCTCAGACTCCTGAGTGCTGAGGGCCATTTCTTAAAAGAAAAAGCCATGGTGGTACATGACTGTAATTCCAGACTTGGGAGATTGGGGCATGAGAATTGCTGCAAGTCTGAGGTTAACCTGGGCTATATAGTGAGTTCAAGGTTCCTAGGCAGGTTTTCATGTTGTAGATCGCAGTCATTTTGGGCAAGAAATACCCAGATTAAGGATATGGGAAACATTGAGAAAGAGCTGGGCAAGTGGAGAGGTCGAGGGTGTGGGGGCTGTAGACCTGAAGGTTTTGCCTGGATGCGCTGCTGGTTCTGTGCTGTGGGCTGCTCTCTTTGAGGGCCACCTGCCCCATTCCAAGGAGACAGGCTGTGACTTTCATTAGCCCTCACCGGTCTTCCTGCCTGACCTGACAGCGCTGTCTGGAAGGGCACTGAGGCGGGATCTGAGTCAGCCTGGCTACTCTCAGGCTCAGGGCCTGGGACTCTGGAAACAGCTGGCTCAAGCCCTGGCTCCTTTCTTTGTCCCATGTGATCTGGGCAACATTGCTGCATTTTCAGTGCCTCAGTTTTGTCCCCTGTAGGAGGAGGACATTGGTCCACTTGAGCCGCCCTATTCTGTTCACTGCTTCTCCTAGGTGCTTGGCCTCTGTTCCACCAGGTCGGGAATCCCACTTCTGTAACTTAGGGCCTCCTTCCTGGGTGTCATGGGTGTCATGGGTGCCATGGCAAAGGGAGGTCCTCAGTGCTGGCTTTCAGTTTCCTCTCTGTTGCTGAGCCTTTGGTCCTTCTGCTTTTTTTCTGTCTCCTTTCCAGCTGTCCTTCATAGTACTGTGTTAAAGACACTATTTACTGAGTCTTTTCAGGCAGGGTCAAATTTTGGGGGAGGCAGCACGGGGATTGAACCCAGGGCCTTTGCACTGAGCTATATCTATGCCCAGTCATTTTTATTATTTATTTTGAGACAGGGTCTCACTAAGGTGCGCAGCCTCCCAGAGTGCTGGGATTACAGGCATGCACCATCATGTCCTACCTACCAGCTCACATTTTTAAACAACTACTTCAGCTCTTTGGTGACTCCCCAACCAGCCAGAGGCACTGAACAAGCTGGTTAGAGCAGAAAGCTCCCTTCCCAAGTTGGGATTCCACAAACGCAGTTAGTTCATACAAACAGTTGGCTCTAGGTTGAGCAGTGTCTCTCAGGCAGGCACAGAACTCCCTTCTCACTCAGGGAATGGGGTTTCTTCCTGAAGGCTTCTCGGCAGAGGGTTGCTGGAGAGGCCACTTCTTGGACCTGCTTACTTTGTAGAACTTTGTGTCTCTTAAAGGTCCCAGGTAGTCCCAGCATGCACCATGTTTCAGAACCGGAAGCGGGGTGATTCTACTGACCCCTTGATCAACATAAATTATAGGGAGCACATGGGAGGAGCCAGTGGGGCGCTGTGGAGCAAGAAGCCCAGGGGCAGGGACCTAATCTCCCTCTTTGGGACACTGTGTAGCCTTGCACAAGGCCCAGCACACTGAGGGACGCAGCTCCCCAGCAGCCCAAGAAAGGGCCTGAGCGTAAGTGTGGGTCTGTCAGAATCACTAGGGAGCTTACAAGACACAATGCCTAATCAAGGCATCTGATCTTATCCTGAGATCTTGTCCATTGTGTCTCTGCTGGAGTGATTCCAAAGTGCAGCCAAGTCTGGGAAACACTGACTCTCACTTCCGCCTGCCAGAATCTCTGGAAAGCATGTCTGTTAAAACACCAGTTGCTGGCTCTGTCCCCAGAGTTGCTGACTTTGCCCCCCTGGGTCTGAGCCTACTCACCTGTGTTTCTAGTAAGTTCCTAGATGATGTCAATGAGGCTGTGTGAGCCACGTGGTTCCAGACTGCAGTAGTGAGGCTCACCCTTGGCTGGACACCAACCTCCCCTGAGAACTCTTACAACCCCCAGTGCACCACCTGCAACAGTGAAACTGCATTGTCTGCGGTGAGACCAGGCAAGGGACTTTGGGCCAACATTACATAATGAAAATGTTCCATTTATGGCAAGATGGAAAGGGTTCTGCAGTGAGCAACTGTATAGCTACACCTAGATCCTACCATGTGCTGAGGGTGTTGATGTGATTGTTTTGTCACACATCCAGCCATCTAGCTATACCCTGGGCATCATGATTTTTTTTTTAAAGCCCCAATTCGCTAACATTCAGCCAAGCACTGAGAACCAGAAGCTAAAGTTTCTGGTTTCTTCTTCCCTAAGATTCTTTGTGGCTATGGTCTCTCTTGTAGACACTCTTGGTTTCTCTTGTAGACACCCTTGAGGTCTCCTGGGCTTTGTAAAAGAGGAAGACTTGCTTTTGTTCAGCTCGTACTGGGTGCTTTGAGGATCCTCTTCCTTTGAGCTGAGTCAAGTGGGAGATTGTTATCTTCTAGGATGTTCTGCTTGGTTTTTGGTGCTGGGGAGCAAACCTAGAGTTTTGCATATGCTAAGCATGATCTCAAAGTTAAAAAAAATACAAATAAAAATGGGCTGGGATGTGTTTTGAGGACCCTGGGTTCAACTGCAAAGAAAGAAAGAAAGAAAGAAAGAAAGAAAGAAAGAAAGAAAGAAAGAAAGAAAGAAAGAAAGAAAAAGAAAGAAAGAAAGAAAAGCTGGAGAATGTCAGGCCAATCAGTGTGATGTACATAGTGTGTGGTGCTGTTGGTTGCTGTCACCACCAGGACCTGCCTGGAACAGGCTGTGGTTTGTTCTGGATCCCACGTATCATAAAGGCTTGGAGGGTTGAAGCTGCCAGAAAGGGCTCCTTGTTAATGATTCCGGGATACAGTCTACACTGTGCTGAGCTCTCTGTCCCTTCCTCAGAGCTCCAGGCTTCCCTACCCCTACAATACCATGTGGCCCATGGGCTCAGTGCCCTGGGAAGTCCCCTGAGACTGCAGGGCACTAGAGAGAGCCTTCTGAGCCAGCTCTGGCGGGTGAGCCAGAATACAGGGGCTCCCCAGGGGCAAACCTGACCAATGCCTCCCTGCCCCCTCATACTGGGCACACAGCTGGCCCTGTAATACCAGGAAGAGGCAGAACCCACAATCACACACAGCCAGTTTCTAGCTGGGCACCTTTGGTTTTTCTTCCACATCAACTTTAGGCAGCTGGAGTAGAGTGGGAACCAGAGACTTGCATTTCACAAAGACAGACTTAGTGGATTTGTTCTTGTTTCTCTTCCTTTTTTTCAGCTGTTCAGGTTTTTTGAGGCAGGGTCTCACTATGTAGTTCAGTCTGGCCTAGAGTTAGGAGTGATCCCCCTGCCTCAGCCTCCTGAGTGCTGGTATTACGGTCATGTGCCACCACACCCAGCTTTCTGTTTCTATTTCTAAGGAACTAGAAAAATTTTTTACCATGGAAATCCATGGTGTTTCTTTTTAGGTGTTTTTCTTTCCCTGTTTGAGAGAGATGGAGAGGAGAAGGCTTCCTGGAGAGGCCAGCTGCCCAGATGACACAAGCTGAACTTTCACGCCCAGAGGGCAGGAAAGAGCCCTGTCAGTAGGGTTAGACAGTTCATCCTGAAGCAAAGTTCCCTTTGTTGCCAATGCGATCAGAGGAGTGGCACTTAGAAATCCAGCCTTGTGTGGCAGGACTTTCAGCTCTAGTAATGGCAGGAGCTGGGGCTCCCTCAAACACTTCACATCAGTCATTTTGAAAATGCACCCCAGTTCTCAGGTCCTTCTCATGGGGTTTGGGCTGTGCAAGGTGTCTCCCATTTTACTGAAGCTGTTGGCTGCTGTGCCTTTAGTCTTTAGGCCCATGGGGCCTATGTTCTGTGGGCCACCGTGGCTGCCTGGTGACCCTTGGGTCCCTGTGACCTCACATGGATCCTGTGCAGGGTAGGTGCTCTTTGAGAAACACTCAGTCCACAAACACAGCAGTTCTCCACAGCAACAAAAAATCCCAAATTATGAAAGTCCAACAATGTGGGAATTGTCCTGTAATTTCTGGCACATGAACCAGAATTATGGGAAGCAATAATCCTGGCTGTGCTTTGTCCTCTATTTTGGTTGCAATGAGTCAGTTGAAGTGGCTTAGTGAATGCAATAACCAAATTAGTTGTTTGTCTGTTTATTTTGCTTTTTGAGACAGTGTCTTGCTGTGTAGGTCAGGCTGCCCTCCAACTCCGGGCGATCCTCCTAGCTTAGCCTCCTGAATGCTGAGATTACAGGCCTGCGCCACCATGGTCAGCATTTATTTGTACTTCTAAGCTATTACATGCATAAATAAAAATCACAAAAGAGGAAACAAAATCCTTTGTCATATGTGAGACCCCATTCTGGGTTCAGAGTCCAGAGAGGGGATAAAGTCCTGTCATCAGGAGGAGCAGCTGCCCAACTAATGTCCTCTTTGGGCCCAGAATCAGCAAGCACAGTCTGAGTGCATGGTGGTACACTCCTGTAGCTCTAATACTTGGAAGGTTGAGGCAGGAGGGTTGCAATGAATTCAAGGGCAGCTTAGGCTACATACTGAAATCAAGTCCAGCCTGAACTACATAGTGAGACTGTCTTAAATAACAAAACAAAACAAAACAAAACAAAACAAAAACCAATGATAATTAATAACACAGTTTGACCTGGCTCCTAGGGTGAGCATCTGTGGAGCTGGCAGCAGGGTGGTCCCTGCCACCTTTCCCTGCCCTGGGTCCTAGTGCATAGGACCATGAGGACAACAGCCTCTGGAGGGACTTCATGTCAAACATGGGAGGACTTGGCCTGTCAGGGAGGAGCTGGTGGGATGGTCTTGGTTTGGTGTGGCATTTGCTAACTGGTCCAATCCTCCAACTCCACCCTCACCAGTCAGCCCATCTGAAATGCAACAATCACTGAGAGCAGAGCTCTGCAGGCCCCCACTCGGCCACAGAGCTGGGAAGGGAGCCGCTCTGAGCTGACTCTATGCTGGGGAAATGAGCCACCAAGGCAAGGTCAGGGATTTGTATCAGGAGCCATTCAGGATGTGGCCCTCATGAGGGAAGCCAGGCTGAATCCACTTGTTCTGGAGACCACCAGGGCTGCCACTAACAAATGTGGCTGGCTGTTGCTCAAACTGCAAGACCCTGAGAACATGGATTGTGACACAGTGCTGGCTTCTCACTCACTGCTCCCTCCATGCATGACATCCTCTTGCAGTCCCAGACGGCCCTGAGGCAGATACAATCCTTGTTTTACAGGAACAGAAAGGGAGGCTCAGTGGTCAGGAGCTGCAGGGTCATGCTCCTCAGAGTAATCCTAACCACCCAGCCCCTCCGCCACCAGAGCTTCCTGTTCTAACCACTTGACCTTCAGAATGTCCTGCAGAAGGAGGCTGTGAAATCCCCATCCTAACAGGTGTGGGACTACAAGGAGGTTCTCCATCTCCTACAGGCTTCCAGTTGGTAGATGGCAGAGAACAAAGTGGACACAGTCTAGCCCTTTGCCACCAGTCTAGCCCTTTGCCACAAATGTGTTGAGAGCTCACAGTGTGCCAGTCACACATAGTCATCCTGGCTTGGGACGGTCTTTGTCCTCATGGTGCCACATGCAAGTATCAGTGCACCGGGACCTATGGAGGGAGGCCTAGTGGCAAAAACTGGGAACCTCCAGGGGACACTGGGTCTCAGCAGGAAGCTTTCTGTCTCTTGCCTGACCTCGTCTTGGTAGTGACCCTGGGCTCATGATTACTCTCCCTGGGGACCCAAGCATGCAGGCAGGAGTCTGGGGAGCCTGCTTATCTCCGGACTTGGACCCTGGTGCGGCCTGTGTCACAAGGCCACAGCGCGCTTTCTCTATCTCTGCCTCCCATGCACCGCAGACAGGACAGAACGTGCTTGCTGCCTGCTGCAGGCCCCTTCGGGATGCCCCTCCCAAGGGGATTTTGAGGGCCGGATTAATCGGAATTTCTGCTGGGAAGAATCCACAAGAGGGCTGTCTGCCCAGGGAAGGGCTGGAGGTGCAAGACGGGGACAGATTTATGCTTTAACAAGCTGGTTTTGGCTGTTGGGTGGCAAAAGGGTTTGGTGAGGACTGGTCCCTCTCCCACTCCAGCAGGAACGCTGAAGGCCCTGGGGTGGGGAGGTGGCCCTGGGCTTTCCCACCTGGAGCTCAACCTCTGCTGATGAATTACATTCTCAGCTTCCTCACCATGCTCAGGACCTAGAGAGGAGGAGATGCATTCATTTGTAAAAAGTGCTTCAGGCAGGGCCTGCCCTTATGGCACATCAGGTGAAGATACTGTAGTCACTCACACCTGGCTTCAGGAGCAGAGGCCTGAGCCTGGCCAGGCTCCTTCCCTTTCACCAGTTGGCCTGGAGCCCCTCGCTCTGCAGGTGGAGCCTGGAAGGCCCATCTGGCAGAGCTGAGTGAGAATCACGTGAGTTCTCCTACCCACACCCTGCCTGGCACATCTGAGGCCCCTCTTTGCCATCTTAAAAGGATTAAAGAAAACAGGTGTAAGATTTCTTGGTAGTGACCCTGGGCTAGTGATTACTCTCCCTAGTGGGCACCCTAGTGGGCACCTATGCTGTTTCTACCCTTTAGTTTTGGATCTGCCCTCTCCTTGCTGCTTGCCTGAAGATTAGCGTTCTGGCCCCCTTGGACCCATCACCTGTGGAAGCGATGTGTCCCTTCTGAGACCACTTACTTTCCCACTTCCTGACAGTGATAGTGCCTGCTTCCTGGTTGCTGCCTGTGCAGCTGGCATTGGTTGTAATCACCACGTGCCAGGTCTGCACATAAGGGCACCTGCTTGATGCTCACAGTGCTTCGGAGAAGGCAGCATGATTATCATATGCTCATTTCAAAGTAGGAAACCAAGGCCCAAAGGAGGTCAGATGACTTGCCTGAGGTCACAGCTAGGAAGAGGCAGGTTTAAACCCATCCAGTTTGATTGGAAGCCCCAGTTCCCATCACATTTTGTTACTGCCACCACATAACCCTAATGTGCATAACCTACAGTGATTTGAAAAAGGAATGTGGTCTTTGTCCCATTAATGTCAGTGGTTTATTTCTTTTGCTTTTTTTTTTTAACTGAAAGATATTTTACTTCAAGCCATGAATGGTGGTACATACCTGTAATCCCAACACTCAGGAGGAGGCTGAAGCAGGAGGGCTCCTGTGAGTTCAGGACCAGTTTGGACTAAATAGTGAGTGCAAGACCAGCCTGGATTACTTAGTGAGACCCTGACTCAAAACAAAAAAAAAAAAATTTTTTTAAATTCCAGAATAAAAAAAATTAAATAAATAAAATTCTACAATTAGAAATTCTAAATTTTCCAGGTTCTGTTCTGCGGGTGCTTAATCTCTAAATAAACAGTCCTTTTAAATCGCCCTGAATTCTGTTGTGCTCAAATATAGGCACATTTTCCCCTTGCTTTATTATCTGTGACGGGTAGAACTGCTGATCGGCTTGTTCCTTTCAAGGCTGGAAAATAACCCCAGCTGTTTCAAAGTCCATTCCCGCTTAATCTGGCTTCTCCCCACCAGGCTGCCCTCCTGTCCCAGCCCTGAGGGAGGTGTCTAGAGCTTTCCAGGCTCCCCTGCTACTTGGCCACGCCCTGGGCAAGGAGGTCGCATTAATGCAAGTGGCCCAGTGACAGTTGGTCCTCTACCTCTGCTCAGAAACTTATTGGATCTTGCTTTGATATTTTAATTTAATTTTTCAGTACCAGGAACCCAAGACCTTTGTTCCTATATTCTCAGCCTTTTAAAAAATGTATTTATTTCTCGCTAAGGCTGAGCTCAAATTCCTGATCCTTCTGCCTCAGACTCCCAAGTGCTGGATTACAAGCCTGCACCACTGTGCGTAGCTGTTTTATTTTTGTATTCCAGAACATTTGGGATGAAATAAAAATATAAAGAAGTAAGGGGAAAAGGTATCCCTAATTCCTCCTCCTCTGACATTTTTATACAGGGTAGCGTTGTCACTGAACCCCAAAGCCTGGATCCCAGCATTGCAGATGTGCGCTCCTCGATTCTGCCCAGAAGCCCCTGCAGCCTGAGTTTGTGAGCACCCAGAAGGGCTCTGAAGAGTTTCCCAGGGATCCTTATTGGCCTGGGGCGCTTACGCCCTGGGTGGGGGTTGGCCTAAAGCTCCAGGGAAGGTGAGAGGTGCTGGGGCCTGGAACAGTGTATGCGGGCGCATGCGTGCGCATGCGTGTTGGGGGAAGCCGAGGTCCTAAGGCGACGCCAAGGTGGGCCTGACAGGGCGAGGGAGCTGGCCTGCAGGTCTGTGGGAGTGGAGCCTTTCAGGCCCGGGGAGCAGCCGCGTCTAAGAGGAACCAGGGCCCGACACGAAGCGCAGGAAGGGCGACTGAGAGATTAGGAGGCTCGGCTGCTCTGAGGGCGGCGATTTACCCAGGGCACCCCTGCCCGGACCTCTGGGCCAACGGAAACCAGACCTCGCTGCCTGGGGCGGAGGCTCAGAGCCAGGCTGTTTCCTAACCTGCGTGGCCTCTAACCATGCGCCGCCTCGCCTGTACAGGAGCGGCGCCACCTGCGACCCCTGGATGTGCCTTGTAACATGAATGCTGCCACTACTAGCAGGGAGGTTACCACTAAGATGACCGAAGCTGCATCTTTCCAGGGAGAGTATGTTAAATACTCTCATTAGTGAGTCTTAAAAAATCAAAAGCAGCCGGGTGCGGCAGCGCATGCCTATGATGCAGGGTTTGGAAGGCTGAGGCAGATGGATCACCACGGCTAAGGCAGGATGCTTAGGCAGGAAGAGCAAGGCCAGTCTGAACTACAAAGCAAGACCTCCTCAAAACAAAACAAAAAGAAAAAAAAAGGTAAAAAACAAAAGAAAACTTTCTCCAGTGATTTCTAAGGCGAAGAACGGAAGAACATGGCCTTCGGTCAGGAAGCATGAGACAAAAAACAAAACAAAAAAACCCGGCTTCTCTGCGCGGGGCGCGGTGCTCTTCCTGGGCTGAGGTGCAGAGCATTTGCAAGCAGCCAACTGTCAGTCCGTTGGGAAAGTTTGGAAAGTATTGTGCAAACGGTGAAGAAAAAAATCCCGTACAACAGGCCCGCGTTTCAGCCTTCAGGCTGTAGAGCTCAGAAATGCAAAACTGTGTTTGCACAAAGCTCAGTCGCCAAAGTGGGAGCCGAGGGTATACTGTGGGCACATGCATGGTTTTGCCCAAGAGTTGGAATTCAGAGCCCTGTGGCTCCAGGGAACAGCTTTTCCTACCACGCTGGACAGGAGTGTTTGTTATGTAATGCTAGGGCAGAGTGGGATGGGCTTGCTATGCAAACAGGTCAGACAAAGAGGCACTCATTCGAGGGTGAGGGTCGTAGGAAGGGTAAGAGTCAGCTCTGCAGTCAGGTTGCAAAGTCAAATCCCATCTGAGTCTAAACTTGTGCCTCTGTGCATCAGATTCCTGTCTGTATGTTAAGTATAAAAATGATGCCTACCTCCCAGGGCAAGTGAATTAATACACGTAAAGTTCTCAAGCAGGTACTTGGAATGGCCAACCTAAGCTATCACTTGTTGACTTTGTTTTGGGGTTATGTGGGTACTTTTAGACAGTATCTGAATTTTGCTGACATTTAATTGAGGATGGCTTGTTCAGGGACATTCATCTCTCTTGCATGCATCTCTCTTTTTTCTTACCAACAATTTTTTACAGTACTGTCTAAGGGAAACAGAACACAAACCATAAACATAATTTCAAAATTTTCATATGGCCATTGTATTTAACTTTAGAATTTTTATTTTTTATATTATTTTAATTGAGACAGGGTCTGGCCATTTACTGCAGGCTGGCCTTGAACTTGCTTATGTAGCCCAAACTGGCCTCAAACTCATGGCAATCTTCTTGTTCAGCCTCCAGAGGGCTGGGATTGCAGGTGTGCACCACCACACCCACCTGGTTAACTTTAGAATTTTTAGTGGCTATATTTTAAAAAGTAAAAAGAGGTGAAATTAATTTATTTTTATTAAAAACTATTTTTTGAGAAGGGGTTGCACTATATAGTTCAGACTGGCCTTGATTTCACTATGTAGTTCAGGCTGGCCTGTAACTCACAGGCTACTGATTCCTGCCTCAGCCTCTCAAGTGCTGTAATTACAGGTACGTGCCAGTGTGTCTGGCAAAATTTAGAGATACAGTTTACAAATCAGATGTGGCGGTATATGCCTATAATCCCAGCCTCAAGAGGGTGAGGTAGGAAGATCATTGCAAGTTTGAGACCAGCCTGGGCTACAAAGTGAGCTAAAAGTCAGCTTGAACTGCATAGTGAAACCCTGTCTCAAAAAGACAAAAAAAATATATATATATATAGATATATAGATATACAGATATATATATCTCTATTATATATCTTTTATAGCAGTTAAATAAAAATTTGAAAAAAATACTTTAACCCAATATATCTAAAATACTATTTCAACATATAATCAGTATAAAAATATTAATGAAACTTAGATTCTTTTGTCCCTGCTACGTTGAAATCTAGTGTTTTATAAACAGCACACATCTTGATTTGGACTAGCCACATGTCAAGTGCCTGTGGCCACAGGTGGCCACCATGTTCAACAGTGCAGTTCGGAGTTGCAGGAGGGTGATTTCCTGGCATGGCCTTGGGTGGGCCAGTCAGGCTGGGCCTTACTCCCCCTAATCATCCTGTGGTAACTAGAAAGTCTCCTCAGATGGGGTATCTTCTGGTCACTCAGAACATGGGGGATCCCAATGCAAGCCCTGTCATTCCAGGAGTGTGGTTTGAACTAGGATGTGTTGAGCAAGCTCTTGCTTGCTCTTAACGGTCTTTTCCTTCCTCCCCACAATTGGAGTTAGCCCCTCTCCTCAACGGGCATTAAGGGTTGAATTCTAAAATGATCATGGTCTTACAGTGCTGTCTTCCTCTATTAACATGCAAATGTTAGACAAAATTTTAGGTGAAATAAGCTCATGAGATCTATTATACAACATGGTTACTATAATTAATAATAATATATTCATGAATCCTGACCTAATGTATGATGGGGACATATCCCAGTAAACTAACCATAAGCTGAAAATATCGTAAGTCAAAACTGCACTCAACAATTCATCTTCTTGAGGAAATCACAATAATACCAGGCACACCAGAAGGATATAAGATTCTTGTCTCATTAGGAAATACCCCCCCACAAAAAAGCAAAAAAACTCTGCACTCAGCACCCTAACCTGAGGAACATTCTAGGTTCAGCTCACTGAATGCAGTGGTGGTTCCCCCTCCTTATCTTGTAGCTGCCTGGGGCCCTGGCTCGCTGCCAGAGTGGCGTACAGCATGTGGCCCGCTCAAGGAGAGGCCAAAATTGAAAATTAGAGGTATGGTTTTCTAATAATGCTAGCTCTTTCACAGCATCAAAAAACCCAAGGGGGATCCTCATAAATTGTGGAACTATATGTATCATATTTTCGAAAACTAGTAGATTTTGAATGTTCTCATCTTTAAAAAGTGATGAATGAAACAATGCATGTCAAATAGCTGCCTTTTGTCACCGCACAGTGGATACATATGTCAAAACATCACTTTGTGCATGACAAAAATAGAAAGTTTTTTCAGTTAAAAAAAAGATGCAGACATTGAGATGATACTACCATTAAATTGTCAGCTGAGTCTAGCAGGGTTGAGAGTGAATAGGATAGAAAGAGAATGCCTTTATGGGTTCCTTTTGGAGACTTTGAGAAGTGGCATTGTTCAAAAGCCAGCTGTGGCAAGAAAACCCCCGGAGTGGATTCCACAGGCTGCTCACTCCAACAGGAACCTCAGTAGATAAAGGCAATAGCTATGAGGTGGGAGCAGTTAGTGTTCTGGGCACGGTGGGTCTGCTTTTTCCAGGTGATTGAATCTAAACACGAAAACCACGGCAGGAGTCCTTGACAGGAGCCATTCTGTAGACCTCTCCTACCCACCCATTCTCACCAGTCGGAGGGGAGAGACACCCCCCCCCCACCGAGCACCCCTTTGATCCTACTCAAGGAGGTTTCTGGTGGTCACAGCTAAGGAGTCTGGCTTGATTTTGAGGACAAAGTCCTCTTCTTACCCTTCTGTCCCCCATTTTGCCATTTGAAGATGGATTTACACTTTTTTCTGCCAATTGATTATGGTACATTTCTTTGAAGGGGGTCTTATTTCTCTATTTCCAAGCTCTTGAGAAGTGTAGAAGGGACCTCACTTTCATCCCCACAAGCTAGTAGTCTTATCACTGCTACAGAAAAGGTAAAGAATGAAAAAAGACACTTCATTTGTTATGAGGTGAAAACTCTATTAACCACCAAAAGTTCTTTCCCTTCTGTCTTGCTGACTACAGTGTTCCATTTTTTCCCCTCGATCTACAGTATTCTCAACTATATTCCTGAAGGCAAATTACTTTTTAAGTTTTTTAAAAAAATTTTGGTTTTGAGACCACTAAATTGCCCAGGCAGAACTTGAATTTATGATTCTCCTACCTCAGCCTCCCAAAACGGGGGATTATAGGCATGTGCCATCATACTCAGCTATTGTTCTACAAAATTTGAAATAATCAATAAAAGAAGAAACATTTATCCCCTACCATGTCTAAAGAACATGTTTAAGAACACCACTGTGAACTTTATGGTAATCAACAGCATGTTTTATTCTATTACAGTCAAAGCTACATCCTTGGTATAATCTTGGTGTCAAACCAAGACTGTTACAAGAAAAAAAAATTCAATACAGAGTTGATTCAGATACTCATTCATTCAGTGCCTTGGGGGCATGTCCAGAATCATGCTAAGCTAATCTGGAAACTTAGTCTACTTTAGGATATCATCAAATAAAAGTCATAAAAATGCATAGCACTTCATTAAAGTAAGAAAAGCAACTGATATAAACATAGATGTTAGGTTTTGGGGTGGAGTGTGGTTATATCTTTGTTTTGTTTTTGAGACAGAGTCTCACTATGTAGTATGGGCTGGGCTTGAACTCACTTAGGTGGCACAGGCTGGTTTTGTACTCATCAGTGATCTTCCTGCCTTAATCTCCTGAGTGCTGGGATTACTATAGGCATGTGCCACCCTGCCCAATTTATCTTTTCATTTTTTAGAGATTAAAAATTGAAAATCACTATTTGAAAAATTTTTTACCATCTCAATACAGGAAGTCTCTAAATAGCATTTCAGATCAGCATGGTGGTACACGCCTGAAATCCCAGTTTTTGGGAGACTGAGGCAGGAAGATCACAGTGATTTCAAGGCTAACCTGGGCTACATAGTTCAAAGCGAGCCTGAATTACATAGGGAGACCCCATTTAAAGAAAAAACATTATTCTAAGTGTTCATGTTTGCAGCCAAGATAAAAAAAATCTAAAAAAAAAGTAGCAGCTCAAATGTAGTAACTTAATTGGTCACTGTGGTTAGCCTCTGGAGAGTGACATGAAAAGACCGTTGAAGAACTGGTTGAGGTCCTGTGGTTACAAATCCAGGGGCAAGAGCTTTCCTGTCCTTTTGTGACTGACAACTTTGAATAAACAGCATGTATGACAGTGTAATTTGGGGATGTGTATTTTGGGGGAAGGAAGTACTGCGGCTGGTCTGTGGTCCCAGGAAATACTGGTGCCGAATTTGGGGACATGGAGGACTATTTACTCCACAGGGAGCCCAGTGGGCTGGGGTGGAAGAACTGCTGGCTGGAACCAACAGAAAAGTTAGTGTGGGGACATCGGTGGGACAGGGTCTGAAGGGAGACGCAGAGGGCCGCGCTGTGAATTGCCAAAGGCAGGACTGACTGTTGCCTATCTCTGGATGGTAGGGCACAAGGAATTGCTCTTCTCAATCCTCCTTGCAGCTCCTCAGCTGCCAGTCTGTCCATAGCAATCATTTACTAACTTTAAAAAGATAGTTAAGTTAAAGATACAAAAAATGGGGCTGGGGATTTAGTTCCGTGGCTTAAGCACCTGCCTGGCAAGTGTGAGGTCACGAGTTTAATCCCCAGTACCAAAAAAAAAAAAAAAAAAAGAATTAAAAAAAAAATAATGGTGGAATAGCATGAACAGTGTGTCCTAGAAAAAGAGGTGAGATTTAAATAGCTAAGTAAAAACAATTTTCCTTGACTTCTTTTCAAATGATCTCACTCCTCCTAACCCCTTTTGTCCTTCCTGTACCCTTACGTCTGAGATTTTCCCCGAGTGGTTCATTTCCAGCACATTTGACCCCTGTGAAAATATCCCAGGAGAAGTGGCACATTCCCCTGTCCCTATTAGTGATATTCACTTCCACTGGCTCCTCGCAGCTCTACAAATTTTGGAATTGGAATTTCATCTCCTTCCAGATTCAAGGTGGCAGTTGTGGTGATACTGGGGGTTGAGCCTAGGGCCTTTGCACTGAGTCACAGCTGTACCCCGCTTTTTAAAAAAAATTTTATTTTGAGAGATGGTCTCACTAAACGGCCAAACTGTATTTGAACTTGTGATCCTCCTCCTCAGCCTCCCAAGTAGTGAGGATTAGAGGTGTGCACCATTACACTCAATTTGGATTTAACATTTTTAGGGCACTGTTAGCAGCAAAATTGAGTAGAAAGTACATAAATTTTACATATAATCTCTGCTCTTATTTATCTTCTCAAATTTTGGTGAGGGGCTGCTCTTCTCCTTTTCCAGCCCAGATTAAAACATCAACTTCTCCAACTTTTAGATACCTGGGGAGGTGTCTGGAACAGAGTTTTGAGGGTTTTAGAGACGAATCCTGCTTTTAGGAAACTGGATGCATGGTTTCAGCTGGGGAAGCGGCTGGTGGGCTGGCTGGGGCCTCTCTTGTGAACCCCGTCCATGGGCATAATGGTGCTGCTCCCTGGGGACCAGCAGCAGCCAGCTACTTTCCTGTCCGGGCCACAGTCTCCTCACCCACTACGGGGGTGGGGGAAGGGGGATGTAAATTGTGAGTTTCCTACTCTGGACCCTCCCTCACTGTGTGACCAGAGGCCACCCATGGAACCCTTCTAGACTTGCCTATTTCCCACAACAGTGTGTGACCTACATGGTTTTTGTTTTTCGTTTTGTTTTTTGGGGTTTTTTTTGAGACAGGTAGTTCGAATTGGCCTTCAATTCATGACAATATCCTCCTGCTTCAGCCTCCGAGTGCTGGGGTTACAGGCATATGCCACCACTTCCGTTCTAGAAAAAATGAACAGACAAAACAAAAAACCAAAACTCACAAGCATCAAACCTTTAAGGCACTAGAAACATATTTAATACAGGATCTATTTGCTATTTAGTTTTTAGGTGCAGTATTTGAGTTCAGACTCAAGATTCTCTCTAGGAAGAGCTAAAAAAAAAAAAAGTTCCAGAGCCTGCCTAGTAGCGGAATCTGTAAATTGGGGATTTGAAAAAGATTGAGCTGCCTTGCATTGTGGTAATACACACCTGTAATCTCATTTGGGAGACTAAGGCAGGAGGATCTCTGCTCGTTTGAGGTCGACCTGGGCTACATAGTGAGTTCAGGGCCAGCCTGAACTACATAGCAAGACCCTGTCTCAAAAAAACAAAACAAAAAAATAAAAGAAATGAGCACTAGAGCTGATCTGTTGTGCTGCTCTAGGCATCTCTTCTGAAAACCTCAGGGCATCTGAACAAGTTATAATCCTAGGAAGACTCAGCTGCTCTTTATAGATCCCCTCCTAAAACCACCCCAAACTCAATAATTAGTGAAAAGTGAGGTTTGTGTTATGAGGTTACTTTGTTAGACAACAAGGAATTGATTTGCTTTATCACAGGGTCTCAGTCTGTTTTCTGATGTTATAACTGTATACCTGAGATTAGGTTATTTATAAGGAAAAAAAATGAGTTTCTTGCAGTTCTAGAGACTGGGGAGCCCAGGAGCTGGGCCCTGGCATCTGCTCTCCCCTAGGAGGGTCTCTTGCTGCACCAGGACACAGTGGCAGGCGTCAAATGACCAGACTCAAAGCTGCCTGCTTGGTCTCTCCTTCCTTCTTCAGTGCCACTGTGTGTCCTTTCCTGGTGACCTCATCTAACGTCAGTCACCTTCAAACACCATCAACATGTGACTTTGGTGATTTAAGTTTCCGACACTTGGACTTCGGGGACGCATTCCAACCACAGCACTGGGTGGTTGTTGAGAAATAAAGGCACACATGTTATAGGCATTTCAGCTAACTGTGAGGTAAAGTAGATGCAATTTCAGATGACCTGGCAAATGATGCACTAAGTTTGGAATAGAATTTGGCTTTGGAAATTCTGGAAATCATGCACTTTGGAGAGGCTGAGGTTTAGGGGAAAGGGGAAGTACTCGTTAGTCAATGGGGGAAAGGTGGGACAAGAAGATGGTCCCCAGCCCAGAGGGATTGCTGCAAGAGAGGTGTGAAGAATAAGGGGCTGCCGTTGCTTGGGTGGGGCGCAGTGGGGAAGGGCTCAGGCCTGGGGCTCGCTGCTGTCTGTCCATCCTGCTCCCCCACAGGTCAGGCTGAGGGCCAGAGGAACCAAATCCAGAGGAAGGCTACTTGGGCAAAGGCACTGTCAGCTGTCAGTAATGGAAGAAGAGCAAATACCAGCAAAAACTACAAATTTTTTATACTAAAATGTATTTCATGTGAGAATGAAGGATAGATTTTCTTCAATAACAACCCCACTTGCTGGGGGAGGTGGTAAAATCTCAGCACTTGGGAGGCTGAGGCAGGAGAATTATTCAAACCCAGCCTGAACGACATAGGGAGATCTTGTCTCAAAAAACCAACAAAACAAAAAACAAAAACTCCAAAAAACCCAGCTGCAGAGACAAACACACAGATGCCAATGGGCTGCAGATCTCTGGGGCTGTCTGGTACGTGGAGCAGCCATCAGGACTGGTGCCTGTCTGTCTGTCTGTCTGTCTTGCCAGTTTCCCACTGCACAGGGTCCCACAAATCTATTCAGTCTGCAGGCTCTATCACCTCTTCCACACTGCGACCCACAGCTCAGGCTGGATGACATCCTGGCTGATGAGACCCTGACCTTTGTATGGCCCCAGACAAGCTGGCATAAAGTTCCACCTGGCAGAGGGCTTCACAGTGCTGGGGCAGCCCAGGCACAAGGCACCTGATCCCTACCACATCAGCCTAAAGTCCTCCCCTAGGGTGGGTCTTTGACAGATGGTACAGGTGGCCAAGACAAAGGTTCCAACCAGTTTAGAGACGGGACACCACATACTCTTTGAAGCCAATGGATATTCTGGGTGTAGAGTCAAAGAAGCAGACCCTTGTCATGGAGCAGCTAAAAACATGAATGAGCCACACTGGGTTCATAGATGCAGAGTCCAGCTCACTGGCCAACGTGAAAAAGTGCCTGGAGTTGTGAAGGTAAAATTCGAGTTTAAAGGTGGCCATGAGGCCAAGAATTTAACTCAGTGGCATAAGCGCCTGCCTTGTAAGCATGAGGTCATGAGTTCGATCCCCGGTAAAAAAAAAAAAAGAGGGGGGGAAGAGATTTGAGATGTGTTATGTACATGTACCAACTCACCATATGAATAATTATGAATATAATCATTATGTACTGTAAACATGTACTAATAAACACAAAAGTGCAAAAACATTTTTTTTTTTTTAAAGTGGCCTTGGAGCCAGAGATACAGCTTAACGGTAGAGCTGTGGCCTAGCATGATGAGACTGTGGGTTCTAGCCTCAGCACTGCAAAACCAAAAACCAGAAGTGGTCTTGGGGTACGTGACGTTGTACTGCTGGACGTTGCTAGAGAGGCCGCTCCTTGGAGATCTGAATTCCTAATGCGGGTGCCTGCCAAGACCACCAGCCACTGGCAAACTCTGGCCTGAATCATCTTAGCTACATCCTGCTGAGAAAACGTCTTCTCACTGCTGCCTCTGCTTCCAAAAATGTCTGAAGCACCCACAGAAAGATATGGGCCCTCTTTTACCTGCGATACTCCCAGACCTCATGGTACCATGATGCTCCTGCAAATATGTTTTAGAAATTACCCTGAGGCTGAGGCAGGAAGATTGAAAGTTCAAGCTCAACCTAGGCAACGTAACAAGAGCCTGTCTCAAAATAAAAAATGGGTTGGAGATGTAGCTCAATGCAAAGGCCCTGGATTCAATCCCCAGTACTTAAAAAAAAAAAAAAAATCACCATGACGTAGAGAAAGAAAAAATGAATCCAAGTGAGAAAAGTTCCTCAAATGATCATTTTCAAGTACAAGTTCTAATCAGCTTTAAGGCTTTGCAGGAAACCTATTGGAGCTATTGACAGGAACTATTGTTTTGGTGCCAGGGTTTTAAATTGTTGGTTAGGATGAAAAGAGACCAAAGACAAGGTCTAACATTTCAAGCTGAAACCAGTACTGAACTCCATAGTGGGGAGCTTACAGGGTTTGTGAGTCTCAAGTCGGTGCTGTGCTCTCAGAAGGCCCTGGGGTGCAGGACTCACCTCTGGCTGGCTCTAAGGAGAGCCACACGTGCACCCTTTTTGTCCTTGTAGCACGGCTGCTCAGGGTTAGATTCTGAGGCCGCCCTTAGCAGGAAACAGTAAGGAATCAGCAGGAAGTCCACAATAAGGGAAGGGAAACCCCTCCCTGGAGTGTAAGGACCAAAGGGGAGCATAAAATGGAAAGTGGAATGTGTGCTCTAAGGTGTCTGGAACTGCAGGGCTGCAATGGAATGGAGGAGAGTGGATGAATCTTCAAAATGGGGAAGGAATCGTTGTTTCCCCAGGTTGAGGATGTGGGACAGCCCACGTAGTTACTTGTGACTGTAAGATGGAGCTGGATCCTCCCAAAAATCCATACCCCAGTGGGAGAAAAACACTATCCTTTATGGACAGGCAGTGGTGGTTTGTGTGTTTTCACATCCAGTAGCTCACCAAGAAGAAAAACTCCCCTCATTTGTGACTTCTGGCTTGTTCAAGGCCAAAAGACCCAAAAACAACCTGAAAAAATTTACCAGGAGAAAAAAGATAAAAGTATGCCTGGCACCACATCATAAGAAAGTCAGTGTGAAGGAGCAGAGGAATGCAAAATAGTTCTTCTGTTTTACCAAGCTTTTTCTTTTTCTTTTTCTTTTTTTTTTTTGTAACCCACAAATGTTCACCCTGTTTTTGAGGTAAAGAGAGAACCAGAGATTCAATGAAAAAATTGAATCTTAAGAAGAAACAAATATGACAATTCATTCTGCTCGATGGGAACTTGGTGTGGAAGTTTCATTTCTCTAGCTTGACTTAATGAGTTAGGCGACTCCTTGTTGAAAAAGAAAAATTAACAACATTTTATCTCCTTTTATCTCATCAGCAGTGCAGTAGACTCTCCAGGTTAGCGATTCTGTGTTTAGTTTGTTACCTGAAGAAAGGAAAAACAAACTGTCCTGAATGCTGATTCTACTGTTTGGATGGGAGGACAAGAAATTCTAACAGATAAGTGGCAAACAACAACAGTTTTGAGAAAGCAGATCTGGGGAGAGTCCAGTACAGTTTCATAATGGGTATGAATAGTTATTTTTGCTGCTTTTTTCTTTTTCACTGAGTTTTGATGTGGATCTCGTTCTATTTGTTCAGGAAATCGTGACGTGTGTTCTGGGCAGGGTTGAGGTTTTGGAACCTTTTCTAAAAGAGACAGAGAGCAGCACCCTGCAGCATTTGCTAATTGCGAGGCTGGCGAGCTGAGGAGAGCAGCTCACCATGCAGGCGCTGTCCACGTGCGGGAGGCTGGCCCTGGCCCTCGTCCTCCTCCTGGCTTTGGGATCTTCCGTGCAAGGTAAGACCCAGGAGTCCTGTCCCCTGTCATTTTTGTTGTGAGCCCGGAGCCCACACAGATGATTATCTTCATTTTAAAGCACAAAATGTATCCCCTTATGAGAAAGAAGGTAAGGAAGAAGGAGCTGGGAGGTTGGATTCCCTGGGGTGAGTTCAACTCAGTTTGGTGCCAAGAAAAACTAAACTTTTGAAGCCAGTGTCGCCTTACAGACTTGTACTGTGGTTGAAAAGTGTTGCTTTATTTTTGGGTGAAATTGTGTGGTTTATAAATTTTAAAAACTCAAGAAAGGAGTAATGAAAATGTCTTATGCGTTGATGCATGAAGATGGATGGCACTTTAGAGTATTTTGGGGTATCTTCTTACTTTCGAGCATCTACATCAACTCCCAATTTTTAAAATTTCTAGTTTTTTCAACTTTTATTTTTTCCTAGCCCATGTTTGCAGTACATAATGACCACATTCCTTGTGGGGAGTTGGTACCCGTACATAACACATCTTTATTCATCAATCCCAAGTTTTGAATGTGCTGTGAGGGGGTTGTTACTATAACACTGGGAGACGCTATTTTTTAAATTTTTAAAAATTTGACTGTGTATATCTTTCTTTTTTAAAATGGGATCTTACTGAAGCAGATGAAGTTCTGGTTATACATATTTAATACAGAACTTCTCAGATTTTAAAGAAAGCCCAAAGAATGTTAGCATTTGTGCTGCCACTCACAGAAGCATCACCTTTGGAAATGTCTTTGTTTGTTTATTTTTTGACTCAGGGTCTCACTGTGTGAACTGGCTTTGAACTCCTGGCAGTCCGCCTGCCTCAGCCTCCCAAGTGCTGGGATTCCAGGCATGTACCACCATCCCTGGCCTGGAACTATCTTTTTAAGTTTCTTTATCATTCAGGGCTGTTTAGTCATACTGAAACAATTTAAAAACTTTTATTCACTAAGAAAATAAAATACCAGTTTGTAGGAAACATACAATTTTTTTTCTCCTTTGGTAAATAAGGAATCCTGTCTTAACAAGACAAAAGGTCATTGCCTGATAAATAAATGGCAGAATTTACAGGAGAAAAACAGTAAGTTTCCACAAATGGTAAAGGAAATGTTGAGTCACAATGACATACGTGTCCTGGATTTGTTTCTTCAAAGTGACTTCTAGCTGTCACATGCTTACTTCCGGTGACAGTGAAATCTCACAGATGAGCTCAGAGAAATTCCTTATACATTAAAAATTGCAAAAAAGTTTTTTTCTTTCAGTTACGCTTACATTGGAGAAAAAACAGCGGATTGCCAAAACAGTTCCACTCTCCTGTTTTTTTAAAAAAAATTTATTTATTTTTAAAAGTTTTTAGAACTGGGAATCAAACTCAGGACCTTGCCAGGCAGGTGCTGTGCTGCTGAGCCATATCCCTGGCCGAATTCACCTTTTTTTATTATCTGAGTACAAAGAGAGAACATAGAGGACTCGATTTTCTCATACCGTTGGGAGAAATCTCCAGCTTGCTGTAAGGATTTCCTAATAATTGTGTGCTCTGAGCATTGAGCACTGGGAGGTCCATGGTTATGGCTGTGAGGGTCAGACTTGAATGACCAGTTAGTTGGTGCTGGTCCTTAGGGTTCTAAAATTTCTCCAAAATGTTTGTTCTGCACTGACTCATTAGGTTAAGACTAGGATGAAAACAAAACCTTTTCTCATGTATACAGTCGTTAGAATGAAAGTAACAGAGAAACCATCCTGAAACTGCTGAAAATCCTAACATTTATGTCATCTGGTAGATCGAGCTATTTGTCAGAAAAGGGAACCAGAATGCAGACAGTGAATAATCCAAAAACGAGGACATCCCCAAGGGGCGCCACGGGGTTCAAGCCCCCACGCTTACCTTTGAATGTGAAGGGAAACAGACTGCGGCCACACTTTAGTGACAGCAGATGCAGTGTCGCAATGCCATGCCTCCACTGCCCCACGATGCCTTAGGGTTCTCCCCCTACCTTTTAAAAAATATTTTTAGAGAGAGAAAATGTTTGCTTATCTCACTGGTTGGACTGATGATGTTGGCTGGACCTGCTTTTACTGAGCTACTCAAACTGTCTTGGGTTACAGCACTAGCTTCCTTGGGAGCCAAAACAATGCACCACCCACTGGGTGGTTTAAACAATTTGTTTCCTCTGAAGAGGGGATCAAAGATCAAGGGCTGGGAGGTTGGTTTCATGTGAGGGCTTTCTCCTCAGTTTATGGATGACACCTTCTGCCCTCGGCTGGCTCTCTCCACAGAGTGTCACATGATGAGGTCCTGTAGGTTAGGACTTTGGTGTTTGAACTTTGCAATGGACATAAATTTAGCCTGTAACATTCTTGCTTTTACAAACCCAAGTAAAGATATGAGATAAAGCTGTGTGTACAGAGATCCAGGACATGGGAGTTTGGGGGTGTGTGGCAGATGACAAAGGATACAGCTGGCTAATTAACCTAATGTGGGCTTCAGGAGATTACTACCGGGGCCTATGAATCCTACACTGTATGGCCTTTCTTTCTCAAAAATGCCTGGAAAGGGATAAAGTAGAAAATTCATGAGCAGGTGTGGCCCAGGGGCCTGGATGAGCCTGTGTGTTCATGCAACACTGTCTTCTAGATCACAATAATGGAATTGAGTCCACCCATGTGTGTGGCTGTTTGTAAAGTGACTTCACATCCACTCTCTGTGGCAGTGATTGTCCCACTCACTATGAGGAGGGATTAGTACCAACTGACAGAGAAAACTGGATCATCTCAGTGGGTTCTGTTCTGTTTCGTTTTGTTTTTGTTTTTGAGACACAGTCTCACTAAATTGTTCAGACTGGCCTGCATAGCCCAGGATAGCCTGGAATCCCGTGAATGATCCTCCTGCTTCAGCTACCATACCTGGCTCCCTCATTTGTTCTTTCAGTCTCTTGCGAAAACGTGTTTTGTCCAAGACCCATTATAACTGACAAATGGCAGAAGTAATAGTCATCTGGTTTCAAGGTCAGAATTAAATTTCTATTGCAATGTGTAGATTAGAAGGGTTTTTTTGTGGGGAGGGGGGTTAGTCTTTTTGAGACAAAGTTTTGATATGCAGTTGAGGAGATCCTTGAATTCACTTTGTAGTCCATGGTGGCCTTGAACTTGCAGTAATCTTTCTGCCTCAGCATTCCAGTGGCCTGAATTACAGGTGTGTACCACTAAACCTGCCCTGTTTTCTGTTGTGGTTTTTTTGTTTTATTTTGTTTTGTTTCTACTAAAATGAAAAACTTTCCTTTGACTACAACCCTTGCTGTTACTACTCAGGACTGAGTTAAGGGAAAAATTGAAAGTAAACATGCAGCTTTTTATAGCTTGTCACACCACACAAGAGTGGGGGAAACGTCTGCATTTTGTGGGCCAGATAAACCAGTAGGAAGTAACTCCAATTTAGATAATAACAGCTGCTTAAATTCTACCATTTTGAATGAATCAAAAAATATTTTTTCCCCTCATGGCAGTTTCTACTTATGTTTCTCTAACACATCTGTACTAAGTTTCCACAAAGACTGGGATATTGATAAAAATTGTGATTATGGTAGGGGAAAAGCGGCAGCTTTGCTAGGGAAAATATGAAGACACAGACAGATTTGGCAAAAGTCATTAGAGTTACTCAGGGAAAGGGTGTTGCTAGGGCAGAGCTGGTGAGTGTGGCAGCCGGGAGCGGGGAGTGATGGGTGGTGGTAGGGGTTGGAGGGTGGCCAGGGAAAAGGTTTTACATAAAAATCATTCTGCAGAGGCCACCACATAATGAACCCGCAGGTCCTTGGTAAGTGGGTCCTTTTAGGAAGATAATGGTTCTGTCTCCCTTTCGTTTTTTAAAACTATGATAATCATAAGACATTTATCTCAAACAAGAAAAAGTCAAGAACTCTCATAACTTCAGGAGCAGAACTTTGAATTTTCACATCCTGCCAATATCATGAATAACTATGTCTGGAACTTTGTTTTTGTAACTGTGTTGTTTATTTTAAAGTATCTTTAATATCACTAGTCCTACATTCAGTGAGTTTTTGGAGTGGAAGGACTTCTACCTTTGATCTCTGTATATATTTTTAGAACAGCTTAATTAAGGTAAAGTTCATATAGTATTAATTTACCTTTTAAACTAAACAACGAAATGGTTTTTAGTATGTTCACAGAATGGTGTGACCATCACCATAGTAGCTTTTAGAATATTTTCATCACTTCTCAAAGAAAGAAACACCTCTATAAATTTTAAAAGTTGAGATCCTTAATGCTGGAGGTTACTTTGCATTTCAGATTTTTTTTTTTCTAATCTGCCAAAGCCATAGCTGTCGCACAGGTGGAAAGGTGAGGTCTTTCACTGGGATGTCTCCTTACACAGCATTAACTCTGGGCTGGGGATATAGCTCTGTAGTAGAGTGCTTGCCTAGCATTGGGAAAAAGCAAACAAGCAACTATTAGTTCAATTTTGGTGTTTAAATTCTTATCCAAGGCCACATTTTCTTACCCTGATACTCGGCGCATCAGCCACCTGTGGAGGCTCTGCTTGCCCTAGCCCACTCTGCCCTGCAGATAGCAGAGGCCTTGAGTTAGGGCGAGTCCAAAGCGACATATGCTCCAAATGCATAATATACACTGTTTGAGAGATTTAGCTTGAAAAAAAAAAGAACATAAAAATTTCCACGACTTGGACTGGGGTTAGAGATCAAGGGTAGAGTGCTTGCCTAGCACATACAAGGCACTGGGGTGGGGGGAGGAAAAAAACCTTATATGTTGAATATATGTTAAATGAAAATATTTTTAGTAGATTGAAATAAGTGAAGTGTATTAAAATTAATTTTACTCTTTTTAAAACTTTTTACATTTATTTATTATTTATTGAGACAGTCTTGCTGAGCAGTTCAGGTTGACCTTGAACTCACTATGTAGCCCAGGTTGGCCTCGAACTCTTGAGTGATCCTCCCGTCTCAGCCTCCTGAGTGCTGGGGTTACAGATGTGCATCCTTGCGGAAGGCTTTATTTCTACCTTTGAATATGCGTCTGCTAAAACATTTCAAAGTCCCCATGTAGACTGTGTTCTATTGGACAGCGCTGGTGTATGGCATGGATGTGAAGACATTGCCCTCTGCTGGAAGAAATGTTGGGTTTTTAATACCACTTTCAAGAGCCTCCTAAGCAGTAATTAGATGTCAAACGAATGCTACCTCAGGAAAGAATCAGGAAAAAAAAAAAAGAGGTATTAAACACCTCTCATGTGCAAAATCTCATGCTGGATGTGTCAAACTATCTACCATCAGAGATAAGCTGTCATCTCCCTCCTTTCCACCTTATCAGAAACATCAGCGATGAAGAGGCTCTGACCATGGTGCTTTGCACCATTCCAAGAACTTAGTATCTGCATCTTGTCATCACATCTATTTTACAGATGAGGAAATTGAGATACAGAGAGGTGAAGTAAGTTGGCCGAGGTCACGCAGTCAGGAAGGGGCAGACAGTGGGTGGCCATGTTGGTCACCTTGTCTCCAGAGCTGACCCATTTTGGACAACTGGTTCCTAGACCAGATCTTACAACCTACACTCAGCAACCACGGGGGAGACTGTGATAGAGCAGTAGTCCCCAAGAGAGGGAGGGAGGGAAGTAAGAGAGAGCGGGAAGAAGGAAGAGTGAAAGGGTAGCCAGCTACAAGTACAATATTTGCTTTCTTTCCACATTAGAGTCTTCTAAATGTTTATATTTCAGAGGGATATTGTATGTTACAGTGATTTAGAAAAAGAAAAAAATCACCAAAGGTTCCACCACTAATCATTTTTGTGTATGTTGCACAAAAATGTCATTGTCCCCAATATCTTATTTATGTTATTGAAACTAAAATGCATGCCAAGTGGCATTCTGATTTTTCTTTTCAGTTATTTTTATTTTAAACACGTGGGGTTGCTGGGGATTGAACCTAAGGCCTGGCGCATGCTAAGTGTGTGGAGTCCCACTGAACTACCCCAGCTAACCCGGTTTATGTGAATATAGGTTGATGTGTACTGCTACACAGCCTCGTTCATCTATAGTAACTAATTTTTTTAACCATTTAGCTAACATCCTCTCAAGAGGGGATTCCTGCTGTTTGAAGCTGGGCTTCAGAGTCTCCTTTCCGGGAGTTCTAGCTGTGTTCCTTCCTGCTGCCGATCACTGGCAGCACTTGTTTGGGTGACGTGTGTGCCTGGCTGGAGAGGTGGGAACCGTGAGAAGGGTGGCATGGGCCTCTGCAATGCCTTGAGTGCTTCTCTTGGTACTCTCGGACCCTCTCTTCTTTCCTTCCTTCCTGCTTTCTTTCTTTCTCACTGTGTAGCCCGGGCTGGCCTCAAACTTGTGGTGAGCTCTCTGACTCAGCCTCCTGAGTGCTGGGATTACAGGTGTGTGCCACCATGCCTCTCTGCAAAAAGAGGCAGATTTTGGGATCCTGTGCCTTCCGCCTAGCACCTTTGTGGCCTCAGTTTTCTTTAAAATGGAGCTATGGTGCATGCCTGTAATCCCAGCTATGGTCACGCCTATAATCCCAGCACTCAGGAGACAGAGGCTGGAGGACTGTTGCAAGTTTGACACCAGCCTGGACTACAATGTGAGCTTGAGGCCAGCCTGAATTGCATAGAGAGAACCTGTCTCAAAAAGACAAAATAAATAAACAAATAAATAATAAAGCGAATCTAATAGTACAATAAGAATAATAGTTGGCTTCTTCATAAAGGAAATAATTTTCTGTAAACTGTGTGTCTTCCAAATATATTGTATAATTTCATAAAAAAAGAATCATAGTTGGTATCCTTAAGTGTTTACCATATGCTTAGGCATTAAGTGTAGTATCGGGCATGCTTTACATGCATTTTCTCATTTAATTTTTATGACAAATTTCTGATATGTTTGGTCCTTCATTTTCCAGCAGGGATTTGGGGATGTAAAGTTTTCATAGCTGGCTTGTAGAAGAACCTACCAGGGCTTCACCGCAAGCGGCTGACTCAAAACCAATTCTAACCCCTTAAACTTTCTGCTACATCATAGGGATGCCGTGAGACGGACAAGCAGCGTGGTAAAGGCTGGGCAGGCGTGCCGTGGTTACAGCAATGGTTGTAAAACCTGTCCATGTTTTACCTGCTTGCAGACTTAAATCTATTTATATGAGAACTTCTAAGGGGCAGATGATTAGAAGCCTGGTAAGCAATATTTATTTGCCTGTGTGGGTTTCTTGTTTGGACAGGTTACCCTATGAGGAAAGCCAGGTACCAGTGGGTACGCTGCAGTCCTGATAGTAATTCTGCAAACTGCATTGAAGAAAAGGGGCCAGTGTTCGAGCTACCTACAGATGAATCCAACGAGATACTCCCTTCAAAGATTGACCCTTTTTTGTAAGTGGGCTTTTCCCTGATATTAAAGTGACCATAATTTCTTTTTTCTTTTCTTCTCTTACCTTTTTCTTTTCCTTTCTTTTCTTTCCTTTCTTTCTTTATTTCTTTTTTTTTTTTTTTTGAGACAGAATCTATGTAGGTCAAGTTGGATGTGAACTCACTATGTAGTTCACACTGTCCTCAAACTTGCAGTAATCCTTCTGTCTCAGCCTCCTGAGGGCTGGGGTTACCCGTGTGCACCACCATGCCTAGCAGTGTGACTATAATTTCACAGCCTCTGTTGAAATTTTAGTATGGAGTTAGGAGGACCATCCAAAGTGCTTTCCTTCAAGCTCCTGCTCTGGTAGTTTGGTTTTCATTATGTAGTACCTGGTAAAACTACCATTTATGCTGGCAGACGAGGTGTACAAATATGCATGATTCACCTCTGATTTTATTGTGGGTGGCAAAAACAGGAATTAAATACTTTCTACTGACAGGTATTGAAAATGATTCAAGATTGTTTTATTTATGTAAAGTGTATTATAGGTTAAAATTCATTTTATTGTATAAATAGTATATTAGATATTAAAATCCAGTAAGAGTCCTTCAAGTGAATGAATAAACACAATGTGGTGTGTCAACACAATGAAATATTTGATCATAAAAAGTATGAAATAGTGATGCATGCTACAGTGTAGCCAAACCTTAAACATTAAGCAGAGGGAAAGATGGGGTGCACAAAAAGCCAGAATTTCTATTATTCCATTTAGTTGAAAGACCCAGAATTGACAAATCGCCAAAGGCAGAAAGTAGATTAGTGGTTACCTGAGGCTGGGAAGAGGGAGGAATGAGTGACTGCTCTAGCTTTTTGGGGGAGATGATTGGTCACATGTTCTGGAATTAGATAATGGTGATTTAAAATCACAGAAAATACATGCATTACTGAAAACTCTAATGGTGTATGGCTTATTTTCATGGATAAAAGACCTACAAGTAGAGACACTGACCTTCTGCCTTTTGCCATTTTGTGGCCCTGACTCGTGGAGGAGGGGTGGCATCTCTGGGTGACTGCTGGGCTCTCACCCGCACATTCAGGCTGCATGCAGTGGCCCATCCTGCAGTGCCTTCAGCCTCCTGATTGTAGATGTGACGTGCAAGGGGGTCTTTCTTTCTTTCTTTCTTTCTTTCTTTCTTTCTTTCTTTCTTTCTTTCTTTCTCTCTTTCTTTCTTTCATTCATTCAACAGAATGTTAATGTGCTGAGAAATCTAATGCTTAACTTGCCACAAAGAATGTCTCAAGTGTGAGCTTTGTTGAAGCATTGTAAATTATTAGAAATCTTTTGGAAATTTCTAGGTATGAAAAATGTCCTCTGGTTAATTTTGTCCTTTAGGGGAAAATTAAAAAAAAAGAGTCTTCTTTTTAAAAAGTAAATTACGAATATTGGATTTACTTTTTTTTTTTTTTTTGCAATAAGAGCTGCTTATTGAGTCTGCAGTGGGAACCTGGACTTGGTAAGGGGAGTGTGTTTGGTGTAATAAGTACGTGTGAACACACACAAGGTTTGAATTTGGTTTTTGTTTTAAAGCACTGCATAATTTGGAAGCTTTTAGCTCTTTCAATTTGAGCAATGGGGTGACTGCATTTATTTCCTCATTATAAAAATATTATAATCATGTTCTTCATGAATCAAACTTTATCCTCCCCCCCCTCACTTCAGGATGCGAGAACATCAGAACTTGAATGATATCTTCCCCCTTTCTGAGGACTACCCTGGCTCCGGCTCCGGCTCTGGCTCCAGCTTAGGATCAGAATACGGATCAGGATCTGGATTTGGGAGCAGCTCTGAAAAGGACTACCAGACTGAAACAGAATGGGACTACCAGCCACTAGATGAAAAGGATGCTTTCTATTACAACCTGAGGCCTCTCAAGAAGAATCTGCCCCTAGACAACCAGGCCTTGGGTCAAGATGATACAGAAGAGGATTTTATTATATAAAAGTTAGGGGTTTCCCACCTTGACACCAGGCAATGTATTCAGTGTATTTTGTGTACCATGGTTAAATGATTAGTCTTGAGGAAAAGAGTTTTATAGAAAATTTAAAACATCTGAAAAAGAACTTTAATGTTTCAATCATCTCTTCATAAATTCTTAAAGGATTATATTTTAATGCTATTAGTTGTCTTATTCTAGAAAATACCTGCTTTTCTTTTTTTCTGAGTCAGGATCTTACTATGTAGTCCAAATTGGCCTCAAACTCACAGTGATCCTCCAAGTAAGTTCTGGGATTGCAGGTATTTGTCACCACTCTTAGCTGTAATACCTGCATATTTTGGTATCATATTTGACCAACATTTTGAGAATAACTAGACTCCCAAATCTACAAAACTGCTTTAAAGAAGGAAATTATGCTTTTTTTTTAAATTCAGTTTGAAAAGCAAGCTGATTGGTAATAGTTCATACCCATGTCTTTAGGAACCTGACTCTGGTTGTGAATTATAGTTATATCCTTTTACTTATGATAAAAATTCAAATACAGTGAATTTACAGATTGAATATTTGATGTGGTTTTCAATGTGAAGGGGTCTTACTGTACTATTACCACTGATGTGTTGAGAGCTAGTTGACATTGTTTACCTACAAGGATGATTGCTGTTACAATCAGAAATTTAAAACCCTAGATAAAGGATAGTTGTTGTCTTAATACCTTGTGCTTTATTGCTTTATCCTGCTTTCCTGGATGTCTGTCTATTTTCAAATGTTGCTCTATTAAAGCAGAAGTATAACCCAAGCAATATTAAACTGTTTGGGAATTCTTGTTCTAAACTCAAGAAATAATTATTTCCCATCAGGTGTTTTTCTAGAAGTATTAACAAAATATCTTTATTTTAGTTTGTTACTTTTTTGGGGGCGGGGCAAGGTCTTACTATGTAGTGCAGGCAGGTCCTGAACTCACTCATATAGGACTGGCCTCAAAATCATGGTGATCATCCTGTCTCAGCTTCCCAAGTGCTGGGAGTACAGGTGTGTGCTACCATGCCCAGAAAAACATCTTTAAATCATGGCTTCCCTCATAATGGGGCAAATGGTGGTTAGGTATTCAGTTAGGTGGAGTCTTGACCTAGGTTTGGCTTGCAGTGGTCATTTTTCCACTCCCTAAACGTGTAATTAAGTGGCTTGGTGGTTAACACAATTCCCACACTGATTTCTTGACCTGTGTAATAGGAACTATTGTGATAGAAAAGAACCTCTGGAAACTTCTGTCCCCCTCTCTACCAATTTAAAAAAACCCAATATTTAATACTAGAAGATTTTAAAAGTTAGTAGTACCTTTAAAAACCTAATGAACAATAGAGCCTGGTGTGCTGGAGCATGTCTGTGATCCCAGCACTTGTGTGGCTGAGGTAAGAGGACTGCCCTGAGTTTGAGAAGCCTGGGACACATAGTGAAATGTTGCCTCAAAAAACAAACAAACAAACAACCAAAAACATCTCCAAAAACAAAACAAAACAAACCCCAAAACCTAAAGAACACAATAAGGCTAAGGCAGGAGAATCACTGTAAGTTTGAGGCCAGCCTGAACTGTAAAACTTTTTTCTCAAAAAGAGAAAGAAAAAAAAAAAGCAAACAAACAAACAACAGTGCTGGCGCCCAGTGTGTCTCCATTTCATTTAGCAGTCTGGTCCCTGAAAAAACCAGATGAGGGTGACTGTGGGTAATCACAAGTTAGGTCAGGCCGTGGTTCCACCCACAGCAGCTACACCAGTTGTCTTGCTTTTTCAAGAGCAGTTACACAGCTTTGGGTGGGTTGCAGGCAGTCACTGACCTGGCTAATGCTTTCTTTTCTATACCAATCCCTACCCCTAAAAGAGAGGCTTTCTTAGTTATTTTCCTCATCACAGAGACACAATACCTGACATCACAACTCTGAAGAGGAAAGACTTTTTGACTCACAGTTTGTAGAGGTTTCAGTTCTTAGTTGTCTGGCTACGAGGCAGGGTGGCATGGCAGAGGGGCATGGAGAGAAGAAACAGCTAGCGGTGTGGGATTGGAAAAAAGAGAGACCAAGGGAGGAGGAGGGAGATAGACCCTTCTTGGTCACACCCCAGTGACCGCCATGTCCTCAGCACCAATGTGCTGTCTCACAGCCTCCATCTGTGGCCACGTGACTGGCTGATACAGTAGGAATAAATTCAAGCTTGGTTCCTGCATAGATCATTCTGGTACACAGTAGGAGCAAGCCAAAGATGGACAACAGCTGCGACAGTGCCCATCAAGAGTGGTCTTGAAAAACTGCTGAGAGAGGGAATTCCTTCAACAGGCAGGCTTTAGGTGATGTGCCTGGTCATTTCCTGTGTGGCCAAGATACATACAATTTTATGGACAGTGATCAATGTGGTGGTGAGTAGACCAGGAGCCTAAAGCAGACCGGAGAAGATGAGGGGTTAAGAAGTCTGGAGTAAAGGCACGTGTCTGGACCAATGAGAGAAGTCACAAAGTGGGAAGGTCTCAGTATCAAATGTTTATGCCCATTAGAAAGCACTATCTCATCACAGAAGAAGAATAAATAACTACACAGACAGACGGACTTGGGCAGATGCCAGCACCTGTTAAGGGGCCCCTCTAAAGCTAGCAAGCACTATGAGCTCATGAATGGCAGGGGTGGAGGCTATGCATGAACTGTCATTGCCCAAGTAGTTATTTATGTTTTTGGTGCTGGGAATCAAACTCAGGGCTTTGCACCTGCCAGGCAAGTCTTTGTGCCACTGAGCTATGTAATTATTGACATTGCCAATTGTTCAATATGCTAGCAACAGATTTCATTGCTGAGCCACTGACAAGGCATTGTCTGTTTTTTGGGGTTTTTTTGATACTGGGGATCAAACTCATAGCCTCGTGCTTACCAGTCAGATGCTGAGCTATATCCCTAGCAGGGCACTGTGTTTTAAGGAGACTATTAATCACTTTCCTATCGTTGGGACAAGATACTTGACATCCACAACTTAAGGAATAGAGGTTTATTTGAAGGTTCAGTCCATGTTTGGCTGGCTCCAAGGCAGAAATGGTATAGCATCTGGCAGAAAAAAGCTGCTCCAGGAAGCAGAGAGCTATAGAAAGAGCCAGAGTGAGAGTTGCACCCTCCAAAGGCATGCCCTGGTTCCCAGCCTCCTCCAACCAGGCTCTGCCTCCTTGGCAGGACATTCATCTGCGAGCTCACTAGTGTCCCTATGATCCAATCACCTTCCAGAAGCCCTGCCTCTGAACACATAAGACATTTGGGGGACATTTTAGACCTGAACTGTAACAGAGACCTTGGCAGCAAGTTGTCCATAATGAGTCCCTTTCATCCTGGAATTCAAGGGATTCATTCTCAGGGACAGGTATTCCAGGTATAGGTTCACCATTCCTGCCCAGGAGGTTTCTAGTAGCATTAATAGCTAAGGTTTACAGTGTCTGATTCATCAACAAGATTTAGAACCCTGCATCATGGAATTACAGCAAAGATTTTCAGTGCGGCAGTGGACATATCACCATGGGGTCTGCCAATTCTGGCCCACACCACACCATCTACGTGCCATTAACATGACAGAATGATGGAAGACATGACTGAGACACAAGCTCAAATATGATATGCTGGGCTTAAGACACCATCCTCCAGGATGAATAATTCATGTGTGTGAGTGTGTGTGGTGCTAGGGATCAAACCCAGGTCTCTGTGCAGAGTCACAGGCCCAGCCCTGGCCTGTGTCCTTAATAGGTAGAATACATGGATCCAGCAACCACAAGGGACATGTAGGAGAGGACTCATCTCACATCAGAGGCTATTTAGGAACTTGTGCTTCCTGTTACCACACTGCTTTGCAGATTTAGATACTGTAGATGTAATGGCTCCACTGGGGGACTGTTTCCATATGAATCCTACTGAATTTTAAGAATGACACTAAGTTCTTCATGCCAAGGGATGACAGTCACGAAGAGAAAGGGGTCACCTTGGTGTGTGTGACTGATCTGACCACCAAGGGGAAGTAGGCCTGCTGCTACACAGTGGGTACAGGGAGGACTGTGTTTGATGCTCATGTGATCTACTTAGGCTTCTCTCAGTAGCTAGTTTAGACTGTAAGTGTACACATTTACCATGGGCTCAGATCTTGTATCTGAATGCCTAGGTCATCCTAACTACGCCAACAAGATAGGACAGGTGGGAGACCGAGAAGTAACAATGAGGAGGAGTGTGGCAAGTACCAACTGCAGTCTTGATAGGAGTCACTGTGGCAGTAGCTTATGCTTCCTTGTGCTGACCTTCTCATCAGTTTCCACCAGAGAAAGAGCCCTCCAGTTCCAGAAGGAGCTGAATTCACAGGGAGTACATGGATCTGAGTGAACTGGTATGGGTGCTGTACCTGTTCTCAGAGAGCCCCTCCTTCAGGACTGGAGGACTTATTCTTCCAGCTCTGGGAAGGCTGATTGACATATGTAGGTCCCTATATGAAGAGAGCCATCTCACCCAAGGTCCCATTCCCTTCTCTGGACAGCTCATAGGCAATGCCTCATCTCTATCGAGGGACAAAGGCCCACATCGCAGGCTTCACTTGTGACGATGCTAAACGAAGATCTCAGTCTAAACACTCAATGGGGCCAGGTGAGGCTGCCCTTACCCTGAAGTTCAATATATGCCTGGCCAATTCCGCTTCCTTCTAGTCCTGTGCAGGTGTTGATCCTCAGACCACTCCCTAATAAATATTATTTCAGAGTCTGCTTCTTACAGAACCCAACTTACAGAAATCACTCACACATTTTATTCTTAGTACCATTTATTAAAACATACCCTGATCTTTCAGTTAACAAATCTGCTTTTATGTCCAGTACATTATTATTGTCCTGAGATCTAATTTTAGCTCCTGTGACATAATATAGCAGAGAAAATAAAGTATATTTTAGAAAATATACATGTTGCTTTCAGGTCTCTGATTACTCACTAGGCTTTATACACTTAAAGGGGAGTTAGGCAATCTAAACTGAATATATTTTGTGATCAGAAATGCTACCCCAGCCAGTATACTCCAGTTGCCCAGGTGACAGTTCCGGTTATAGTTCCTATTGCTTTTGTTTCTTAGAAATGGCTGGTCACTGTGATGCATAAAAGGTCACTATGATGCACATCATAAGAACCAGTTCCCAATTGAAAAGCCATTCTGCCTTTGTATTTCTTGTTTGCTTATCCCATGTATGCCCTAGACCACCAGAGATCAGGGCCTGATATTTTGTGAATGATCCCATTCAGTGTCCATCAACATAAATAAATCTGCCTCCAAATCCTGGGAGTCATTTCAGTGTTTCTGTTCGCCATTGCAATACCTTTAGTTAAGACATCACTCTTGCCTGGCACAAAGGAAGATAGACGGATGCAAGTAGGTGTTATTGGGAATACTGGGGAAATAAATATTATAGGGCTCTTCCCAATTATTGCTTCTTTACCTTTTGGATTCTATATGTCAACCAACTATTTACCTTAAAACTAAAATTATAAGGATTCTTTTGGGGAGGTGGGGGATTGGGGGCTTCTTCCAATTTGTATTTTTGAGGAACTCTAGTCTTTAGTCATTTTTCTTCTCTGATATACAATCAACAAAAACTAAGTCAGTTATGACATAATTTTTTAAATTTTAAAATGAAAAAAGAAAAAAGATGATACAGAATTTCAAAACAATAAAAAGGGATTAACAATGGTTAATATGTTGCATATTGTTGTCTTCAAAGTAGTTGTTCTGAGTACCAGATACATGCTTGAAAAATGATCAAACAATGAAAGCACAAGCCATTATTTTTGTTGGGCTAACAGAGATTAGTAGTATAATTACCTATATTGTATGTCTTAAGATTATCATTCTTTATAGCTGAGTAGCACCCCCTTGTATAAAAATGCCATATTTTATCCATTATGTGATTGATGGGTAAGCTATCTTTTTTTCTGGGTTCCTATCTCATAGAGCATTGTTTTCTCTTTTGACTTTCAGTCTATGAATTTCCTTTTGAGTTACATATGCTTCTTGTATACAGCATATTAATGGATTTTATTTCTTGACCCACTCTACCTGTGTTTCTTTTTATTGGTGAATTGAGGCCATTTACATCAATGGTTATGACTGATATATATTGAATTGTCTTTGTCATGTTGTTTTCCTGATGTTGGTTTTCTATTTTTCTTCTCTATTAACCTTTCAGGTTTTTAAAATTATTTTTATTTTTTATTGTACCAAAGATCGAACTCATGACCTTGCGCTTGCCAGGCAGGCACTTACGCCACTGAGCTAAATCCCCAGCTTCTCCTCTGTTTAATTGCTTCCCCTGCTTGGTGATTTCTTTCTGTCACTGTTCTTGGAATTATTGTCATTTTTATCTCTTCCTAGAATATCTTCCAGTACTTGTTGTAGGGCAGGTTTAGTGGTCATGAATTTCTTCAGTTGTTCTTGTCATGGAAGTATATTATATCTCCATTAATCGTGAAAGATAGTTTTGCAGGTTGCATTAATCTGTGTTGAAGGTTCTGCTCTTTTCTTTTCTTTGTACTGGGAATCAAACTCACGACTATGCACTTGCAAAGCAGGCACTCATAGTGCTGAGTTAAATCCCCAGCCCTTCTTTTTTTTTGGTACTCAGAATCAAACTCAGGATCTTGCATTTGTCAGGCAGGTGCTGTGCCATTAAGCTAAAGCCCCAGCCTCTAGGCCCCAGAAGTTGTTTTCTTTCAAGACTTGAAATACTTCAAGCTCTTCTTGACTTGATAGTTTGTGTTGAGAAGTCTGTCATGATACTGATGCATCTTCCTTTACAAGTGATCTGTTTCTTTTTTCTAACAGCTTTTAATATTCTGTCTTTGTGATGAATTTCTGGAATCTTGACTATTACATGTCTGGGCATAGATTTATTTTGGTTATGGATAGTTTGCGTTCTATATGCCTCATTTATCTGTATGTCAGGTCCTTTTTCTATGCTTGGGAAGTTTTCTACTCTTACTTCTGTAAATAATGTTTTTAAGTCATTTGTATTTTTTAAAATTTATTTTTTATTTTGAAGATAGTAGAAATACAACAGAACAAAGCCAACTGAGACAGTGCAGTGAATTTGGTACAGGACTTCACAGCAGGTTACCAGAATAACAGAAATAGGTACCATAGTATATCTCATTATCTTCACAATATTTGTTTAGTCAATTAGGTATAATAAAATCAAACCAAAGACAGAAAAATATGGAATACTTCACGAATTTGCGTGTCATCCTTGCGCAGAGGCCATGTTAATCTTCTCTGTATTGTTCCAATTTTATTATATGTGCTGCTGAAGTGAGCACAAGTCATTTGTATTGATTCTTGATTTTTTGCTGACATATCATTCTTAAATTATTTTCCTTTGCATCATCACCTTGCAGCCATTGAATTGTTACTTTCTAGTTCCTTGTTATTTTTAAGACATTTTTCCTTCCACCATCACTAGCTGCAATCTTTTCTTCAAAGTCTGAAAGTCTATTTTCAGTTTCATTCAAGAAGTTTTGCCAGTTTTCAATGGAATTTTTAATCTCTTTGAATCTGTTTCATGTATTCTAATTCTTTCCTATGCTGTTAATTCAAGGCTCCCATCATTTCCCCAAGTTTCTTTCTTTTTTTTTAAACAAAATCTATGTCTTTTATAGATATGCTCAGAAGTTCTTTCATTATGGTTGTCATTTCTTCTTTTACCTGAGATATTATTTCTGATTTGATTTCTTTTACAACCTTGTGAAGTAGTTTCTTAACTTCATTTCTTATCATTTCAGAAATTTCAGGTGTGCAACTTCCAATTTATTCTATGTTTATGTTTCCTGGACTTGTTCTGTGTGGGCTAGAGGTCTGAGATTGCATTTTGCTCCTTCATCTTGATATTTTTCTGGGTAAGACTCATATCTAGAGGAGAAACACAAACAATTGTAATGCGCTTTATGCTTTTCAAATTATAACAAAATGCTAAAGCAACAAAGAGAATGATTGGGCAGAAGATTTTGGTCTCTATTTTCACAGTACATTGTCTTATATCATTTGAATCACTGTTTAAAATTTTAATAGAATTGATCTTTCAGAACTCTGTCTTCTTAGGTTTATGCTGAACCAAGGTTACTCGGCCTTGTCATTAGTGGCATTTTAGGCAGGATATTTCTTCACTGTAGGGGGCTGTTGCATTTATTGTGGGATGTTTAACAGCATTCCTGACCCCTAGCCATGAGATGCCCAGTAGCACCTTCCTTAGACTCGAAGATCAAGATGACTCAAAACACTGCCAATGTGCACACTGGGGAAAAACTCTCCCCTTTTTGAGAACCACTGCACCAAACTGATGATTATAACTTTACCAGTTGTTTTAGTTACTTTTATCTCATTGCTGCTGTTTGGTTTTGAACTCATTATGTAGCCCAGGCTGGCCTTGAACTCGCTGTGATCCTCCTGCCTCCCAAGTGCTGGGATTACAGTGTGCACCACCACACCCAGATCATTGTTTTTGATCATGAAACATTTATCACTTGGGTGGTTCTATGAAGCAAGTCTCTCATGAGACTGTCCTCAGGATGTCAGCGGGGGCTGCAGTTAAACGAAGATATGACTGGGAGGGAGGCTCAGTTTCCAAGATGGTGCACACATGCAGCTGCAGGTTGGTCCTGTGACTCAAGGAGCCCTCTGTTCCTAAATGGTCTCACCATGGGATTATAGGACATTATCATTGACTTTTTTAGAACTGAGTGACCCAACAAAAAGTAAGTCAGAAGCAGTCTTACAAGTCATATATCATCATTTCTCCCTTATTTGTTGATCACATAGACCAATTTTGATGGAATTTGAGAAGAGATTATACGGGGATATGGAAACTGGAAGTCAAGGGGGGTCATTGAGGGTCATTTTTGAGCCTGGCTACCATAATGCAGTACAGTAATAAAAAATCATCAGAAGAGTTAGAACATAGAACTTGAGAAATCGGGTAGAAAGGAAAATAAAAAATATAGGGTAGAAATAGACAGCAAAAATAAGGAAATGACAATCAATTCACGAAGCCAAATATCTACCATTAACAGAAGATCCATGAGGGGAGAAGCAAATAGAGATGGGAAGAAATTGTCAAAGAAATTTAGAAAGGTTGTAAGATACACAGTTAATATAGAAAAGTCTCACACACATGCACAAAGCAATGAACAACTGAAAACAAAAATGTAAAGTTCAATTTACAATAGTATCAAAAATAAAAATGCTTAAGAAATAAATTAACACAAAATGTGCAAGACAGTGAAAGTTACAAAACAGTTAAGAGAAATTAAAGATATAAACACAGATGTATACAAGGTTTACGAATTGGAAGGTCCAACACGGCTAACGTATCAAATTTCTACCAACTGAACTATACAGTCTGTATGTTAAACTCAATTCCCACCAAAATATTTTACATTTTTGTTTTTGTTTGTAAAAGGAGACTGATGATTAAAAAATGTATACTGAAATATAAAGACTTTAGACTAACCAGATCATTCTTGAAAAATAACAAGTTGGGCTAATTATACTATTTTACAAAAAGGCTCACTATAAAGTCTTAGTAATCATGACAATATGGTATTATATTAAGATAGACAAACAGATGAATGGAACAGAATAGAAAGTCTAAACATAAGCCTAACAACATTATAGTTAGCAGATTTTTGACAAAGACATCAGAACCATTTAATGGGGGAAAAGCACAGCATTTTCAACAAGTATTGCTGGAAACTGGCAGGTCCTCAGATTTTACCTTATGCTATTTACAACACTTAAGTTGAGGTAGATCACATTTGTTTTGTTTTGTTTTTGAGAATGGGTCTTGCTGTGTACTCCAGGACCTTGAACTTGCTGTAATCCTCCTGCTGCCGCCTCCCAGGATTATAGCCACACACCATGCCAAGCACCTCTTTGTGCAATTTTTCTTTCCTTTTCCTTTGATTTCCTTTTCATTGTGTTGCATCCTTTCATGCATAAAATATTTAAAGTTTTATATGGTCCTTTTTGCCTTTATTGCCTCCTCTTCTTCCTCCTACTTTTCCTCCTCCTCCTTCTCTTTCTTCTTCTTCTTTTTTTTTTTTTTTTGAGACAGGGTCTCACTATGCAGTTCAGGCTGACCTTGAACTCACTCATGTAGCCCAGGCTAGACTCGAACTCATGGGGGACCCTCAGCCTCCTGAGTGCTGGGATTACAGGTGTGTACTGCCATGCCTGTTTTATTGTTGCCTGTACATTTGGTACAACAGTCAAGAAATCATTGTAAGTTCAATATTGCAAGGCTTTCCTTCTACGTTTTCTTCTGGGATTTTTTTTCAAAATTAAGTTTATCAGTACATTTTAAGTATACATAATGACCATGTTCATCAAATGGAATTTGTACCTGTATACGATATAACTTGATTCTTTCTGTTCCCCACTATCCTACTCACCCTTCGATCCCTCTTCCCCTAGAAAGTTTGTTAAGATTAAAATTAAAATTTTATTTTTTGTTGTGATGAGGATGTATTTCTTGCTCTTTTCTAGCCAATTTATAGTTCCAGGTCCTATGCTTATGTCCTTAATCTATTTCGAGAGGATTTTTGTATATAGTGTAAAATTAGTGTCCCATTTCATTCTTTTAGATGCAGATACCCAGTTTTCCCAACATCATCTTGGTAAAGTTTTTCTCTTTCTTTCTTTCTTTCTTTTTTTTTTTTTTGTACTGGGAATCAAACTTACAACTTCACACTTGCCAGACAGGCATTGTGCTGCTGAGCCTTGTCCCTGGTCCTCCCAACATCATTCTGTGGAGAGAGTTCTGCCCTCATTGAGTGGTTCTGGCATCCTTGTCAAAAAATCATTTGATGCAAGGGCTTTAAAAAATGATTTAAACTAGGGGCTGGAGGTTTAGCTCAGCATGTAAGTGCCTGCTTGGCAAGTGCAAGATTGTGAGTTTAATCCCTGCTACCAAAAAGACAAAACTAAACAAAGAAAGATTTAAACGCACAGTTTTAGGCTATAAGAAAAATTAAATTATATACTCCCTATTTATTCACATGCAAATGTTTCTTTTTTTTCCACATGCAAATTTTTCAAATAAAGTTTTGTGTACAGATTTAGATAACTTTTTTATCTTTATGTTTTTGGAGACAGGGTCTTACAGTGTAGTTCAGGCTGGTCTGGATCCACTATATGGCCCAGAGTGGCCTGGATCTTGTAGCAATCCTCCTGCTTCAGCCTTTTAAGGGCTGGGATTACAGACGTGTGCTACTATGGTTGGAGAGATTTTAATTATTTTTAAACGGATTTTTTTTTCAAATATAAGCATTTAAAACTACAAATTTTCCCTCTAAGCACTTTAGCTGCGTTTGACAAAGATCAATATGTTGTTATCATCTGTTATCTTTCAGTTCAAACTATTTAAAAAATGTTACTGACATCTCCTCTGCCCAGAGGTTTAGAAATATACTGGTTTCCAAGTATTTCTGGAACTTTCTTTGGTTGTTAAATTGTAGTTAAACTTCTTTTAAATCTCATACTTTGTGGCCTTAGTTCCCAAACTTAATTTTGTTTTGTTATGATGGGGATAATTACAGTGTATTTTTTCTTTCTCAGATTATGAATGCAATGCCTTGTGGTGATTTGGTTTTTGAAATCCTTAACAATATTTCATTCATCTGGAGATCCTCTAGGCTAAAGTACAACCATCAGGACACAGCCAAAGTCCCAGAAGACCAGCTGTCTGGAGGGACTTTTCAGGAAACTAATCCCTCTGGCAGAAGAGCAGGGCGAAACAGTGGATTTCTGAGTTCTCCCTCAATGGCTCGGGTGGGTCAGTCACAAGATTTCACTGGATTTTAGGAAGCAACAGATGTACTCTTAAAGAATTTTTCCACCCGCTATTGGTCTTCTCTTTAGAGGCTGGAAAGCTAACCAGTTCTCAAAACCCAGCAAGGTAGGGAGCTGGGCAGAGCTCAGGAAAAGTGGAAGAACGTCTGTGGTCAGGCTTAAGAGCACATCTCTTGCGAAGCCTAAGGAAGCAAGGCCTCACTAACGGACCCCATTCGCCTTGGAAACACAGTAATTCAGAAACCAGCGCTTCCGCACAAACGCTTCCTTCCCAGGCACTCCAACTTTCAGCCCGTGCAGGAACTAGGTGCGTCTGTGGACTAGCTAGCGCAATACCAGTCGCGTGACTCGGGGCGGGGCGGGGCGGGGCGGGAGAGGCGGAGTCGGTGAACTACCTTCACACAGGCCCCTCCCACCAACACGTCACTCGCGATGCCCCGCCCCATCCACCGAGGGGAGGAGCACGAGACCCCGCCCCCAAAGGCCTCGCCTGAAGGGACTGGCCCGTCAGTAGGCAGTAGGGCGGGGCGAGAGGCCGGCAGAAGGACTGGCGCAGGAGGAGGGGAGAGGAAGGGGTGATCACGTGAGCCGGGCGCCTAGGTCACGTGACGGGGTGCCCGGGTGGAGGGAGCCGGGTCGGGAGTTTTCCTGAGGGAAGAGTGAAGTGGGGGGGGACGCGGCGGCGGCGGCGCTGACAATGGTGAGTGCGCAGCGGTCCGTGCGTCCGTCTTCCGCCTCGTCCCGGAGTGTGGAGCGCTTGGCCAGATGGCCAACGGCGGGTGCGGCGCCGCTGGAGGAAGGGGCGGGCAAGCGGGCTGGGAGCGAGATAGGCCTGTCGGGCTACCCGGCTCGGGGTTGCGGGCGTCGCCGCCTCGTCCCGGTCTCAGCGAGGCCCGCGCACCTGCAGCGGCGGCGCACTCACCCGGCCGTGTTCCTCGAGCGGCTCTGGGGGCCCTGGCTGGGTTCCCGGTCTCCGCCTCTGCGGGGGCAGGAAGCCGCGTCCCCTCCCAAGGTAGCCGCCTCCCGCTCCTCTGATAGCCTGGCGTCCACACTGGTGTGGTGGCCCGGACTCCCTCGGTTCCGGACTCCGAGGAGACTTGGTCACTACTGGTGTCACGGGCTTCAGGGAACTCCGCTGTTTAAAAACCTAGATAGCATGACATTCTGCAGTTTCATGACCCCCGTTCGGGCTGGATGTTGACACTTGTAGCATGGAAGAGCCAAAAAACGCAGGGCGTCAGAATGGGGCCGTCTTTAACACACCAACTTCGTGCTCGCGGTTCACGCCTTGGCTCTCGTTTCCTTCCCGAGCCACAGCTCTCACTTAGCGCCCTGGGTGTTGAAACGGCCTAGGAAGCAGAGAGGGAGGGAAAACTGTCCTCTCACAGCGGTTGGAGGGTCGCGCCGGCGTGGGCAGGGCGGTGGTTAACTTTGTGTCTGCAGCCTCCCTCGTCAGAGTGGATCTCTTTTGGCTCGTTTTATAGCAATGTTAGCGTATCTGTCAACGCACCTACTGTGTGCTCTCCTTTACTTTCTTCTTTCCAAAAGCTCACGATTTTGAAGTGTTGGAGACTTGGAGGTAAAGGCTAAACCAAAATTTTTTTAAACGTTGCTTGGAATAAATTTTAAAAGAAATCGTATTATTTTTTAAGATAGGTTCATTTTTGAAGCTCTTTTTTTTTAATGTAATAAATATTTAGCCGTGCCCAGGCTCCTAAGCAAATCTGCCTGCTCAATTACAGTTTACAATCTAGGAGGAGATAATCACTAATTTGTGTATACTAGTTGTTTAACATGAAAAAAGACGTGAGGAGTACTGAGAGGGAACTACTGGGGACCGTGCTTAGGGAGTTAGGGAAACCACCTTTAATTGAGTTTAATCTGAAAACTTTAAAGGCCCTTCATATGTAATTAGTATTTTTACTGAGCTTTCTGAATTACAATCTAGAGAAATTTATTTTCAAGTTACTCTTCAAGCATAGCCAAAATTGTAAAGCTTTAAAACATTGAAATGGGTACAGATATAATGTGTAGGAAAATTTGCTGTTTCATGGTGTGTGGGCTCAGCATTAAGTAGCCTTGCTACCACCTCCTTTTGAGTTTTTCTTTTCATACATCGACCTAGTGAAATTTCTTCAATAAGGACTGGAAAGTTTATCGTACTTTGTACTCACATTTAGTTTTTGCTCAATATTAGTTCTCAATATAGGGTTTACAAGTTATATGAAAAATCTTGCACGTTAACCCAAAGTCAGAGGTATGAGGGTTAGGTCAAGGCTACAACACTGTAAAAACAGTTGCAATATTTTGCTAGTCACATACTGCAGTCTAGTTGTTTAAAAGCTACTTGTATTTTCCTCTCTTCTTCCCCCCCCTCCTTTTTTCCCCCTGTTCTCTCCCCTGCCCTCCTACGTTGCCCTCTTCCCTTGCTGGCTCAGTTATTTGCACATATTTGATAATTAGTATTAGCTGATTTGAGTTGCTGTCTATTTCATATCGGTATCTCTTAGGAGAAAATTTATTACTCCAAATTTACCATTACGGGCAAGTTTTGAGTTTGACCTAGAGTTTGAAAGCAAACTAGGAATGAGTAGTGTATATAACCTGTCATGGATGCTTTTCATTCTCTAAATTAGTTCAGTTTTCGGATTAAAATTTGTTTCTGGTTAAGAGTTGAGTGTTATTTGTAATGTGAGGAAAAATTAAAACATATCAAAAAGGAAATTTGCTGTTTGTGTCTTTGGAATGTCAAAATTAATAATCTTGGCGATTCTTGCAGTTGGTTTCTTGAAATGGTAATCCTTTTTGTTAATATAGAAGTAATGAAAACAAGCAAGTGCAAAATTTGGGAAAACTGTCTTTTTTTTTTTTTTGGTACAGGGTCTCACAATGTAGCCAAGGCTGGCCTCGAACTCCTACCTTAGCCTCTCCAGTGCTGGGATTACAGGCTTGTGCCACCATGTCTGGCAACACTGTCCTGTATGATCGTACTATTACCTATGATTTACGTAGTTTTAGGAGGCACATTAGCATCTTTAGTATTACCTGGCCAACTGAGAATAGAGCTTGGATTTTGCTGCTGCAACCAATACTAATTTGCTCGGAAAGGGCTGGTCTTACCAACTGTTTCATATATCCAGTTTCTTTTGTATAGTCATTTACTTTCTATTAGAATGGTAGTATATATACTCAAAATTAGTTTAACATTCAACAAGTACAGCATTTGAGTGCCTTCTTTGTATTAAATGTCAAATGCAGTGTTTTGTCTTCTGAATTGAGCAACAGCAAGATGTCCTAATGGAGTTAGCAGTTCAATAGAGTCAGATGTGAAAATCAGCCTTGTGAGATCTAAATTTAGAGAATCCAATTTAGTGAGTTAGGGAAAACCCTTATGGAGATGAGTCAAACTGACATTTATAGGATGAACGAGTTAGGTTAAGGCACTTTCCATGGGATTAGGATAAAGAGGCTGGTAAAGTTGATAAACTATGGCAGAAAGAATAATGTTTGAGGTTGCCGAGGTTGGAGAGACAGGTAGGACTAGATACATGCAGGCTACATTACAGAGTACATTGTGTGTATGGGTTTAAAATAACAAAGTCAACATCTACAAAAAAATTGAACAAATCAATGTGTAGCTTGATAAATTTCACAAACATGCTTATGCACCAAGTTCTCAGAGCAGAAAAACAACATAATCACTGCTTCAGCTTCCTTTATTTTCCAGGCACTTTAATACTATAATGTACATGTACCTTACATGTTTTTGACATGAAATCATAGTAAAAATTCTGCCTGTCCTCTTTCAATCAATTTAGCAAGTTATGGAAAACCCCTATAGAGATGAGTCAAACTGACATTTATAGGATGAATGAGTTGGGTTAAGAGATTCATCCTTATATGTGTATCTTTTTAATTTTAGTGCTGTTGATTATTCCCACTGTATACCTATAAATTAAAATTTATTTGTGAATTTTCTTGTTGGTTGATATTTGGTTTGGCATTGATAAGCAGTTATACTATGTCTCTATATTTCTGTCATATTCAGGATTTGCAAAACAAGGTTGTAAATTTTCTTTTGAAAAATTCATGAGAATTTCGTTAATCTTGTCCATTAGGGCTAGGTTTTTTTTTTTTTTTTTTGTACTGGAAATTGAACTCAGGAATTTAGGTTTTCCAGGCAGGTGCTGAGCCACTAAGTTAAATTCCCAACCATTAGGGCTAGTTTTACTGAAAGAGACTAGATAGAGTAGCATATCCTATGCAGACCTAATATAGCAGTAGATTTTATAACAGTAAGTTATAATAATTCATCTGGGCTTATAGGAATAGTTTATATTGTAACAAGTTCTGTTATAATGTAAAAACCTGATAGTGAAAGGTAAATTTTCAAACCCAGATGTTAAGAACTATCTTCCTAAATTTCTGATATGTTAGTATTTGATTGTAGGGGTTATCTATGGAAATGTTAAAATTATAGTGTGTTAACATGTTCCTGCTGGTTTGAACCACTGGTGGTACATGCCTTGACTGTCCCATTGGATGGCTTTTATCACTAGTAGTACAAATGGATCTAATCACTTTTCTCAATGTTTTTACTAATAACGTTAATAAAAAGCCACCAGTGGGACATTCAGGCATGTGCCACCAGTGGCTCAAGTCACCCAGCAGTCAGACATACAAATTATAGCCCTGTTGTGAATGTATTAAATTTGTTTAGGCACCATTTTTTTTTCCTTCTTTTTTTTTTTTGGTACCAGGGATTGAACTCAGGACTTCACGCTTGCTCAGCAGGCTCTCCTGCCGCTGAACTAAACCCCTGGCCCTAGGCATCGTGGTTTTTTGGGAGGATCTTTTTTGGTGGTAGAACAAAGTCAACAAATGTTTATGTGTGCAGTAGATTATATAGGTACTCAAGTTTCCTCCCTTTTGATGTAGAATTTGATATAAATTCTTATGTGAACCCATATATTTGTAGTCTATTTAACTGTAGGCTAGACGTAACTAAATTTGAATTAAGAAATATGATTGGCTAAACATGATAATTATAAGCATTTTCATTTTTCAGAGTTTTCTCGGAGGCTTTTTTGGTCCTATTTGTGAGATTGACATTGTTCTTAATGATGGGGAAACAAGGAAGATGGCAGAGATGAAAACTGAAGATGGCAAAGTAGAAAAACACTATCTCTTCTATGATGGAGAGTCTGTTTCCGGAAAGGTAAGTCTTTTGTTTGATAGAATTACCTACATGTAGAATATTAGAATTAGTAGTGAAAATGGTTGTGCTCTAAATTCTAATGATTTTTATTAAGAGTTGGAAAATTTTTTCCCTGAAGATCAGCTAAAATCTTAGATTGGTTAGAATATTTACAAGAAAGATTCTTACCCTGGAAGGATGAATCTTGATGCCTGTTCTTGTTAAAGTAATATATATGTGTGGTAGACACTTTGGGAAATAAAATATCATCATTCCGTCATGGAAATAATTTACTGTTAAAAATTGGGTGTAATTGGGTGTGCGTCCTCATGTTTCTTTGCATTTATTATTGTATATATATTTGTGTTACAGTGTCACTTGATGATACACATTTTTCACAAATGTGTCTAGGTATTTTATTGTGCAGATTTCATAATGTACTTACACAAACCTAAGTTGTACAGCCTGTTGCATGCCTAGAATATATGATATGACCTATGTATTTATTTTAAAATTATTTTTATTTTGTAAGCATTTTTGTTAAAAATGAAGACACAAGTACACACCTAATATAGGCCTATACGGTCAGGATTATTAGTATCATTGTCCTTTGCCTCCATGACTTGTGCCACAGGAAGGCCACTTTTGATAACCCTGCCTTCTGGAATGTCGCCCAAAGGACCTGCCTGATGCTGCTTTACAGTTACTATTTTTTTTAATAAGTAGAAATTAACTCTTAAGATAATGAAAGTATATTATAAATAATATCAACTATTATACACTATACATAATTGTGTGTGCTGTATTTTTATATACCTGGCAGTGCAGTGTGTTTGTTTACACCAGCATGACCAGTAGTGCTTTGCAGTGTTAACCATGGCTAGGAGTCACAAGGTGATAGGAATTTCTTGGCTCCTTTAGAACCTCACTGTGTATGGAGTTCGATGTTGACCAAAACAGCATTATGTGGTGTATGACTGAATATTAAACACATCTTTTCCTATTGTTGTATATTTAAGTACTTTATATCTTTGGCAGTGTGGACATAAACTTTTCTTCAGATTCTATAGGATAAGATTATTTCAATAGAGTAGATTTCTAAAGTGAGTTTTTGGGCCAAAAGACACAAGTATTTTGAGCATCTTAATACATATTAATTTGGAAAATTTATGAACATTGATTCACTATGTTGTCTTGACATGGCAGCATTGAATATTGCTTTGTTACTCTTGTTTTGACAGGCAAACTGATCTTAACTGTTTTAATTTACATTTTTTTGGTTACTAGATAGGTTTGATTCTTTTGGCAAGTTTGTATAGGTGGTGGGGTGTTTTTTTCATTTGGGGTACATACTGGTTTTCTTTCCCTCTTTTTCTTTTCTGCAGCTATTGATGATGCTCAATACCAAGAATGATTTCGTTCACTGCATGTTGCAAAATAGGGCTTATTTTCTGTCACTTTGTTTTTATTTATTGGATAGGATACATTTGTACTCACTTGTTGTTTTGGTAGAGTTCCTATTAAAAAGAGAGAAGAAATGCTAGATGTTTCCCCAACACTTTTATTTATATTACTCAGGGACCTAACAGGCTGAAGTCAATCGGAGGTAGCAGTCTTACCTGAAGTTTTGGATCCTTGTCTAAGCTTCTGAGGGGTTGGGCAGAAATAATTTCCTTACAGCAAACACTGTGATTGAGGTCCTGGTTTTCCTCTGCTGTTGGTCTGGAACCACTTTCTCCTTCTAGAGGCTGCCTTCAGATTCTTGCTGATGGCTTGTTTCTCTTACAAATAGCAGTTTGCTTTGTTTTCAAGGCCAGTAGGAGAGTATTTGTCTTATATTCACCTTCTCTTAAAGGGTTGCCTGGTTAGAGAAGACCCACCTGGGATAATCTTCCTTTTGATAAATTTTAAAAATTCAACTCATTGGTATCCTAAATGTGGGAGTGATTTACTGGGTCCACCTGTGGTCAAAGAGGAGGATCATGAAGGTTTGTACATACAAGGGCTACCACAGAGTTGTGCTTCTTTGCTTATGCTGTAGTGTTCTCTGTGATTGCACACTCATGGTGCAGTGATGTCCTTTTTTCTATAATCCTGGGGTTTTCCCTTTGCTTTAAGCCTTACTGAAGTGTAAATTTTGCTCCTCTAAGTATATTTTAAATTTTTAAAGATTTATTGAAGTATAAAGTTTACCCATTTTAAGTACACTTAAAATTTCTAGCAAATTTATAGAATTGTGCAGCCATTATCACTATCAGAATAATTTTCTTTTCTTTCTTTCTTTTTTTTTCGGGGGGTACCAGGGATCGAACTCATGACCTTGCACTTGCAAAGCAGGCGCTTATGCCACTGAGTTAAATCCCTGGCCCCAGAATAATTTTCATATTCCAAAAAAAAAAACCTTGTACCCTTAGCATTTGCTTTCAGTTTTCCCTCTTCTTGGACTCTTGTGACCACTAATTTACTTTCTATTTTTATGAATTTGCCTATTCTGGATATTTCATGTCAAGAGAATCCTGTAATGTGTGGCTTTCCTGACTGGTTTCTTTTACTTAGTGTAATGTTTTCAAGTTTCATTCATATTGTAGTATGCATTGTCTGCATTTCATTCCTGTATTCTATCTTATGGGTATACCACTTTTTCACTTTCTGGATTTTAGAAATAATGCTCCTGTGACATTTTTGTGCAGATCTGTGTTTTCATTTCTCTTGGACACCTAAGAATGGAATTTCTAGGTCTTAGGTAAACTTTTATCTTTCTAATAAATTGCCAATGACCCTGGGAAGTTTTAGTTGTTTCCTTGCTAATTGGCATGATAAGATGATCCAGAGTCCTATACATTTTCTACTTCAGACCTGAAATTGGACATGTATTTCAAGACTGTATGCTAGGAATACTCACTGCTATTTGGTTATTGGTGCTAGGCTTTTCATTGTATAAATGTGGGAGGAGTGACATATAATTTTTTATAAGTTGAATATATGTTTATTCTTATTTATGTATATGTTTAAAACATTTTAAGTATAATCATTTCCAATTCTGTTGCAGAACTACAGATGTTTTTTTGTTTGTTTTTACTTAAACATCTTTTATATGTATCTTCTTCTAAGCCAAGAATCTTAGTTTTCAAAGATACTGGAAAACATAATTGGTATACCACATAATTTACTCATTTGTTTTATCATACATTATATAAACAACTATTTCAGAATAGCAATACTAATATTACCACTATCAGTATGATTATGAAGTTAGCTAAATACTTTTCATATACTATTTTACTCCCATGTCATAAGTGTACCATAAATACTATCTTGTCGGCACATAGTCATTCTATACTATGTGCTCATTCTTTTAACCCTCATTTAGTCTTTGTTTGTAAATAACTATTGCTATTCTCTTGTTTTGGTTTGTAAGTAACTATTACTACTCTCTTAATCTCTTTAGTTTGATGCTTATTCTGTAGAGTGTAGTAATTTTCTTAGGAAATGCTTATAAGAATAATGTTACTGAAGGATTTGCATGTTGATAGGGTCTTTTTGTGACCTTTCTACTTGAAAGTTAGTTTTACTGAATATATTAGCCTTGGCTTTCATATTCTTTCTTTATATTTTTAACTGTTTAAGATTACTCCATTGTCTTCTGGCATAAAGCCAGAAGCCTAATTTTATTTCCATTATAACCTGGCATGCCTTTTCTGCTCTGATACCCAAAGAAGATCTCTCTGTCTCTTTGTCCATCTGTCTCTCTTCCTGTCCCTCATACTCTTCTGTCCAGTACTGGGGATTGAACCATGGACCTTGTATATGCTAGGCAAATGCTCTGAGCATTCATTAAATTGTTTAATTTTTTTAAAGACAATTTTTAAAAATTAGAGCTATTTAGTATTTGTTCCACTCTATTGCTTTGGCCTCTTAAGGGATTTGTTGTTGACATTTTTGTGGTGCTGGTGGTTTGAATCCAGAGTCCTGTGCATTAGGCAAGCACCGTACCACTGAGTGGCAGCTCTAACCCCAGGGTTTTATTTCATTTTTCTTTTCTTTTTTTCCAAACCAAGATTTTATGTAGTATGAGAATTTGAGGGTCATTTAAGATCCAAGCCCTACCAAGTGGCTTACAAAAATAAAGTTATTTCTTCTTCCTATTTAGTTATTTAATTCTGTCATAAGAGATTCTGTATTACACAGCAGGCAAAATACACTTGTGAAATAAAAGTAGTTTTTCTATGAAAGAAAACAGATATAAATGGTTCCCTAACTTTACCAGGGAAAGTTATTGTCATCTTTGTTGATTACTGGGTTACCTGTGACCCCAAAACAGTAAAAGTAAAATATGAGATTTTCTATTTACTGAAATCTAAAATAACATGATAGGAAAATAAAGATATGGTAAACAGTGATGTAGAGGAGGCTGGAACTCACCAAGAAGCATTAATAAAAATGACCAGCTGTCCTTGGTGACAGAAAGCAACTTAGCCAGAATGCATCTTGTGCCATTAGAGAGGAGATAAACTGAGCCACTTAACCTTTTGGCCAAATTAAAATGCTGTTTTTGAATCCTGTTTTGCTTGAAACAAAACAATGAATGTAGGTAAGATTAACTATTCCTCCTGTTTCTGTTGCCAAGAAAACAGCTTGTGTGCATCTTTTACCTATATTCCAAGCTTTATTGGTAAACTCATAAGGCTTCTTTATAACTTTTATTTTTATGCTAACACACATTTGCTCTAAGAATGCTTTTATCATTCATTCCTTCATTTTCAGCTATGACTTGTAAACTAAAACAAGTAGATCTCTGTATCCCATCTTCACCAATGTTCTGGATCTGAATTTACAGCTAATTATAGGGCCTTAGCTCTCTACCAACACCCCTGTACGTATACACATACATATATATAAAACTACATGGTAACTAAGGTATTATTTATACAAACAAAAAGTTCTTTGAACACATTACAAATGCTATGCCTTTTAATTAAATTTTCCTTAAATAACCAAGCACTTGAAGCCTGATTAAAAACATTAATTATCTTAAAATAGTTGAGATTCTTTTCGTTTTAAATGGTCTAACCCAGAATGGGTCTTCTAAAGACATGGAATACTTTTATTCCTAGATGCATGTGATTGATTCCCTGTCAGTTGGTTTTATTTAAACAGAAATCCCTATAAACAGGCAGTCTGCATTAAATTGTGTTATGGTGTTAGTCTTCAAAATATCTTTTCTTATTAGCATTTTAAATCTTGTCTGTCTTCAGTATTGAAATCTTGTTCTTAAATCCTTTAAAATTTCTTTTACTTTTTAAAAAATTTGCCTTTCTTGCTGGGCATGGTGGTACACACCTGTAACACTAGCATTTTGGAGGCTGAAGCAGAAGAATCACTGTGTTTGATGCCAACCTAGACTACACAGTGAGACTCTGTCTGTACAAACAGAACAACAAAAAAAACCCCAAATCTTACTTTTCCTGTTTTTATTAAGATATGATTGTGTGTTTTTATTAAGATATGATTGTGTTTATTTGCTTTTGTGTTCTTTCTAGTTTAGCCTTCATTTCTAAAATGATTTTTACTTTTATTTCTTATTTTCTGATTTTTCTTACCTTATTCTGATTTTGGGTTTTCTTACTATCTTTAAACTTGTTTTAAGTGGATTTTTTTTTGGGGGGGGTAGATGTTGAGACAGGGACTTGGTATGCAGTTCAGATTGGCTTTGAACTCATACTAGCCCAGGGTGGCTTCTGTCCTCCTGCCTCAACCTTCTGAGGGCTAGGATCACAAGCATGTGCAACCACATCTCGGTCATCTTGTTTTGAAATGAGTTAAAGTTTTGATGTGTCTTGCCTATAGACATGTTAATCTTTCCTTCTCTTTTTGAAGATAAATTTGTGTGGAATTTGACCTTGAAATTTTTATGTTAGACATTTTTATGTGAAAATAGTGTTTCTGAACCTTTGAAATTTTTTTTTTTTTTTTTTTTTTGGTACTGGGGATCGAACTCACAACCGCATGCTTGCAAGGCAGGTGCTTACGCTGCTGAGCTAAATCCCAAGCCCCCTTTCAATGTTTTGAATAGAATAGGTTTTCGAAATCAGCAGTCCTAGATAGTAGTTTTTTTTGAGGGTTTACTTAACATTGGATTGTGTATGACCCCTTTCAATTTCATCTCTTATTTTCAGGTTGACCCACTATGCTTTTTCAGTTTTGGGTTTCTTAGGGCTGTCATCCCACTGCTTCCCTTTGATTCTTGCTGCACAAATACTAGTACCATATTACTTGCAGTAGTCATAATAGGCTGGGTTATATAGTGTTAACAAACAACCCTAAAACTAAGAGACTTAAAAGAACAGTGATTTGGTTTTCTTTTGTTTGTTGGTTTTTTTCTTGGGGATTTTGTTTTTTTACCCAGGCCGCATGTCCCTTGTGGATCAGCTGAGGGCTCTGTTGTGTGTCACCACCACCACTGGGAATATTAGTCTGCCTGGCAGAGGAAAACAAATCTCTTGAGTCTCCCATGAGCAATTAAATACCCCATCTGAGGGCTGGGGGTTTAGCATAAGCACCTGCCTGGCAAGTGCTACTGTGAGTTCAATCCTGGGTACCAAAAAAAAAAAAAAATAAATAAATAAATAAATAAAATAAATAAAATAAATACCCCATCTGAGAAGTATCAAAGATTACTTCTGATCAAATTCATGGCCTCTAGTACCACTCTCATATATTACCTAATCTTTAAAGGGGACAGGGAGTACAGTCATATCATACTCAGAATATGTAGAACTGGAGATATTTGAACAGTACTAATAAGGATTATGATTACTTTGATCCTCAAATTCTTACAAGAACTTATCCTAAGGGCTGAGAATATAGCTCAGCATCACAGTGCCTGCCTGGCAAGTACGAGGTCATGTGTTTGATTTCCAGTCGCAAAAAACACACAAAAAACAAAATTTATCCTAAGAAAATCAGCTTTGTTTGTTGTATTGTTTTTAATATTTCAAAATTGAAAGTCATTTAAATGCTCAACATAAAAAACTAAGGTGTGATAATAACTTTTAAATTGCTTATAACCATTAACATAATGATATACCTATATTTATCAGCGTGAAAAGAGGCTTGCTATAATTACAGCATTTATTGAGCACTTGCATGATCTAGATATATTCTTTAAATTCTTCACCAATAATTTCCTTTTTTCCTGTACTGGAAATTGAACCCAGGGCCTCACACATGCTAGGCAAGTGCTCTATCACTGAGTTATATCTGTATTCCACAAAGATTTCTTTTTGAAGAAAAACATGGAAACAAAGCTTTTTTAAATGGGGAGAGAAGGAGGGGTTGAAGGGAGGATAGGGGAATGGAAAAAAGACCAAGTTATATCATGTACAGGTACAAATTCTTTGTGATGAATGTGATCACTGTGTGTGTCTAAAAATGTACCAATAAAATCTGATTTTAAAAAAGATATCTTTTTATTTTTCCAAACACCTTACAGAGGTAAGTACTGAGTGGGTACTGTTAATTTTTGTTTTTGTTTTTTTTCATTTGTTTTTAGACAGAGCCTTATTATATTGGTCAGGTTGGCCTTGAATTGTTGAGTTGAAGTGATCCTCCTGCCTCAGCCTCATAAGTAGCTGCAGGGGTACATCACAGTGTCTTGTAGTTTTTGTTTTTGTTTTTTAAATTTGTCGTACTGAGAGTTGAACCCAGGGCCTTTACACTTGAGTTCCATCATCAACCTTTAAATTTTTTTTTTTTAATTTTGAGATATGGGGTCTTGCTGAGTTACTAAGTTGCTCAGGCTGGGCTTGAATCTGTGATCCTTTTTCTTAGCCTCTCAGGGAAGAGTGAACTAGACACTTAAAGAAAAATGTTTTAAACATTATATTTGGAATAAGATGAATAAAGAGGGCTGGGGATTTAGCTCAGTGGTGTAAGCACCTGCCTGGCAAATGTGAGGTTGTGAGTTCAATCCCTGGTAAAATAAATAAATAAATAAATAAATAAAAATAAAGAATGTTTCAATGGATATATCATTTATTTTAATATAACAAATGGAAAAGAAAATGGACCTCATATATATATTTTTTTTAATCCAGAGTTTTTTTTTTTCTTTTTAAATTGGGAAAGGTAGTATGAGTAAAAGAGGATGAAAGCTCATTATGGTTAAGAAGATTAGAAATAAATTATCTTGCTTTAAAATATTCTGCTTAAAGCTATCATGTAGTAACTGAAAGGATTTTGAAGAACTGATTGTGGAATCTCTGCTAGGTGGTCCTTCAGTAATTCTGTAAAGTGAGAAAAGTTCTAGAATATAGGAAAAGCCCCCTTGCAGATGAGGCAGAATATCAACTATGATTAGTTTGGGAAATGGCTATATCAGTTTTCCTTGTGCTCTTGCAGCTTTTCTGTAAGTCTGTATTTTTAATAATAAATCTCAAATGTAGAAGTAGTGATAAATTCTTTGATGTAGTTTATTATCATAGTGTCATTTACTTTTTTATACTGTCTTACAGAACAACTTTTAAACATATATGCTTAATTATGTTTTTTTAATTCCAGGATCCTATCAAGTAAACTGCATTCCATATTTAAAAGTAAGCATATTTTAACATCAGTGAGAGGTCAAGGAAAATGTTTGAAGAGAAAATAACTAGATACGCATTTCTACTTTTAATGGTGTGGTTTCATAAACTCTGAAGAGAACTATAATTTAAAAAACCATCAGACATAACCATATTCAAACAAAGGCAGTCTTGAAAACTGCTGCCAAGTAGATGTTTCAAAAAGTATAGATTGAGTATTCTTTACCAAAAATGCTGAGGACCAAAAGTGTTTCAGATTTTGGAATATTAATATCAACTTTTACCAATTGAGCATGTGCTCAGAAATTTTCAGATTTTGGGTTGGTGATATCACTCAGTGGTGATTACTTGACTACTACCCTAGAGGCCCAGGATATGACTTTCAGCACTGGAAAAAAAAGTTTTAGATTTCGGAGTATATTGAATTTTTTATTTTTGGACTGAGAGTGTTCAACCTGTACATTTTTAAAATGTGCTTTACTAGTACAAATTAGTTAATAGTTCTAGTTACGGCCTGATTTATGAAGCAGCTGATAATTACACTTGTTATTTGTAGTTTAAACCTTATATTTTTAGTATATATAAAGCTTAAATACTTACATTTGGTGACTTTGACAGTAGTGTTTGCCCTCTGTAAAAACAAAGCAAAATTTAAAAACTGCAAAGAAGCAAAATAATTCACTTTAGAAGTAACCTGTTAAAATTTTCTTTCCATAGCTTTAAAAATAATACTGTTGGCATTATACTTGTATACTATTTGACCATGCTTCCTTCATGTAACATGTCATGCACATCTTCCCACACCATTGTAAATTGTTTGACACTGTTATTTTTAAATGTCTAATAATATTCCATCATGTGACGTACCACACTTCCTTTTTTTGAGGTGTTAATTTTGAAGGAAACTTATATTGGTTACAAGATAGGGATAGGGATATACTTGTAACCCTAGCACTCAGGAGTCTGAGGCAGGAGGATCACCTCAAGTTCTATATAGTCTCAAAAAACAACAACAAGGGGAGATACAGAAAAATGAATATTTTAATTTATGTGGTTTGTTAGCAGAAGTTATTGGACCTGTACTTGCCTTTGGTCCTTATTCCTGTTATCTTCTGAGAAGCATGATGTTTGAGGAAATTAATTTTAAGAGTCAACGTTATTTATATTTGTTATAGTAAAGAAACCTGGGGGATAAGGGGATAGATAGTTCAGAGGTAGAACTTGTGCTTAGCATGTTCAAGACCCTAGGTTCAGTCCCCAGTGCCACCATCACCAGTAAATGAAATGGAATACCAGGAGGCATTCTATTTTATTTTTTAAGGAAAAAGGATCCTTTGTCAGGCATGATGGCATATTCTTACAGTCCCAAGCACTGGGAATCTGAGTCAGGAGGATCATGAGTTTGAGACCTGCGTAGGTCATATAGACAGTGTTTAAAAATAAAAAAAAGAGAGGAAGCAGAAATAGAAGAGAAAGAATCCTTAGCTAATTCTTCTTCTTCTTTTTTTTTTTTTTTTTTTTGGTACTGGGGATTGAACTCATGACCTGTTAGGTAATTCTTAAATGTTTGGGATTTTATTTTTAATACATATGTACTATACAGATTTTTTTGGAAATTATTATAAGTATGGTGTGATAGTTCACACCTGTAATCCCAGCACTTTTGGAGACTGAAGCAGGACAGCCACAAGTTTGAGGTCAGACTGGGCTATATAATAAGACCCTGTCTCAAAAAAGCCAAAAATAAATAAATAAATAAAAATAAGAAAGAAGAAAGAAAACACCCCCCAAAATGCAAATTTAAGGTTCCCTTGGGGTCAGGGTATAAGTGCCTGCCTGGCAAGCGTAAGGTCATGAGTTTGATCCCTGGTACCAAAAAAAAAAAATTTAAGGTTCCCACTTGGCAAATATATGAATTTAATGATTTTGAGGTTATATTTACTTTAAAAGTATGTAAGATAAATCGTATTCAAAATTTAAATCTTTTGTACTTTCTGGTTTTAGGATAAGTTGCAGAATCAAGGCAGTAAGCTCTGTGGTCCCGCCCACTCCCTTAAGAAAGTGTCTTTCTGTATAGTCAAGGCTGGCCTGGTGCTCACTATGTAGCTCAGGCTAGCCTGGAACTTGTTACCCTCCTACCTCTGCCTCCTAAGTATTGGGGTTACAGATGTATGCCAAAGTATGCCTAGCAAGTTTTGCTTTTAATGTTAGGAATTATAGCAATATATTATTGGTTACAAAAAACAAAGTGATGTTTTAGATCAATTTTTGAAATTAGTGATTATTTCACATTAAAATATTATTAGTCCTAGAATTGTTTTGTTATTTGACCAACAAACACATGTAAATAGTATGAGGTTTTCCCTTTGAGTCCTTTTATATTTCCCCATATAATGAGGAATTCCTTCCTAATTAAAACAGATATTTTAAGTGTATGTGTGAATAATAGGTTTATTAGTGATGGTATATGAATAAATTATACCCTCTCTGGTGCTATAAAGTCATCCTGATGTATGTATGTGGTGGCATCTCATACTTCATAAATGAATACCTAAAATACTTATATATTGCATTCATCTGGAAGGGATCTAGTAGTCCCACTCAAAGGACTGTTAACATCTGTTATAATTTCATGTTTTGGCAGGTAAACCTAGCCTTTAAACAACCTGGAAAGAGGCTAGAGCACCAAGGAATTAGAATTGAATTTGTAGGTCAAATTGGTGAGTTTTAAAATAGTATTACTTTTTTTTTCCTTTGATAAACTTGAGTTTTAAGAAGGTTGTATTGGCACTTAACTGAAATAGAGCTTAGCTTTTTAGAAGGAAGAAAGGAATTTTGCAAAATGAAAGACAAGACTTAATAAATTGTTTGTTTTTAATTGTATTAAATATTTGACTCATTCTGCCTTTTGTGTTTGGATGTCATACTAAAAGTGAAAGGAGTTACATAAACTACCAGCATTGAAAAATGATTGAAGTAGATTAGTTGATTCACTGAACTTTTCTTTTTACATTTTTCACCAGCCTTACAATTACCAGGCTCACCTTCATCTTTCATTTTCTAATTACCCATGCCACTTGTTTTCCTGACCTACTGTGTGTGCCTGTAGCCAGATTCCCCTGTCAACAAAAGATTCCATCTGATAGGGAAAGGAATAATTTCTGATTTAAATCCTATTGAGTAGATTTCTGTATGTACATTTCAGGGGCATTCTTGATACAGCAGGAAGTTGAACTGAATATAGATCTCTGTACATTGTAGATTCAGGAAAAGGACTGGGAGTGTGCTCAGTGGTAGAGCACTTGCTTAAGCACATGCAAGGCCCTGAGTTCATTCCCCAGCACTGCAGAAAAGAAAAGAAAAGAAAAGAAAAGAGGAAAAGAAAATATGTCTGTAATTTTGTCTGGATAGCTAGGTTTTAAATCCAGCTTTAGGAAATATGTCTGTCTGGATAGCTAGATTTTAAATCCAGCTTTTCAAGTTTTACTGCACATTTTTAAAAGTGTCAAAATGAGAATGAGTGAATATTTAGTGTTTGTTTTTGTATCTACTCCAGATGACTACTAGTGTACTTGAGGGACAAGTTATAGTAATTAACTGATGGTTGGTTTTATTCTTTTGTGTATTATAGTTTTATTGGTATAATATCCAGAGTCTGCCAAAAATGTATATATCAGGAAAAGAAAAACTTGTATAAATATTTAATACTAAATTTAGTGAGCCATCTTCAAATTAATACATTATCTTTGGCCGTTACAATTACAAGAGATGCTCAAAGTGGTGGCCATTAGCTTCTAGACATTAGTATAGCAAACTGCAAAAGTGTTTATACATTTTTTTGGTGGACTCTGTATTTGTCTGACACAAAACAACAAAATAGAATTTTTGCCTAAAAAGGAAGATGTTCAAATAATTGCTGGTAATATGTCAAATACAGCTTCATATTGGGAGAGCTCTAAATATATCAAAAGAATGATCGTTTCTGGTAGAAATTTCCAGTGTGCTATGTGTCTTAAATATATTTATGCTTAAATAGACCATAAATAACTCTGGCTTATTAGAGATAAATCCAATTAATTACTTTAGTAAAAATTATTTACTTTGGAGATAGAAGTTTGGGTTTTACTAAAATGGATATTAAATATAATTGGTCTCTTTGTTTTTAAAATTTCTTAGAACTTTTCAATGACAAGAGTAATACTCATGAATTTGTAAACCTAGTGAAAGAACTAGCCTTACCTGGAGAACTGACTCAGAGCAGAAGTTACGATTTTGAATTTATGCAAGTTGAAAAGCCATATGAATCTTACATCGGTGCCAATGTCCGCTTGAGGTATGAATGTGTATTAGAAAATGTAGGCAGGGTCAAAACTACAAAGTAATGGCTACTATTGATGTCTATTTGAACTTTTAATTATAATTTAAGGCTGGAAGACAATATTTTAAAATACTTTGCCACATATTTTGGCTAATACTGATCTGAAATAATAAAGAGCTTTCTATGATTATAGATTCAGAGAACCCTATTATAAGAAGTTTTAGTTATATTTTTTTAAATGGATTATCCCTTTCATTTGTTATATAAACTGAATTATTCTCCAAATCTTTTAGTTTCTTAACAGATCTCATTCAGTATACAGTTAGGAAGTGTTTGGAGCCCCAAAGTAGCTGACTTGTCCAAGGCACAAAAGGAGTGAATGGCAGGACTGAAGTTGGAGCCATTTTTATAAATTCCCAATCAAGTGACCTTTTTTTCTTTTCTTTTTTCTGAGACAGGGTCTCACTATGTAGTTCAGGCTGGCCTTGAGCTCACTTTGTAGCCCAGGCTGGTCTCGAACTCACAATGATCCTCCTGCCTCAGCCTGCCGAGTGCTGGGATTACAGGCATGAGCCACCATGGAGTGCCCCTTTTCTTTCTCCACATCTTCATTCAGGAAGTTGTGGGTACCTCAGGAACTGGGGTAATTAAACATACAATGCTAATCTGAATGCCCCTGGTCCAGAATCTTGCTATTTTTGATGTTATCCATCTGGTATTGGGTTGAACAACCCAAACCCCAAAAAACAGTGCCTTAACTAAATAGGGATTCAAAACAAAATAAAGCAGTAATATGGAGAGATTTCAGGTAGGCTTAATAACAGCTCTCATTGGGAAAGTATTTATTCTAATTAGAGGGCTCGGTGTGTGGCTCAGTGGTGGAGTGTACACACTTAGCATGCATTTTCAATCCCCAGAACCAGAAAACAAAAGCACAAGCCAAAATAGAAATCCTTCATTAGGTAAAGGAAGTAGGGTGATCCCAAAGGACTCCAGCCAAGGAGAAAGCTGTGATAATGCTTGCTTATTTAAAACACCTAATTTTTTTTTACCTCATCCTCTCCATTAACTTTGTAGGTATTTTCTTAAGGTGACAATAGTGAGAAGACTGACAGACTTGGTGAAAGAGTATGATCTTATTGTTCACCAACTTGCCACCTATCCTGATGTTAACAACTCTATTAAAATGGAAGTGGGTATTGAAGATTGTCTACATATAGAATTTGAATATAATAAATCAAAGTAAGTACCTTTGACAAATGTTAAGGGAAAATTTAAAAATAAGCTTTTCATATCTTTGAAACTGATCATTGTAGGATAGAATTGACATTAAACGGATATTAACAGATCAGCAATCTCTTAATGAAAAGAAACTTTAGGAGAATGGTCTGGCTTCTAACCTGGGACAAGTGTCTTCCATAGTCTGTTCCTGATAAGTCTGCCTAACCACTTTATATAGATAAAAGATCTCACTACCACAGAAGGCAGCCAGGGCCATTATGTCTATGAAAATTACTGTTTGACATAACTTCATTCTATCATTTTAAAACTAAAAGTCTTTTTTTTTCTGACTAGTGAAGCAGTATATTTTCATTATTGAAAATGAGATATAAAGTGAAAGAAAATTAAAAAATTACATATTTTCACTTTTACTAATGATGAAGTGCTCTTTTATATCTTTTTAGCAATATAAGTTGTAAATTTTTACAAAATGGTCTCATATTTATTGTTTAATACCTTTTTAAACTTTATCATAGAAGATTTTAAACATACACCAAAATACATAAGCAATATATTGAACAAAATAATGAATGTTCAGTGTACCAACAGTATCCTTAACAACAAATGAATCTTCATGTACCCATTCCCTTGCTTCAACAGTTACCAACACACAGCTTTGTTTTATCCTTGTTGAGGTTGCACACTTCCTATAAATTATACAGATTCTAGGTATATAATTTAATTCATAAAAATTATACATCTTTTTTAATATAACTACATTACTATTCTAAAACTATAATAACGCTTCAATATTTACATATACTGTATCAGTGTTACATATCCCTATTTGTCTTACAAATATCTTTTTTTTTTCCCACATGGTTTATTCCAATCATTGTCCCAACAGGGCCTACAGTGCTTTTGGTTTTTTGACCCGTTATGTTTATGGTTTTCCTTCTTCTTTTTTTTTTTTTTTTTCCATTAACTTGTTGAAGAAATGGTTGTGCTCTGTTTTAGCCCTCTTCTGCACATTCTTTTGTTGAGATGAACTTAGTGTTTTTCCCAAGTTTATTTTACTGAAAACTTGATACATGTGCCTACAGAGTCTCACATCACCAATAAAATTATTAAATAGTTTGGGACTGAAAAACTTGGCCCTGGAACAGCCCTTCAGACTTACATAAATGTATTAATTAATTCTTACATAAATATAAGAATTAATTAATTCTTAGGAAGAGACTAAAAAATCCTTTGGGTATTGTAAATATTCCCAGGTTTATTACCACATAATTTCATAGTACTTAGGAATGGAATGGTCTTTGGTTATGAGATACTGTAGCATCACACTCAGCTGCCTATAGAGGTAAATCCTGTTAATCTCTTTTTGTAGAAGCAAACTTTTAACTTGACCATCCAGAGAGAATGATTAGCCTAATTATTAGCCCTATTTAGAACTTAATCTTCAGAGAACCTAAACACTTTAACCAAATGTAAAATTAAAATTTTTATGCTTGAAGTATTTCAGTGCATGAAGATATTTTCAACATTAAAAGCTCTACACAGTAGTTTAGCATCCTTATTATTATGCTAGAACAATGTACCTTCCATATTTGCATAATGAAATGATTAATTGAAATGGTTAATACTTTTTTGGATAAAAGGAACAGTATGAATAAAGTAGGATTCTTAGTTATTTACCCCAAAGATACCTGTTAAAGTTTTTCACAACCTACTTCACTCTTTGTTTTCTTATGCTGATACTTAGTAAGTGAAACTCCTTCCCACTAGGTATCATTTAAAGGATGTGATTGTTGGAAAAATTTACTTCTTATTAGTAAGAATAAAAATACAACACATGGAGTTACAACTGATCAAAAAAGAGATCACAGGAATTGGTAAGTTGAAGAGTATTTGAATTAAAATTCCTTGATTAGCTGAAATTTTAGAAATCTTAAAATATTGTTTACACATAAATTTGATATTCACATTGGTACTTTGCTGTTTAATATTGCTGGTCATAAGTAACTGCTTTTCATTTGTTTTGGTTTTATTTTTTGAGGCAAAGTCTTGCTGTGTAGCCCAGATTGGCCTTGTACTTTCAGTTCTGTTTCAGCCTTTTGGGTGCTGGGATTATAGGCTAACTACTGTTTTTAAAAAAAATCAATTATTGAAAAAAATTAAAAATTAATTATTGAGCTGCATGGTGGGATGCATCTCTTAGTCCTAGCTACTCTGAAGGATAAGGGAGGAAAATCTTTGCTCCCTCTCACTGGGGCTTTGGCCTTGAGCTGTATCCTCAGTCCTTTGTGTATTTCTTAGTTTGAGACAGGGTCTTGCTGAATCACCAAGTTACTCAGGCTCAGACTTGTGATCTTTTTGCCTCAACCTTCCAAGTGCTGAGATTATAGGCATGCACCACCATACCTGGTTCACAAGACTCTCTTGAGTCCATGATTTTGAAGGTAGCCTGGGCAAGGTCTCATAGTGAGACATTGTCTCTTAAATAAAATTAATTTTAGGTCAGTAATAAATTCATATGGTTCAAAAAATAAAGTGTAAAAGGCTATGGTAAAAAATACTTTTGTACCCATGTTACTTTATAGATAATAAATTTGTAACTTTTTTTTTGGTATCAGGAATTGAACTCAGGGGCCTCCTACTTGCCTCCTGCTTGCTGGGTCACTGAGCTACATCCCAGCATTTGTAAGCTTTTAAATCTTAAAAGCTGGGCATATGGTGTTCACCTATAATCCCAGCTAGTTGGGAGGCTGAAACAGGAGGACTACATGAGCTCAGTAGCTCAGGGCCAGGGTGAGAACCTAGTAAGACCCTGTTTCTTTAAAAAGCAAACAAACAGTGAGTGCAGTAGTTCATATCTATAATCACAGCTACTCAGGAGGCCGAGGCAGAAGGATTGTAAATTTGAGATCAACCTGGATATCTTATCCCCAAATAAAAAGGGTTGGGGTTCTAGTTCAGTGTTACTGCACCCCTGGGTTTGATCTCTGGTACCACCAAAAGAGAATAGAAGAGCCAGGTGTGGTGGTGAATGTGTTTAATCCAGCACTCTGGAGGCTGAGGCAGGAGGATCACTGTGAGTTTGAGGCCAGCCTCAGCTACACAGTGCATTCAACAGCCTAAACTGCACAGTTACATAGTGAGATCCTGTCTGAAAAAAAAAAAAAAAGAAATCAGAATTGGCAGTGAATTATAAATACCTGTGGCCAGGTACGGTGGTGCATGCCCATAATCCCAGCATTTGGGAGCCTGAGGCAAGAGGATCGCTGTGGGTTCAAGGCCAGCCTGCACTACATAATGAGACACTGCCTCAAAAATAAATAAATAAATAAATAAAATAAACACCTGTGATTTCTTACTACTTTCCAACTGCTAGTAAGTTTAAGCATTTTAAGGTAGTAAAACAATGCTTTAGATTCTCATTTGTTGTTTAAAAAGAAAATGTTCAAGAACTTTTTCTCTGATTTTAAAAATTATGTTCTATTACAGAAAATGTAATGTAAAAGAAAAGCTATACTCATTCAGAAAAGACTTTAGTCTTTGCATATTGTATATTTTACAATTTAGGGATCATTACTGTAGTTCGGTACAGTTTTTTTTGTTTGTGATGCTGGAAATTAAACCTATAATTTTGTGCATGCTAGGATAAGTGTTCTACCCCTAGCCCTTGGTGTATTTTTTTTCCCACTTAACATATGATTGACTTCTTTTTTTAAATGCCTAAGTTCAAATAATTTCTTAGCGGGTGAATCTCAAAATTTATGTGTGTGCCAAGTATTCATACTCCACAAGAAAGTCTGGGAATTATAAAAAACTAACATGTAATGGGTAATTCTGACATGTATTGTTAGTTTCTATTTTAGCAGATATTAGAAAATATGGAAGGAACTACAGCATGTGCAGATTTTTATCTGGCTAGGTGTGTAGTGCATACCCGTAATTTCAGCACTTGGGAGGCTGAGGCAGGAAGATTGCTGAGTCCAAGGCCAGTCTGGACTACATAGTGAGACCTTGTCTCAAACCCCTCTCCCCCAAGAAGCTTCTTTGTCCTAGCCAAGTACTAGCCAGCTGTGACCGTACTTGGCTTCTGATATCAGAGAAGATCAGGTGTGCTCAGGGTGGTGTGGCTGTAGACAAGATTCTTTTTGAACTGCATGTTACCTTTGGAAAAAAGGGTGCTCGCTTTGGCAGCACATATACCTTTGGGAAAAAGGAGGTATGAAATATTAAGCGATGAATATATGAATTGTAAATAAAGAAATAAGAATGACCAGAGCGAAGCATGGCATGGTGGCACACACCTGTAATGCCAGCACTCTGGAAGGCTAAAGCAGGAAGATCCCAAGTTATCCCGTAAAGGGACTCTGTCTCAAAGTTTTTAAAAAAAATAGGGGTTGGAATATAGCTCATTACAAAGACCCTGGGTTTAATCCCCAGCACTACCAAAAATTCTTTTCTTAAAGTGGGAAGATAAAATAGCGCTACCATAATATAGTTGGAAAACGGGAAAAAGGTAGAAGGCTGGAAATTATATAATGGAAATATTTAAATGAATACCCTTCATTCTTAAATTAGGACCCAGTACTACAACAGAAACGGAAACTATTGCCAAGTATGAAATAATGGATGGTGCGCCAGTAAAAGGTAACATTTTTCATCTACTTCCTTTGAGTAGTGAGGTTTCCATGACAATTCAGTTTGAGTAGACATTTGTGTGAAAATATGTATAATTCTTATAAAACTATTAACTTTTTTCAGATTTTATTGATATATTTTAGATATACATAATGATCACATTCATCATGAATCTTTTATAATGATGGTTTTTGAGGATATCTTTGAACTGCTGCAAAGACTGATACTACTCCAGTCTGTTAAGGTTTTGCTCAGTTTCAATTCAGAATTTGAAGAGACAGTTCTGATTATCTCTTCTCTGGTTCTAAATTTGTAATATTTTAATTGTCTTGTTATAGTTGTTCATCTCTGTACATCTTTTTTTTTTGTTTGTTTTCTCATGCTGACCATAAGATACAGTAGAACTCATCATTAATTCCTGTAGTATTTTGGAACCCTGATAGCCTCCCCCAAAAATGATTCCCTTACTAGATAATCTTCAGTGTCTGAGAACCATACACAGCATTTAATGTATTTCTTTGGCTTTTTCTTGCCCTGGTAATTTCAAAAAGTAGCTACTGTTTATTGAATGCCATTTATAAACAAGGCATTGTAGTTTAGATGCTGTAAAGCTCCCTACTGGTCTCTGAGTTGCGTTCTTATTGCCCTTATTTTACAGACAAAACTGAGGTACAGAGATTAAAAAGTTTGTCAGATGTGACATAGCTAATTTTGGCAGAGTTGAGGTTTGAACCCAGCTTTGAACTCCATGGCCCATGTACTGTATATGTAACTTTGTGTTACATAATACTATTTTTAAAAATTTCAGCAACCACAGAGTTTATGTTGAGGGGTAGCTTTTATGTCTTCCAGCAATAGATGTGCATGAGAAAAATCTTACATAAAGATACTTAAGAGAATATGAAAATATCTTTCTTAAAAAAGCCATGAGCATCTGAGTAGCAATCTTTTTTTGGTAATAAAGACTTTATCATTCTGTTTATCTTTGTTGTTGTGGATGAATAAGTTACACATTTTCAATTCTTTATACAAATGCTTAGGAATTATGAAAATAATAAGCAGAGAGTAGTAAAACCAGGTCTATACAGCACTTAACTGCTGGTACTGTTTAAAACTCTTTATATATTTAATCCACACAGTCCTTATTAATTCCCAAGTGAGTATTGTTACTCTCTATTTTACAAAAGCAGAATAGTTAAGTCCCACAAGCCAAGACCATACAGCCTGTAAATGGTGGAGTTGAGATTTGATCCAGATGTTCTGGTTCTACAAGATTGATTCTCATCAAGAGGCAATTTTGTCCCCCAAGGACATTTGTTTTGGGACATCTTGGGAAGTGTTAGTGGCTTTAGTGGGTAGAGGCCAGGGATGCTGGAAAGTATATAGGACTTCCCCCCAACCAAGGCTTTATCAGGCCCAATATGTCTTTAGTGCTGAGTTTGAAAAGCTGGTTTTTGTTAGTGCTGCAGCTCATGAGGACCTGAAGGCTAAGTGTCTGCTCTGTAATGCTCAGTCCTGTGTTTGTTGTGACTACATTTAATCATCTTACGTTTATATACTTTTTATCCTTTAGAATTAAATGGAAATTGCTTTTCCTTCAGGTGAATCCATTCCAATAAGACTGTTTCTAGCAGGATATGACCCAACACCAACAATGAGAGATGTGAACAAAAAATTTTCAGTAAGGTACTTTTTGAATCTGGTGCTTGTTGATGAGGAAGACAGAAGGTACTTCAAGCAACAGGTATGATCCCACCCACACTGATCTTTTGTTCTGTGGCAGATCTACAAACACCTAGAAAGTATTCCCTTTTAAAAGTTTTATTGTATGAATGAGTGAGGGTTTCTAAAATAGTGAAAATATTGATAATATAATGAAGTAATTATGATAGATCTCTCCTCATTCTTTTTTTTAAATAAATGTTTATTGAAAAGCAACTACCACTTCATGGTAATAAACAAAAAGAAAACACATCAGTGACAAGAATATTAAAATATAAAGCAGTGATAAATCTTACCACAAAATTTATAAGACCTATAAACAGAACTAAAAAACATTACAGAGAAATTAAATTTTCAAGAAACATTTTAAGGTAAGACATGTGAGGATAATAACAATTTTCTATAAAAACCCAAAAGACTTGAAATCATTAAAACCATTTTGAAATGGAAGAAAAAATTTGGAAGGCTAACATGACATTATTTCCAGAACTAATGTACATTTATAATATCTTTAAGCTTCTCACACTAGAGAGACAATACAATGCTTGCACATATGAATTGGATTTATTTCACTTATAAGTATGGACTCGAGTTGCATCCATTTACCTATAAAAGTCTCCAGCTGATCCTTTTTTATGGCTAAATAATATTCCCATTTAAAAAAATCCACATCTTTTTTATTCATTCCTTAGTTGATGGGCATTTGAGTTGTTTCCAAGATTTTGCTATTACTAATTGTGCTGCTATAAATATGGGTGCACATACAACACTGTGGTATGAATGTTTTAATTCTAGGAAAAAGCACAAAAAAAAGGAAAAGCCTTTTAATAAAATGATATCCCAGTTGTTGATTCTTTAGGATAATTCCTGTTTGCCCAGGGTTTTATTCATAAAGTCCTTGCCTACACCAGTATATTCCAAGAGTTTTAATGCTTCTATCTTCCAGTAGATTTAATGTTTCTGTTTTAATATTAAGTTCTTTAATACATTTTGAATTTAGTGCATGGTAAAAGTTATGGGTCCAGTTTTAATCTTCAGCATGTGCAAAGCCAGTTTTTCCAGCACAATTTATTTATTTATTTAGTACCAGGGATGAAACTCCCAACTTTGTGCTTGCTAGGCAGGCACTTGTGCCACTGAGCTAAACCCTTTTAATAAAGGTGGTTCAGCACCTTTTTTTTAAAGAGGCTATCCTTCCAGTGAATATTTGGCATTTTGTCAAAGATAAGGTAACTGTATGTCTGGAGTTGTTTCTGCATCTTCTAATCTGTTCCATTGATCCTTGGATCTGTTTTTCTGCCACTACCATGCTGTTTTTGATTTTGAATCTTTTTTTTTTTAATCGGTACCGGGAATTGAACTCATGACTGCATGCTTGCAAGGCAGGTGCTCATGCCGCTAAGCTAAATCCCCAGCCCTTTACCACGCTGTTTTTATCACAGTACCTTTATAGTATAATTTCAGTTTGGGGATTGTTGCCCAAACTGCCTTGCCTTTGTTGCCCAGGATTGCCTTTGCTATTTTAATCTCTTCTGGTTCCAAATGAATTTAAGGATTGTTTTCTCTGATTCTGTGAGGTATGCTGTTGGAGTTTGGATCGGAATTGCATTAAATCTGTTTAACAGTTTTTCTCCTCAGTCATTCTGCTGATTCCAAAATAAGCTATAGTTTGTCAAGGCCTTTTGTTCTCTTTTTTTTTGCGGGGGGGACAGGGTCTTCCTTTCTAGTTAGGCTTTTCCTGAACTCTCTACGTAGTCCATGGTGGCCTCAATTTTCCAGCATCCTCCTGGCCTAACCTTCTGAGTGCTAGAATTATAGCTGTGCACCACCACACCCAGCTTTTTATTCTTTTTTTTTTTTGTGTGCTGGGGACTGAACTCATGACCTCACTGTTAGGTCTACCCGCCAGAGAGATAGCAGTCATCATGGCAGTGGTTCAAAGCTGTGCCATGATAATGCACATCTCCTTCTTCCCAGAAGCTCCTATGGCTTCTCCCTCCCAAAAGTCTGCCAAAGCTCAGGAATGTGAAGGTTTACCCAGTCCTCTGCACTCTCACAAAATCAATCAGCTCACATCAGTTCCCAGAGCCCTTCCCTCATCAGAGGCTATATCAGGCAGAACCTGCCCTTTGTCTGCAGGGAGAGTCACCATAGCCTTCTCTGTGGTGACTCCCTCTGTGCCTTCCCTGCTTATTAAACTCTTTTCTTATCTACTTGCCTCCTCTCTTTAATATTCTGTGATGCTCTACATTGAGTACAAATCACTCAATCACTCATGTTTGTCAGGCAAGCACTTAAGCCAGTGAGCTAAATCCCTGGCCTCACCCAGCTCTTTATTCTCTTAAAAGTTTTTTTTTTAATAAAAAAAATTCAGGCAATAAAGAACAAAGAATGAAGGCCAGGAAAATCTCCTCTAACATTGTTACTAGGTTTCCAGACAAATTTGTGTATGTGTGTTTCGATCGTATTATGCATGATTCTTTTTGTATTCAATATTGTCTTAAATATTTTTCTCTTATCAGCAAAGATCCCTATTTTTATTCCCCTTCCACTTCTTTCCATTGTACTTTCACTAGCTGCATTTATTTCATGGATTTTGGGGTTTTACTCCCCTCTTTGCAGTACTGAGGATTGAACTCAGGGCCTTTGCACTGAACTACACTATCATTCACCTATCCCTCCCCCTCACCACTTTTTAAATTAAGTTAATTATTTGTTTGATACTAGGGATTGAACTTATGACTTGACGCTTGCCAGGCAGGCACTTGTTTGCTTTTTAAATTTTGAGACAAGGTCTTGGTAAGTCATTCAGGCAGGGTTTGAACTTTTAATCCTGCTTCAGCCTTCCACAGACAGCCTGCTTATGTATTTTTCCCTTACTGAACACTTCTATTATAAATGTCCATAAGGTGAACCAATTCTAATAGTTATTTTTCAAATGTTCATCATAAAATTTGTTTTTATTCAAAAATCAGTTTAAACCAGGTATGAGGTGCACAGCTGTAATCCCAGCACTCAGGAGGCTGAGGCAGCAGGGTTGTCACAAACTTGAGGACAGCCTGGACTATATAGGGAGTTTAAGGTTGGCCTGAACTTTATAGCGAGGCCCTGTCTCAAAAAAGTTATAGTTACAGAGGACCCTAAATAGTATTGGAGATTTATCCTGGAGGCAGAGAGAGCTATTGAAAAGTAATCTAAGCAATGTTTTTGCAAGATTAATGTGATAGTGAGATGAAGGGTGAACTGGAATAAGTTTTAGGCAAGAGAGGCAGGAGCCATTTATTGGGAAGTAGGTTGATGTGACAAAGACTTAAACTTGGATGAAGATAATGGAACAGAAAACACAGGACATATTTGAGGCATTTTTCAAAGCTGTAATAGCTAGGACTTCAGGTCAGATTGCATTGGTGGTGGTTTTATGTGTGGGTGCTGGGAACCAGAGGGGCAGTCTAAGATTAGGACGGGAAGAATACAGATCAGTTTGGAAAGAACAGAGAATGTAGTATTTTTATGGTTAAAACTGAAGTTGCAATTAGTATTCCATAGTGAAAATGTAAGGCCCAGTGGAGCACATTAACTTCTTGATGTCTTGTGTGTTTTTGTAGGAAATCATCTTATGGAGAAAAGCTCCTGAAAAATTGAGGAAACAGAGAACAAACTTTCACCAGCGATTTGAATCTCCAGACTCACAGGCATCTGCTGAACAGCCTGAAATGTGAACTGAATAGGAGAAACTGAAAAAAATCCATACCCGTTGAGATTTAAGTTCAGCAGGTTAAAGATGGTTGCAGCATGTAGGGGGGAAAAAGGCCAAAACTCCGTATATAATAGTCTTCCTTTATCTTACAGTGCTGCATTTATTTTACAGTGTAACTAAATGTTCTTCATGTATAAACATTTTAAAAAGTGCTTTCTTTGAAACACTGGAGATTTCCTAAGCTGCCTTTTTTATTTTTTACTGCACACTCTGATGATAAGTACTCAGATACTGCATTAGCATAAACATTAAAGATTTTAATTTGAATAGGATGGTATTTGTAATTTTGCTTTCTTTCCTCATAATGTTGACTGTAAATCCTTTTCTTCTTTCATACTAATGAATACCCTTTTTTTACATGCGAAAAATTAAATACAGTGTGTTCAAATCAAATTAGAAGATATAAGTGGACCTTACATCCTGAAGAGATTTAGAACATGGCATCTGAATATTTTTGAAAACTACCATTTATTTTTACGTGCGCATTAGAGAAATGTGTATGGAGTGTTTCACTGATGGTGCTTCTGGGTCTGCCGTTGCATAACTTTTTGCATTTTATCCTTTTTGATGACTTTTGTGGTGTATTTTCCCCCTGGGGATTATACGGCATGCCATTATGGTCCTCTTTTCTCCCTCATATTAAATAATCATTTTGCTGTTCCCAGTAGTACCACCATATGTGTTCTGCAACATGGAGTTGACATATGTTAGCATTTTAGAACTTGTTAGCAGTTATGTATTTTCCATAGTTAGAAATGTGTATATATATATATATTAATTTAAGGAATATTCTTGTCATATGTATGCAAATATCATTTTAATGATTTTACAGATTTATTCACTTTTCAGTGGAAAATTAGGGGGTGAGGGATCAGGAGGGAACTCATGAGGCATGTAATTATCCACATCTGGACAATGTCATGCTTTATAAACTGGAATTGTGGCTAGTTCAAACTCCACTTAAACTTCACCCAATGTGTCTTAATTTTTTTAAAACACTAAATCCAAGTCATATGTTCAGTATCTAAAAAGGAAGGTTGCAGCCATCCACTCATGTGCATGAGATCTATTTCAAATACACTAAATGTGGAGTGAAGAAACCAAAACAAAGCCTGCTATGTGGAAAGTATTTTCACTTACGGTTCATTAAGTTTTTCTACCAGTACCTTAAAATACACTTCAATGCAAGTCTTGTCAGCTAATCTTACTTCATGAGTGAACTAATAACCCAACGTACATTTCTTTAAACTTGTTTTACTACTATGGCACTTTGATAAAATGGTCAGTAACCAACTTCTTTGCTGGCCAGAGGTTCCATGTACCATGTGCTGGAGCATTTTAAATGTGGGTGTCTATGATTGGTAATGTTCTCCTTCATGTAAGTGCCTGTTCAGAATTTTTAAAATGCCAAATATTTTCATGGTCACTTGCATGTAATAATTTAGAAAACATTCAGAGATTTTGAATTCTAATTGTATTTAACCAGCCTCAAATTGTGCAACCATAATGTATAATAAAGAATTTGAAACAGAAACTGAGCTTTGCTATTTTGATTAAAATAGCACTGTTTTCAAATCTCATTATTTTAATGTTCAGGATAGGATTTCTCAGTAGTCTGGGAAACTACAATTATGATTTTTTAAAAAATACATAGTACTAGTTTCAGTTATACTAGGTGATTTTTTTTTTTTTAAACCAGGTATCAAACTTGACCTCGTGCTTGCCAAGTAGGTGCTGTGCTACTGAGCTGTATCCTCAGCCTATAAATTGTTATATAATACTTTTTAACTAGCTGGCTTAAAAGGCTATATCTCCAAGACTATTATTCACTTTGTGTGAGATTTTGTTGCATAACAAACTCAAAAGAATACAAAACCAAATTCATGTTTGTTGATTTTAGTGGAGTTGGCCAGTTAGACATAAAAAGCTGAAAATGAGATTTGTGTTTTTACAAAGAGTACAATGTCTCACCCAGTGATTTTCAACCCTGGCTGCATATTAGAATCATATGGTAATAGGTACCATAGTATATCTCATTATTTTCACAATAGTTGTCTAGTCAGTTAGGTTAGGTATAGCAAACCAAAGACAGAACATTATAAAATGAATTGAAAGAGAATATTGAATAAAACAATCATAATGAAACAAAACTGAAAACACTTGCTTTCAAATAGAAGATAGAGGAGACCTCCCCATATTTGCTATATTGCATACAGTCATCCTCCCAAGAGATGCTCAGACCTCTGTCCCCAGTTGCTAACTGGGGGGAGGTGGGGGAGGTTTGAGATGTTTGATTCCAAGCCCAAACACTGGTAGGCTCACAGGAGACACTACTGGGTCTCCTGGCTCAGGCTGGAGGAAGGTGCTTACCAAGAGGGCGGGCGAATTGCTTCTTTGTGCAGCTGCCTGGGTTCCATGTTGGCCACGGCCAGATCTTGGGGGCCGCTCACTGTTCTTGTGGCTCACGCCAGAGGAAGGCACTTGCTTCTTTCGCATTTTTTTCATTTTTTATTTTTTTGGTACCGGGGATCGAACTCACGACCTTGCACTTACCAAGCAAGCACTTGAACCACTGAGCAAAGTCCCCAGCCCCTAACTTCTTTCATTTTAAGTTCACTAATGTTTGCATTTGTTGGTTCTTTTGGAGGGCTCCGAGTTACACTTTTATTTATTTTTTGGCATCGGGGATCAAACTCACTTCACACTTACCAGGCAGGCACTTACACCCCTGAGCTAAATTCCCAGCCAAGTTATACTTTCTCAAAGGGATTTATCAAAGCAGTGCCAATTAGCTAGAGGAAGTGGTTCAGTTGTGATTGTTAATTTTATTATCATTTTATTGTGTAAACCTTTTAAATCCAAAACAAGGATTCCCTCTGCTGGGTATCCTATGAACCCAAAAATATCCGTTAATAAATTCAGTTGCTAAAAAAAAGTGTTAAAAGTTCTGTTTGCCAATTTAAAAAAAATGAGAAACTGGTTTAAATCATTTAAACTTATTTCTCTTAGTAGCTAAGAGTTTTCTTATTTTAATATAGTTGGAGAAGAAAAACTCTACTCACTTAAGTGGCTGCCTGTGTATAAATTTACAAAAAAAGAGTCCAAAACAGGAGAAAAAAACTTATCTGCTGAGCATGGTGGCACACATCTGTAATCCCAGCACTGGAAGGCTGAGGCAGGATGATTACTGAGTTTGAGGCCAGCCTTGGCTACATACTGAGTTCAAGGCCAGCCTGAATTACCTAGACCCTGCCTAAATAACAAACACAACCATTTAATCCCATCGATGTGGGTTCATAAAGATGTGACTCAAGTATGTAGAATTTGGGGCTTACATATATAATTTTAATGGAGAAGTAGGTACCTGAAAGGGTATTTTAGGAAAGGCAAATAGGCCCTTAGATAAACAGATGAGACAGTTAATTTTTTGACTTTTAAGTGCATTGCCCACTTACTGGCTGGAGATAAAAGTCTTCCCTGATTGTTCTGTGGAAGAGATAACTGATTTGAGAGGCTCTGCTTTTATGCAGATAGGAATTTCTGGAACACAAATGCCTTCTCAAAATACTTGATAGTTTTTTTTTTCTTTTTTTTCGCACTGAGGATCGAACTCATCTTTGCTTACTAGGCAAGTGCTTGAGCCAACTGAGCTAAATTCCTGGCCCTGCCATCTCAAAATAATTCTTACAGTTATACATGGTGGCATACAACTGTAATCCTTAAACTTGGGAAGCTAAGGCAGGAGGAAGAAGAGTTCATGGCCAGCCTGGACTATGGAGTGAGACCCTGTCTCAAGAAACCAATCATTTTGTGCCTCAGAAGCATATTCTGGACCTCTTCAATATGGATTTAGTTGGAGTATTTAAATCTAATTACATGTATTGTGAGTCAGTGAAGTCTTAAGCTCTTTGCTGTTCTATTTATATTTAGTTGACTACTGAGCATGTATAAAGGCACCATTTAGTTATTTATACCAATCTGTATAGATCTTTTTTTCGGTACTGGGGATTGAACTCACAACCTCACGCTTGCCAGGCAAGTGCTTATGCCACTGAGCTAAATCCCCAGCCTTTCTTTTCTTTTTTGAGACAAGGTGTCACTATGTAGTCCAGGCTGGCCTTGAAATCAGCGATCCTCCTGCCTCAGCCTCCTGAGTGCTGGAATTACAGGCATGTGTCACCATGCTTGATACAGCCTGTATAAGAATTTATTGTACAGTTTAAAGTCAGGCATAAAAGCATAGTGAGAAAAATGTACATCCTTAAATTTTTTCCCTTAGGCTTGAGAAATTTTGTAAGCATTCTTTTTTTTTTTTTTTTTTTTTTTTTTTTTTTTTTTTTGAGACAGAGTCTTGCTATTAGACCAGGCTGGTCTTGAACTCACTCTGTAGCTCAGGCTGGCCTAACTCAGTGATCCTTCCTGCCTCAGCTTCCTGAGAGCTGCAATTATAGGTGTGCACACCACACCCTGCCTTCAGCATAATTCTTAGTACATCAATCTCATATCTAACATCTTTGACTGACTGACATTACTTTCAGGGTAGTCAAAGCCCCCACTGCAAAACATACCTTTAGCTCTAGCATGCCATGTACCTGGAGACTGCTGGCCCTCCTCTATGCACTCCAGCTCACTAAGCTTTACAGATGCTGTTCTGGAAATCTTCCCCCCACTCCTCCTCCCCTCCCCTTCAACGCCTCCTCCCCTGCAGATTTACAGAAGCTTTGTGTTCAAATGTTGCCTGATCCCATCTCCATCTCTGGGTCAAAAAGATGTGCTTTTGTTGTTCTGTGAGGACATGATGCACACAGCACCGGCACTGTACCTAACCATACTTCTATGCTTTTAAAGATTTTTTTAATGGCTCAATTTTGTGCATTTTAAGCTTCTTGAGGACTCATACTGTTTGTTTTGGTATACTCTGTACCCATCACAATTTTTTTTCCCATCACAAGTTGTTTTTGGTTTTTTCTTTTTTTTCGAGGCAGGGTTTCACTATATGTTTCAGACTAGTCTTGACCTCACTTTGTAGCCCAGGCTGGCCTCAAATTGACTGGGATCCTCCAGCCTCAGCCTCCTGAATGCTGGGATTATAGGCGTGCACCACTGCACCTGGCTTCCCATCACAATTGATGAGTAAAAGGATGAACCTTATTTTCCTATAGATTATACAATGAAAAGTGCTCTCCTTTAGGAAAAATGTGAGCTCAATATGTAACAAAATTAACTCCCTATTAGGATAAAGGAATAGATGAGGTTCTCTAGCAGTGTTATTAAAAGAACGCAAGACAAAAGTTCACACCAGTTCCATAATGACATCTGATAGGTGCCCCCAACTCCAGTTGCAGGGAGAGCAGACCAGATAACTAAGATGTCTTCCTGCTGTGATACACCTGATCAGAAGACTGTATCTTAAAAACTCAGAACACATAATTTAATGTCTAGATCATGACAGCCTTTATATCAGAAAAATATTACAAGCTTCAAGTTACAGAATTTGGGAAGGCAAATGTGACAGAAATTTACAGGATATATTTTTGTGAAAATTTCAACAACTGGCTTTTAACAGCAAAAGCAAAGCAAACTTATTTCCTACCACCCATGTTATCTTCTCTCACTTCCTTTCCTCCTCTACCATTTACCTCTGTATTAATGCTGCCAATGTTACCATGTTGTAGTGGGAAACATATCTGCTTTGAAACCAGAAAATTAGTATCTGACTCCACCCCCTAATATATAATATTGGGCTAGTTACCCTACTGAACCCTACCTAGTGACAACTCTAAATGGTTACCAGCAACATAACCATGAATCAGGGACCTAGAGGCTGGCCCTGCAGATGTCTATTGGCCTAATTAAAAGCAGGACTGAAGCTTGGATTGCCTTGAAACTTAGGACCTGATCTCTGCTCAGCTCTGGAAGTAGGTGTGTTAATCACTTAAAAATTGTTTGTAATGTAAGGTCATCCTTGTTCAAAACTGAGTACACCAAGAGTGACTAGATTTTCAAGACTTGCAGGGACATCCAGTTGCCAGCATTTACCAGGTCCAATTGCAGATCTCCCGGGGCAAGACCTAGATATCTCCAGTCACAGCCCTTAACTTACAGATACCTCAGAGTCCAGGAAAAGCAGAGGCTCTCAGACAACCCCACAACGAGATCACCACCCAAGTGGGAGCAATTACCACATGATGGGATGGGAACAGAGAGACCCTTCCTGCTCCCCAAGCGTAAGGCTCATCTCAAAATGGGAGCCCAATTGACCCTTCATGTGATCTCCCAGCACCTTGTAGAACCTGGCCTGAGATAGTTTGATTACCTATGCTGCCAACAATGCAAAGTCACCAGCTATGCAAAACCCATAGCTCTTGCCTTTGTTTCCTTTTTCTATAAAACCCTAAAGCTACATTCAGTCTTTTGTAGTAATCTTAAACCTCTTTATCTCTTTCCCAGTGTGGGTTGTGCTGATTAAAGCTCCTTGCCTGCCCTTCACCACTGCTTCTCTTTACCGTTTCAGGATGGGTAGCCTAGCCTGGTTTGTAGAGCCTATTAGAGCAGCTTTTGCTCTAAAATGCCAATGTCAAGCAGACAAAAAGGAATTAACATCACATTTGGCTTCAGTTGCATGTTAAATGTATAGTTTATCTTTCATCATTCTTAGTTTTCAAATCTGATAAGACATACTTGTTTAATGTCATTTCCTGTCACATTTGGTTACTCACTAAATTCTGTAAGGATTCCTTTGTAAATTCTCTCCATCCCACATACAGTTTTTTACCACAACTTGGACACCATCACCCCCATTTTCAGCTAGAACTAATGCTGAAATTATAATTGTTTTTCTTTCCTCCCCAATCTAAAATTGATTATTTTGTTTGCTCTAGTCTATTCTGGACACTTACAAAATTAATGATTTCTCTTCTCAAAAATTTAATGACTCTGTAAATCACAGAACGAGGCCTCCCTTTTCTCTGCATTTAAAAACTTTCAATATGCTTTTTTTTCACAGACTCTGCTACACTTGACTAAGAGTTACTTATCAACTGTTTGCTTTTATTTCTGACAAAAATCTCTTTACAGGATTAGAGACACAGCTCAGCGGCACAAGTGCCTGCCTGGCAAGCGCAAGGTCCTGAGTTCAATTCCCTTTACCGATCAATCAATCAATCAATCAATCAGTCAATCCATCTCTTTACAGTTGTGTAATTGCTTTTCTGTATATGTGCTGTCAAAGCAAGCATAGTGAAATTGCTTTTTTGAACTCTGATTAGCCTATCAGCGTATTTGCAGTATTTAACGTGTGCTGTTATTGGATCGGAAATTCCGATTGCAAAGGATGCTGCATGTATCCATGTTTAAAAAGTGGAGGAAGGGGAAGGAAATGGGAGGTAAAAAGAATTAGGATGCTTTATGTAAGTGTATCAATTTCCCAGGATACACTTATGTACTGCAAACATAGTAACAAAAAATTTAAGTGTTTTGTAAATCAAAGACACTTTGTTACTCTAATCCCATTTGATACACGTTATTTCATAACATCTACCTTGAGGTTGTGTCTAAATGAAGTCTAAATGAACACATAAAGGGGGATGGGTGGTGGCATATCTAACAGCTTGTTTTGAATTTAACATTACGACTTGGACACGGTATCCCACTATCACTACGGCGAATCAAAACTAAACGTTCTTTTTGCCGCGTAATTGTGACACGTGCTCGGATGATGTTCGCAAATTGCTCACATTAAGTGCTGCACACACTCGTGTCACACAAAAGCCCTAATACATACAAATTCCTCTGCAAGCCTTCTAAGCCGCAGGTCAAATAATATTTTCCAACGTTCCCTATTAGGAAACAAGGGCTAATAGCTGCGATAAAGGTTTGGGAAACGCTTTCTAGCATCCAGCCCAACACTGCTCGCGCCTTCAGCGGACCACAACTCTGGCGACCCGTACACGTGCTCACTGAACAGTCCAGTTTACGTCACGTGACGCAGCTGCGCGGCTCCTCAAAGCTCCCCAAAGATGCCTGATTATATTTCCTTCATGGGGAACGCTGCTTCCATTTTTCAGAAAAAGAGTAGAGAAGAATTCGTCTCTGATGCTTTTCTCTGAAGAGCTTTTTCTTCCCTGGAACGGCCACCTTCTGGCACTATCTTTTTTTCACGGATCGGGCATTTTCTTGGACAGCTCCCTTCGCGGTTTGGGTCTTTTGGGACCGCAGGCGCAGGCGGTGTGCGTCACTGTCCACTGCCGTGTCCCGAGGCTGCACCAGGCATCCTTAGAGCCTGCGGCCTCGATGTCCTTACCCCGGTGCGCCTTGTTGTGGGCTCGGCTCCCGGCCGGGCGCCAGGCTGGCCACCGGGGGGCCATCTGCTCTGCCCTTCGCGCTCACTGTAGGTCCTTTCCTGGGGCTCTGCGCGTCCCTGCCCTTGCAGCCTCCTCTTCTGCGTCCGATGGCTCCAAAGCTCCAAACACATCGTTGTTCGTTCCCCTAACTGTGAAGCCTCAGGGTCCCAGAGCCGATGGCGACGTCGGGGCCGAGCTAACCCGACCGCTGGACAAGAGTGAGTGAGCAGGGGCTGCGGGGGTGGTGTCTGCTGGGCAAAGGGAAGCCCTCTCCTCTTTGTCCTGGTTACCCCAGGACTCCTTGAGCACTGTCGTAGTGCCTGGCTCTATCTTCCTTCGAGGCTGGTTTGCAAGTCTTCTCAGCACTTGGGGCTGTTTCTGATTTTTCCTTAACGTCTCGCCCTAGAATGTCCTTTTCGCTTTCACTGCCTTACTGCTCTCAGAGTGGTTTAAACCCTCGTGTTGTGAAGGTCCAAACCCTCGTCTCTTGCTCTTGGGCGATCTGGCACTTTGTCTGGCATTATTCGTCCTCCCCCGGCTCCCACAACTGTTCCCTTTGAAAAAAGGCAAAGGGATGAGGCAGTTAAAAGTCAGAGGAGGACTTCTTTCAGGATTCTTTGTCATTTACTGAGCTCGCGCACCTAACACCGTGACGTCTTACTGTGATTGCCAGGAGACTCACGTCCTGGTCTCCTCTCAAGAAACCCAATGTCTCATGAAACAGATGAACCTGTGGATAACCCACTGTAATACAAGCTAGAATTTGACAAACGTATCATTGTTGAAGGCAGTGGGTACACTAATGACCGCAGGCTCCAGAGCAAGTGCTGTGTTTTATTCCTAGAACTAACTTCGGTTTGAGTTGACAGAGAATAGTAGTATTTTATTTTATTTATTTATTTTTGTCTTTTTGAGACAAGGTTTCACTATACAATTCAGGCTGGCCTTGAATTCACAGTGATCCTCCTGCGTAAGTCTCCAAATGCTGGGGTTACAGGCGTGCGCCATGCCTGGCACAGTGATATTTTAACATGTACAATCTTAGTGCAATCTTAGCTTGATTAATTTACAACATTTTCACCAATAAAATTATGTATTCATAGTGGCACTTCAACTCAGCAGGCTTCTAATTCAGTCCTGTAGCATAGAAATTTCTCTGTTACTATTCATGAGACACATCCATCTGACTTTTGTTTATGTACTTCTGGTTTTGTGAGGCAACCCCTTTCACTGTTCTCACTAAATTATAGTAAGTTCTTGTATAAATTCTGCCAAAATCTCCTTCCCTCACCTCCACTGATCTAAGTTATGCCATCTAAAACAAAGTAAGAGTAACCTATTTTCCCTAAAATCATCATCTTCAAAGCAAATGTCATTTTATTATCCATTAGTAATTTGCATAAAAACATGATGATCTGGTCCTTGCTTATTGGTTTTGTTTCTGGGTGTGTTTTAGTTGCTCACTGATGTACAGAATGGGTGTAAAGTACACAAAACAGCAGAATATCTAAAAGTGGTCCTATAAAAGCTAGAGACTAGCTCTGATTGTATCGTGCCTTGCCCATTCCTCTGCGATGTGTCAGTGATATCACATTGTTTGACTTTATTGTTTTCTAGACACTTCGTCTCATATTAATGCCCAAAGAGGGATCGATTAACCTTTCAAGTTTTTGCAGTGTATATTGTATTAGATGACATCTTTAGCATTAGACTTCAGGTTTAATTTGCTTTTTGGACATTTTTCTAAAGTAGGAAATGCTAAATTTTCATATTTTTCTTGTAGGTGAAGTAAAGAAAATTTTAGATAAGTTTTATAAGAGGAAAGAAATTCAGAAACTGGGTGCTGATTATGGACTGGACGGTAAGACCAATAACATCTTTCTAGAGTTGTTGAGTTACTTTTTAAGGGTACAGCTTTGTCAGTATTGTGTGGGATCTTGTGCAGCCTGGAAATAAATACACAGTTGAGGCCTGGAGATGAGTCTTTGCCCTCTGCTCTAGGCAAGGGGCTGACAAGATTTCCCATGGAGGCAGACTGTGCAGAAAGGAGTGGCATGCTCAGCCTTCCTTTATGTTGTGCTAGGAATTCAGTTTTAGCCCTGATCTTAATCCACCTGTCCTGGATTATTATAATAAGGCATATTGAGTTTGTTATGGTTCATATGTGTGCTCTAAATTAAGACCTGAAAACTAGGCTCTATATGTTTTGCTTTTGTGCTTTCCACAGCTCGTCTGTTCCACCAAGCTTTCATCAGCTTTAGAAATTATATTATGCAGTCTCATTCCTTGGATGTGGACATTCACATTATTTTGAATGACATTTGCTTTGATGCAGGCAAGTATTTATACAATTTTTAAAATCCTATTGGACTTCCTTTCCTTTTCTTCTTGTTTCTCTAGCAGGGCTTATTTGTTTTGGAATAGGTCCTGGTAAGATTCTCTGTAATAATTTACCACTTTCATTTAAAGCCTAGATTGCTTTGCTTTTACATTGGGTTCCTCTTGAGGTGAGTCACAGATATGCCTTAGATGGGGGCCTTACTAAGCGTTGGTGGTATATGCCTATAATTTCAATATTTGGGAAGCAGAGGCAGGAAAATTGCAATTTTAAGGCCAGCTTGGGTTATATATCCAGGCGCTGTCTTCAAACACAAAAACAAAACAAACCAAACCAAAAAACAAACTAGACCTTGTTCAGTCATCATCTGCTTTCTATTGTATATTAAAATAGACCAAATGTAATAAGCTCTCATGTCACAGAATTGGTGCATGGCAGATTGTGTTTCTGTCATAGATTTCTTTCTCCCTTATATCAGAATAAAGTTCTTGCTATATGAGAAAAAAAAAGAAAGAGCATCATCATTTTATTCCCTTGGGCAGTTTGGCTTTGGTATAATTTTTCGATATGTTTGACTCTTAGACCTTTCATTGTGCCAGACACTGAGGGAGCACATGGATACAAAGCAGAATGGGGATGCCCTTCACTCTCCTTTCAGAGCCACTAAGGTGTGGAGGATTCTTGCTGAGAAATCAGCTCACTTTTATGTTTTTCTCTGTGATCTTTGCATACAGATGGGGGTTTAGCTTAGTGATAGAGCGTATGCTTAGTGTACACATGGCCCTGGATTAGATCTTCAGCACCAAAATGTTTAAGTTTACAGTTTCATCTCTTTTTCATGTAATTGGAGGCCTTTCCTCCAAGATATGTGTCCAGATTAATTCTTTATAATTTCACTTTTACTGTTGCTAATCTTTGCCTATTTGTAATGGTGGAATAGAATGCTGTGGTTGGCAGCCAATTTTGTTTCCCTGAGTTGAGTTTAGATAACATGTAGATTGCACATGTTAATGCAATGTTTTATTTTCCAGCTCATGTGGATGACTTATTTCCATTTTTCTTGAGACATGCCAAACAAATATTTCCTGTGTTGGAATGTAAGGAGGATCTACGTAAAATCAGTGACTTAAGAATACCACCTAACTGGTTAGTTCCTTCATTTGTGGATTTGAAAGCTTCTAGTTTTGGGAGATCACTGATTATATATTTTATTGTACACCAGATGGCAGATTATGAGTTGTCTTAGTTACTTTCTTGTTGCTGAGACATAATACCTGTCACCCACCATTTAAAGTTCATTTTAGCTTACAAATTGTAGAGGTTTTGGTCTATAGTCAGCTGGCTCCAATACAGGGCAGCATGGCAGCAAAGACAGAGTTCGTGGCATTACAGACAGGAAGCAGTGAGATATCAAGGGAGTGAGAAGGGTATATACTTCTAGGCCACACACGTGATGACATCACACCCAGCTATCAGCCCATCTGCGGATCAGTCCAGTTTCACACCTCCATAATCCAGTCACTTCCTGTGAGCCCCACAAGTGAGCACAGGAGACTTTGGGGGAGTGACTAGGTATAAATGGTAAGATAAGGAGTTTGGTTTGTGTTATTTTTCCTGAGAAAACAGGCAGTTAATTCTTTCAGGCAGGTGACTGGTATCTCTTCCTGATTCTGATTGTTTGGGTTTAGATTTTAGTAGGGCAGAGCTGAAGGAGCCCTACTTCAGGGTTTTGTCCTTAGGTCTGAGCTGTAGCCTTCGTGGTATCTCAGCTGAATGCCCGGGTATTATCCAGTTCTTTCTGTGGTGGGTCGAAAAGTAGCATCTTTGAGAACTGCAAGACCTCTTCGAGACTCTGCTCAGATCCTTGTAGCTGGTCTCTTGAGGCCTTGCTGATTCTCACTTTGCACATACTCAACCTGTGCTTGGTCAGGGACCCTGAGAACCCACACAGACTTCAGGGCTCCTGCCCGGCACCCTTTCTGCTCTTCCACACTCTGCCCTTCACATTCTAGCTGTTTCATCACCGCTGAGCTCGATCTCTGCTGCTCTGTTAATGGGACTGTCATGCTTTGCTTGGGTTCTATCTCCTGTGTCCTACTCGGGGAGTAGGTCTCAGCTTCGTGTTCCCTTCTTTCAGGGGTTCCAGTCCTGCACTGCCTGTTGTCCATGGCCCCAAAGAATTGCTGTGTGTATCTTGCTCAGCTTTGTACTTGCTTATGCAGGGAGGGCATGTCCAGTCCTTACCAGTTGGTTCATCATGGCCAGAAGCAGAAGACTTGCTTATATTAAAATTCAGAGGCCTGGGAATATTTAGAGCTTTGAGAATGATATGAACAGCTTTGTGGGACTTACAGGAGTTTAAACTTGCTTTTAGTAACTCCTGAAGAAAAGATTGTACTCTGGGGGAAAGACCAAGAAACTAATTTGCATTTGGGATTTTCTGCCTTCTAGTTAGTTAATGTCATTCTTGGAAATCAGTAATTATTTTAATGTGGTCATGAAATTAGACATTCAGTTTTCCAAAAATTATTGTGTGAATGTTAAGAGGGTATTTAATTTGGAACCCCTCACTGATATCTTTGCCAGAATGAATTTTGACTTTAACAGAACTAAGCTATTTACCACTTATGTTTTAGGTACCCAGAGGCCAGAGCTATAAAGCGGAAGATAATATTTCATTCAGGCCCCACAAACAGTGGAAAGACTTATCATGCAATCCAGAAATACCTGTCAGCGAAATCTGGAGTGTACTGTGGTCCTTTAAAATTACTGGCACATGAGATCTTCGAAAAGAGTAATGCTGCTGTTAGTATATTAATTACTAAGTATTTGATCTTCTTTTTTTTTCCTTGTTCTTTTTCTTTTTGGAGGGTAAAGGTAGACCTGGGGAAAAGATACATATAGTAATTTACTGTTAACAAAAAATCACTTTATTTCTCTGCATCTAAGAAACTGACTTGTAAGAGGTAGCATTGCTATATGTATAAGTAATTATTTTATTTTTTAAATTTTATTTTAAAGAGAATAAAACCAAACATAATGAAACAGAATAAAACCAATCAAAACCAAACAATGAGAGTGATACAGGGCTTCAAAACAAGTTAATAGAAGATCAACGGTGGCTACCATAGTGCCTCGTGTTATCTTCAAAATAGCTGCCCATTCCATAAGACATAATAAAATCAAACAAAACAGAGTATAATAAAACCAATCAAAACAATGAAAGTGATATAGGACTTCAAAATAAGATAATAGGATAATATATATGTAAAATTAAGAAAGAAAAATAAGCTGCCACCTGTGCTGTGGGAGGCCATCAATGACTAATTGCATCCTGATTTCCAAGGTACTAATATGTGAAAAAATGTACACATTAGAATGAATGAAATAAAATATTATAGAATATATCACATAAGTACAGAAATATTTCACATAGGTAGAGAATAGCATACACTGTTAAACCCACTACCCAACTTTATTAGGCCCTAGCTTCATTTATTTTGTGTGTGTGTGTGTGTATGTGTATTTATGTATGTATGTGTGTGTGTTGGGGGAATGTAACTGGAAATTGAATATAAGGAGCACTGAGCTACAGCCTTAGCTCATTTTTAGAATTGTATTTTGAGATGGTGTAAGTTGCCTAGGTTGGCCTCCAACTTGGGATTCTCCCACCTCAGCCTCCTGAGTGTTGGATTTGTAGGCATGCATCACTATGCCTTACTTAGGACTTTGTTCTTCAAATATAACCATAGGTTATTTACCTAAAACCTGAAACAGGATATTTATTTACTTGAGACAAGGTCTTCCTGTGTTGCTCATTCTGGCCTCAGATTTTGCAAGCCTCCTGCTTTGCCTGTGGAGTAGCTGGAATTACAGGCATGCACCACTACACCCAGTTCCTAAAGCAGGGTATTTGCTGTTGCTAGAATACTGTTACTTAATACACAGTCCTGAGCTTGCTTCAGCTGCACATACATTAAAACCATAATACACAGTCCATTTTCAAATGTTGTCAGTTGTCTAATAACAAAACACTTCCTACATTCCTCAAGGATCCTGTGCAAGGTCTTATACTCTTGTCATTTCTGTAGTTTCCATTGATCTGGAGTAACTCTTTAGTCTTCTTTTATAACCTTTACGTTTTGAAAGCCTGCAGATCATTTGTGTTTTACACTGTTGCTCAGTTTAGATATGGCTGATGTTCCTTCAGGGTTAGATGCAGGCCTCCAGAATGTCTGTGATTCTACTCTACCTGGATTTACAGGTTGAACACCAGAAGTGCCTTCCTCCACGGAACCCCTCAGTCTCCAGCAAACTGGGATGGTTGATCACCTTAACACATCCTAGCAGTGATGTTGGCCCTTCTCAGGGAATGAATTTATTAAGAGGTCCTGACATTCTTAAATTTCACTTATTAAGTGTTCTTGAGTGTAGAAACAATTCATGCTCATTGTAATAACTGGTAGTATAGAAACATACAAGGCTTACAAGTGAAATGACCAGTTTTTTGTGCTTCTGTTACCTGAAGATTTAGCTGATTTGATGTTATTTCTGTTTAGCTATGTTATGTAAAAGAGTAGCTCTTTATTTTTTTCTTTTTATAAAAAGGAAAAAATTGGGGATATTTTATTTTGGCTATTAAATATATTTGATGATAATAGAATGTAGTATTAAAATCCAAAACTTATTTCTACTATAGTTTTCTGTCTCTTATTATTTATTTAGAAATAAGGCTTTGTTGTATAGTTCAGGCTAGCCTGGGACTTGCTGTGTAGCCCAGGCTGATCTTGAACTCAGCTTTTGTTTTCAAAATAGAAGTAAGTTGAGGTTTCTTGTCATTCTAGGGTGTGCCATGTGACTTGGTGACAGGTGAAGAGCGTGTGACAGTTGAGCCAAATGGGAAACAGGCTGCCCACGTTTCTTGTACTGTTGAGATGTGCAGCGTTACAACTCCTTGTATGTATATGCCATTTAAAAACTATGATTCAGTAGTTTTTATTGTAAAATACACTTGACATACTTCATGTTTTTTATTGTGAAAGGCATTAAAAATCTAGAACAAGAGTGGTACAGTGAATACCTACTACTTGCCACCAGTAAATGTTTTATTGTCATGCTTGCTTTTTTTTTTTCTTTTATTTTTTGGGGTTTTGAGACAGGGTCTCGCTATATACTTCAGGCTGGCCTTGAGCTCGCTGTGTAGCCCAGGCTGGCCTCAGACTCATGATGGTTGTCCTGCCACAGCCTCCCAAGTGCTGGAATTACAGGTGTGCACCACTACACCCGGCTTTTTCTTTTTTGTGATATTGGAGATCAATTCAGGGAGCACTGACATACATCCCATCCCCTTTTCATTTTATTTTGAGACAGGGTCCTGTGTAAATTGCCCAAACTGGTCTTCAGTTTTTGCTTCTTGTACCTCTGGCTCCTTTGTTGCTGGGCATGTGCCACTGTGCCAGGCTCATGCTTGTTTATTAGTGTTTATTTCCTTTTTCTTCTAAGAGATACGAAATGTGAACAAGTAAAGTGCCGGGTTTTTTAGTCCATTTCCCAACATTTCCTCTGCACTGTTTTGACCTAACTACTGTTGAGTGTTTGGTGTATATCTCTCTGCATATTTACTTTTTTTCTTGTCTTTTTGAGACAGGGTTTCACTATGCAGTTCAGGCTGGCCTTGAACTCACTTTGTAGTACAGGCTGGCCTTGAACTCACAGTGACTTTCCTACCTCAGCCTCCCGAGTGCTGGGATTACAGGTGTGCACCGCTGTGCCCATGACTCTTTTTGCATGTGTTGCCTATTAATGATTATTATAGTTTAAAACATTTATGTGATGATTATACTATATTCCTGTTCTATAGCTTTTTTATTTCACAGTTTTAGATCTAGTTTTGTTGAGATAACTATATATATACATTTAAAGTTGATATTCATTCTCCCAACAAAGGTTATTTATTTAGGTTGTTTAAACTTTTTCTCTATTATTATAGACAGTGTTGTAATGAACTTCTTTTTAAATAATTTGGACAACATTTTAAATGAAAATTGACTTTTTTCTTATGTAGGCCATGTATACATGTAAATTTTTGTGTGTGTGTGTTACTAGGGACTCAAGTCCATTGTCCCACTGAGCGATTCTTCCAGCACTGTGTCTTCAGTTTAAAACAAAACAAAACAAAAAGTATATGTGTGTGTGTGTGTGTGTGCAAGCAAAGAGAAGAAAACAAATATACTGTACCTAACTTGGCACTCTCACCTGTCCAAAATCAAGTGTTAATGAATCCCACATTATATATTTTCTAGACTTTTTTTATAAATACATTCATATTATGTATACAAATGGTTCTATGTATCTTTTGGATATGTATATTGAACAAAATAGGGATTGTACATTACTAATTGATAGACCATACCTTTTTATCTTAATAATCAACTTTCTGAATAAATGGATTTTTTTTTAAATCATTGTTGGGGAGAGGAAGGACTTAGTGGTAGGGCCCTGGATTTAATTCTCAACAGGGTGAAAAAAAATTGTAAAAATTTAAAATGTATGCATTTACAAATCAAAAGTGTCATCTTCTGTTCTTTTTTTCTAGTCCCGTGTGTGTATATCTAGATGTGATAAGTAATTTTTTTCCATTACACATTTTTTTATCAATACATATTGTTTAAGTCATTTTTAATGTAACATGTTTTCACTCTAACCTTTCTGTATAATGTTTTCAATTCCTTAGTGTTTGGAGAAGAAAATTAAGCATATAATTTACAGAGAATAAAAGAATACATTTGGAAGTAGTTTGGCATTAGAAGATAAAGTGAGACACTAATTTTTGCCCAAGTGATAAGGCCAAAGCCCTTAAAAATGAAGGAGCCAGGAATATACTTTCCACCTTACTGTTCCTGAGTTCTATCTGGCTTCCTATTGTCGGGAAGCTTCCTTAGTAAACAAAGGTTTGAGAGGCTTAGCTACTTGCCTTTTTTGTGCCTACTAATGTGGTTGTTTTTACTAGACAGATTGTCCAGTTTATGTCTGGGGTTGCAGAAAGTAGGATAAACCACTCAGTTGGCAGGCAGTGCTGTAGACTGGGCAAGAGTGTAGTCTCAGGAGCTCAATTGCCTGGGCTTGAGTGAGATCCCTGCAAGTACTGTCTGACCTTACACAAATGACAACTTCGCTTGTCAACCAATTTATCCTTCTCTTGAGTGGATGGAATGATAATACTTAATCTCATAGGTTTTTGTGAGGATTAAATGAAGTACAGTTTTAAAATATGTAAAATAAGCCTGTTAGAAAAGAAGTACCCAGTAAGCAATGGTGATAGTGGTGACGGTGGTGAAAGCTTGAGTCTTAATGTTGAAATTTGTTTATAGTACTATTTAAATAGATGTATTTCTATGATGACTTTTTTTTTATTTTAAGATGAAGTGGCTGTAATTGATGAAATTCAGATGATTAGAGATCCGGCCAGAGGGTGGGCCTGGACCAGAGCGCTTCTAGGTTAGTGGACTTAATGGTATTAAACCTGGACTTTATGATATCTGCACTGAGATGTGTGTTTTATGTTGCCAATTAACCCTCTAGATCCTCTCTTTCTGACAGAAGTCAGTCAAGTCAATGAAATAAGAAATATTATTATTACTATTATTTTGCAGTACTGGAGATTGAATCCAGGGCCTTGTGTGTGCTAGGCAAGCATTGTACCATTGCACTACATGCCTGGCCTTTGTTTTCTTTTGTTTGTTTGTTTTGAGACAGGCCCTGACTCTCTCAAAATTGCCCTGGCTGGCTTTGAACTTGTGATCCTCTTGTCTAAGCTTCTAAAGTAACTAGTTTACAAGTGTGCCACCATGCCCAATACATATTTTTTAAATAGTTTTTTAATGATGGAAAGTTCATTTTTCCTGTTATAAAATTAAAGTTGTATAATTAAAGTTGAAATATTCAAGTCTTCGAGCTGAGGAAATAGCTCCATTGTAGATTCTACCCCAGCATTGCAAAAAAAATTCATATATATATATATCATCACTATTAATGTTCTGGTATATTTCAATGAGAGGTTTTTTTTATTATTATTATGCATGTGGTATTTTGAGAACATACAACTTAAACTTTTCTTCCTTAATAGTAGTGGTAGTGGAGTAAAGAGCAGGGCATGGTGGTACATGCCTGTAGTCCTGACATTTAGGAAGCTGAGACAGGAGGATTGCAGTGAGTTTTGAGGCCAGTCTGCAATATAAGGAGTTCAAGGACAGACTGAACTGCTTGGCGAGACCCTGTCTCAAAAGAACAAAAAAGTACTGCAGTAAAATCTTTTTTATTTTTATTTATTTGTTTATTTATTTTTTTTTTTGCAGTATGGGAATTGAATGCAGGGCCTTTGTACTGAGCTGTATCTCCAACCCTTTTTTATTTAGAGACAGGACCTCACTAAGTTGCTGTCTTATCAGGCTGGGCTTGAAGCTTCGATCTTTCTACCTCAGCTATATCCCCAGCTGAAAGAAACAGTATTTGTAAGAACATTTGGTAGAGTTGTGAAGAATAAATAAGCAAAAATAAGGTATTTTTACTATATGAGGTACATATTTTATTATGAATTTTTAAATAAAAAATCCAAATTATGGTTTTACAGGACTCTGTGCTGAAGAAATCCATTTGTGTGGAGAATCTGCTGCTATTGACCTGGTCACTGAGCTTATGTACACAACTGGAGAGGAAGTAGAGGTACTAGATTATATGCTTCATTCTCAGGGGGCAGAGCAGATACCCCACTGTGCAGTGGGGCCCAAGATAGTGGCAAAAGCAGAAATTAACTAAAAGAAACACCATTTTCTTGTAGTTGACCAACTTGTGTGTATTTTTGGTTGAACCCTTTGGAGTCCTGAGAGCAGCCATTACACTTGAATCTTTCAGGAGTGTGGGAGAATATTCATCTTCACAAAATCGTTTGTGGCTTTAGCACATTGGTTTAGAATTAAGTAAATAAGAACTATTGAATTTGAGACCCAGAATAAGTTTTTGATTTTCAAAGCTTTATGTGTCATATATGCAGCATTTGATACTCATCTAATTGTCACAGTTTGTCTAGAGTAAGAAGCAACCGGTTTCCTTTAAATCCTGGTGTTTTTCTTTATTAGGATTCTGTAATAAATAAATACTTTAGAATTGCTCATGTTTTATGATTAGTCTTCAGGGAGAGAGTGAAAAGTAGTAGAAGGGATTCTCAGTTTTAGTCTGGACTTTGCTAGTTTTTTAGCTTTGTATTGTGAGACAAATCATAGACACCTAGAACTGGAAAAAGCCTATGACCTAATCTTTTATTGGATTCTGTTTTACTTTTCTGTAAAACAGGAATGCCAGTTAATAATTTTTCTAAAGTACTACATTGCCATGAAAATCAATTTACGTAAAAGTGCTTTGACAATGTGTAAAACATTGTATAACATTTTATACATTGTATAGTATTTTATTAGTTTACAAATGCCAGTAACAACTGATGGTAACACTTATAAAAATAAATTTGTTTTATTCCCCTTAAAAAATGGCAATACTTTTCAGCTTTTAGCTACTATTGATTGCTTTGCAAACTTTTCAGTTATTAGTCACAAGAAGTTGACTTGGAGATATTTTAACATTTCACATTTTTTTTTTTGAAATGGTATCACTGTGTACTACAGGTTGACCTTAAACTCTGTTATGCAGCCCGGGCTGGTCTTGAATTCCAGTGATCTTCCTGCCCCAGCCTCCTGAGTGCTGGGATTACAGTCATGCACCACTATGCCTGGCTTTCATTTCACATTTTTATTGCAGGTTCGAAAGTATAAGAGGCTTACCCCCATTTCTGTGTTGAATCGTGCACTAGAATCCTTGGATAACCTTCGGCCTGGGGACTGTATTGTCTGTTTTAGCAAGAATGATATTTATTCTGTGAGTCGACAGATTGAAAGCCGAGGATTGGAATCAGCCGTTATATATGGCAGTCTCCCACCTGGTAATTACTGACTTTCATTGTGACTGGATATGAAATCTTTTGTTATAGGCCATATAGTATGTTTAGATCATGGAGTATTTCTCAGGTTACCTGGAACTGAGTGGAAATAGTATTTTCCTTATTTATTCCCCTTGTTATTTGCTGTAACTAGACTATATTTTAAATAGTGAGTTTTGATTTTCTTAAGAAATGTCAACTAAAACATAGACCTAGTAGTATCCTTCAAATTGTCGTCCTGAAGTCTGTAATAACTGTCCTGGGAAATGGTGAGGGTGGTGTGGTAGGGGACTGTGTTGCTGTATAAGGAAATATTTAAAGGAGTGAAATAAAGGGTAAATGACTCTTTGAGGATGTAAGGAAATAAAATATGAAACTGTAAAAGTTTTATGTGTAAAAGTAAAGATCTGGATGTGGAGAATTTCTAAGCTATATTTAGCATGAGGTGATAAAAGAAGGAGAGCACTCGTTTAACATAATCTCTTCTATTTTAGGGACCAAACTTGCTCAGGCAAAAAGGTTTAATGATCCCAGTGATCCATGCAAAATCCTGGTTGCTACAGATGCAATTGGCATGGGACTTAATCTGTAAGTAATTTGTTTTTAATAAGTGTGGCTAGTCAGTGGATTAGTTGGCAAGTTTTTGTTACTCAGTTTTCTCATTGGCATTAATTGTCAAACATTTTGATTTAGGAGAATATGTATTGTAATATAGATTTGAGTTTTATTTTATACCTGTTGAGGAATAAAAAGAAAATATCATATAACACTAGGGATTTTGAGTGCTACCCTCTATTACTGCTATGGCTATGTTTTCAGTTTCTTAGTCAGCGGGTCTCCAAGTGCCTATCACATATATAGGGCTGGCCATTATCTCTAGTGGTGACCAAATTAAGGTGAAATATCTATCCTCAGTCATGAAGACATGTATAGTTTTATGAAAGAACTGTTAACAACTCTGATAGCACCTTTTTAGTCACTATGTTACCCAGACTGTCCTCAAATTCCTGAACTCATGTAGTCCTGCTTCAGCTTCCCAAGTAGCTGGAACTACAGGGGTGCTCTACTGCGCTCAGGGCAGCTAAATTTAAAACACCATGAGAACACGTTCTGTGGGTCATTGATTAAAAAGAGCCATTTCCTATAGCTTTATTAAGGTATAATTTATGTGTCATACACTTTAGTGATGCTGAATATTTAATGGTTTTTAGTAAATTTACACAATTGTTAAAACATAGTACTGAAAGGGAAAACAAGAATTATCCAGATTTTTTTCTTATTTTTTAAATGGTTGCAAGACAGCAAATGAGTATTTTTATAATGACCTAAATGGCAGAAGAATGTTTATATGGTCTGTTGGTTCACTTTTATTTGTTTCAGGAGCATAAAGAGAATTATTTTTTACTCGCTTTTAAAACCTACTGTGAATGAAAAGGGAGAGAAAGAAATAGAACCAATTACCACCTCTCAGGCCCTGCAGATAGCTGGCCGGGCAGGCAGATTCAGCTCACAGTTTAAAGAAGGAGAAGTTACAACAATGAATGGGGAAGATCTTGATTTATTAAAGGAAATTTTGAATAGGCCTGTGGCTCCTATAAAGGTAAAGTGTAAGATGCTAATTACTACCTCTGTGTGGAGGACAGAGATTCCCATAACCACTGTTATGATTTGTGTTTAAATGTCCCCCCAGAGCCTCATGTGGTCATGGGAGCGGGGGTGGGGTGGGGCACACGGGGCTGGCCTTTGGAAGGCAGCTGAGTCTAGCGTTTGTGATTGGTTTGTTGTCTGGTGCTGGGACTGGTGGTGTGAGTGCTGCTCCTGCCCAGGGGCAGGTAGCTGGCATACAATATAAGGGAGGGAAGGAGGCTGCTCTCCCTTTTTGCCCTTTTTGCTCTTGTAGCTTGTGGCTGCCATGAATGGTTGCCCCTTAGCCATGCCACCCTGCCTTGGAGCTAGCTGATTATGGAGTGAAACCTCCAAAAACTATAAGCTAACTAAACCTTTCCTCCCTTCATTTTGAGCATCAAATATTTTGTCCTCAGCAATGAGAGAAAAGTAAATAAGACAACCACTATCCAGACACTTGCTTTAGATATCTAGAAACAGCATAAGGAAAAGAAAATTCTGTGCTGTGAAAACCATATCAAGAGAGCCCTCCGTTACTGACACCTTCAGTAGTGTACATGAAAGATACAGATTGAACAAATTTAGTTGACCAGATTTTCCTTTTTTTTCCCCCCCCTGAGACAGGGTTTTGCTATGTAGTTCAGGTTGGCCTGGATTTACTGTGTAGCTCAGGTGGGCCTTGAACTTGCAGCAATTCTCTTACCTCTGCCTCCTGAGTGCTAAGATTATAGGTGTGCATCACCATGACCAGCTCTCATTTTCCTTTAATTCTTTCTAGAAATTTAAAAATAAGGGACACAGTTAAAGTGACACAGTTGCTTCAAGTGGTGATGCAGCTTTGTGATGTAATCAGAAAATACAGTTAATATTTAAATTTATAAAAAATTATTACAGTGAAAGAACAATTGTCATTTCTCCCACTTAAAATACTCCCTCTCACTTTGGACACACTTAACTCATTCTTGCCACTTTCTGAAACCATTCTGAAAGCCCTGTTTTGTGTATATCTTTTTTGTTTGTTTGTTATATGAGACAGAGTTGCTGTATGGCTCAGGCTGGCCTTCACCATTGTGTAGCTCGGCTGGCCTTGAGCTTGGCACTGATCCTCCTGCCTCAGCTTTCCGAGTGCTGGGACTCCAGGCATGTGCCATTCCTCCTGGCTTGTGTACATCTTTAGTTGCACTGTCATGGCTGCCTTGATGTCCTGAATGGATTCAGAACATTTACCTGTCCTAGTCATTTTGACCTTGGGGAAGAGCCAGAGAGTCACATGGTGCCAGGTCAGGTAAATAAGGTAGATAAGAGGGATTAATGACAATATCTCTTTTACTATGATAAAGTTAAGGTAGATGAGAACACACTGTAATGTTTTTATTTGATAGAAATTATTGGGAAAAAGAGAGATTGTTATAAATTCATCAATAAGATGTGACCGAAAATTACAGCAGTGAATATATAAATTTTAAAAGTTTATTACGGTAAATGGCACATTATCATTAACTCCCTCAAAACATTCAAAATACTTCCCCTCATTTCAGACACGCTTATCTCATTATTCTTGGTGATATGTCTTTCACCATAGCAGGATTTTGTATTTGTTGTTCACCCTTTGTACTTCCTATGGGGCTTTCTTGACACTCTAATATGCAGTTAGAGAGAGGAGTCATCTCCAGGTTAGAAGTTTTCTCATGCATGTATGTGTGATATATGTCAGTTTTATTGCCCTGGTTAAAGGACCTGGGTTTTCTTCGCTGATTCAGTGGAGAGAAGTGAGAGTTAGAAAATTGCTTTATCTTGGAAGATGTTTTCTGGTACTCCAGTAGGTTTTAGAAATATGATTAAAGTAAAACAAAAGACAACTTATTCAGTGTGCATAATCTTTCATTTTTACTAAATCATCAGTTCTAATAAATGATACAATGATGATACTTTTTTCTGCAGTCATATTATTGGCAATAACTCATGTGGTGAGAGCTTTATTTTAAAATAGTGTAAGAAACTGTATCTTTAAACATAAGAACACAAACAGCTCATACTTACTTTTTCTTCTGATTTTACTAAAGTCAGCTGGTCTTCATCCCACTGCTGAGCAGATTGAAATGTTTGCCTACCATCTCCCGGATACAACACTTTCTAACCTCATTGTAAGTGGAAACTCACTTTTATGTCTCTTCTAAAAATGTTTATGTGGCAGACAGTGCTCACCACATGGGCATGAAAGGATGGTCTGCCTTTGTGAAGTTGCTGTATATGAAGTTTATCTTGACATGAAAATTTTCTTTCAAAGTCTTTTTGGGAATTTTGTCCTGAGGAATTCTCTTTTCCAGTGTTTCAGGTTGGGAAAGGAGGCTGTGGGAACAGTCTCTGTCTCAGGAGGCAGGGAAGGAATTAGGCCCTTCTGGAAGACTGTTACAGATTAGAGAGATTGTCTTTTATGGATTTGAGTACTTTATTCAGTAACTTCATCTATCCTTTATCCCCTAGGATATCTTTGTAGACTTTTCACAAGTTGATGGGAACTATTTTGTCTGCAATTTGGTTGATTTTAAATTTTCTGCAGAGTTGATCCAGCATATTCCATTAAGTCTCCGTGTGAGGTATGTGTTCTGCACAGCCCCAATCAACAAGAAGCAGCCTTTTGTCTGTTCTTCACTGTTACAGGTAAGCCTTTGTCTTAATGCCGTTTTAGTTGTTTCAGATTAATGTCTTCTTCCCCAGTAGTACTTTGTTATTCAAAATATAGCACTTGGGAGAAGGCCCTGTATTCTGAGACTTCATAAAAGCTTAAATATTTTTTTCTTACAGATAATTTTGGAGGAGATAGGAACCTTTATCTTATATTTGAGTTCAGATTGTAGCCATTGTGAAGAAACTAAAAGGAGCTAAGAATAATTAAAATATTTCAAGGGAGGGCATTTTGCCTAATGATAGACATTTTTGTTGGTACTGGAGATCAAACCAGGGCCCTGTGCATGCCATGCAAGTGCTTTACTGGTGAGCTACATCCTCAGCTCTTTTTAAAATTTTATTTTGAAAGCTGAGTGTGATGGTGCACTCTGTAATCCTAGCACTCAGGAGGCTGAGGCAGGAGGATTTTAGAAGAGACATAAAAGTGAGTTTCCACTTACAATGAGGTTAGAAAGTGTTGTATCCGGGAGATGGTAGGCAAACATTTCAATCTGCTCAGCAGTGGGATGAAGACCACCTCAGGAGGCTGAGGCAGGAGGATCTCTATGAATTCAAAGCCAGCCTGGGCTACACAGTGAGTTCAGGGTTAGCCTGAACCATATAATGAACCCTGCCTCAAAAAAGAGAGAAAAAAAAATCCAAAAAATAAATCAGTTTTATTTTGAAACAGTCTTATAAGGTTGCCCAGGCTGGCCTTAAACTTGGCAATCATCCTGCTTCAGCCCCAAGTGCTCAAGATTGCAAAGCTGTGCTGCTTTGCCTGGCTGATGATACACTTCTACCTTGTTCGTGTTAGGCGATTCTGTTTGGAAGGGAGGGGCCTAGGGCTGAGTCATGGCAACAGTATTTGGTTTTCTTAACTGTAAGGCACTGGTCCGGTGGTTGCTGTATTGTGAGTTTGATGCCACCCCCTTTCTTCAAACTCATTTGTGTAGGGATATCTCTGATTTCCAAGGTGACGCCAGAGCGCGGGTTAGGGGAGTGGATACTGAGCTGGGTTGAGCTGTTCTGCTCACCCTTTTGCTCCTGGCTGCTGTGCTTTCCCTGCCCCACTATAAGGGCCTCCAGCTCGCTGAAGAGTCATTACTCACCTTTCCTCTGAAGCGTATAGAGCTCAGCATATGCACTCTTTTCTAGTCAAATCTATTTCTAAATTTATTTTTATTTATATTTATTTTTCTAAATTTATTTTTTAAAAATAAAAAACTATATAATGCAAAAATGGTTTCTCTTTGTACAATTAAAACATTACTGATAGATTAAATTTGGCTACCAACCCATAATGTTTTTTGTTTTGTTTTGTTTTGTTTCATTGAGAACAGGGTCTTGCTATCTGGTCCAAATTGGCTTTGAACTCGCTATGCAGCCTAGGGTGGTCTCACACTCATGGCATTCCTCCTGCCTCAGCCTCTCCAAGTGCTGGGATTATAGACATGTACCACCACTCCCAGCTTCCAGCCACCAATTTTAATCCTCTAAAATAATTGCTGTTATTAGTTAATGTGTACCCTTTTAGACCTTTTCTGTTATATTTGGCTCATACGTGTACATGTAGAAATTATGTTTTTGTGGTAGAGGTTTTATTTTTCCCCAAAAATGTTATCATAATGAATTATTCTGGAGTGTACCTTTTTTTTTTCTTCTCTTAGTGTGTCTAAGAGGTCTTTCATGTCCAGGTATTTACCTAGAAAGTGTTTGTTAGAGTTTTAGGAGAACTTGAGAACTCATGCTTGGCAGTCCTGCTTAGCAAGTTAACATGGTCACATTTTCACCCTTTATGGCTACTTTCTTGGCATTTATTAAATGTAGCAGAAGGCACAGACTGAATTTAATAGAACTATACCATTCTTTCTGGAGATGTCTCTCAGTGGTAGAATGCTCCCCCAGTGTGTGTGAGGCTGAGTTCAGTGCTCAGCAAACCCATACCCCTTTAATAGACAAATAGTGTTCTTTAGCTGCAGTTGGTCTAAAGTGGCCCTGCCTCTCTGAAGTATTGGCCTTTGTTTAGGTTAAGCATTCAGAAATAATTTTCCTTAAATTAGGAAATAAAGCATTTCGAAGTCTGCTTGCTTGAGGGACCGTAAGCAGACATACTCCTGTCTTCAGAGGTGGTATGTAAGGGCACCACACATCTTCTGGGGTGCAGTGTGGTTTTTGCTGCGGTTCCTCAGCTGTATGTTGTGATTCAGGGTTGGGGTGTGAGGGTCTCGTGTTACTGATGAGGAACCTGGAGGGCAGATGGTAGCCTGACTGAGGCCACAGAGCTACTAGGAGGAGAGTCGAGATCAACTTACGATCAGCTTTGTACTAAGCCACTTCAGAGTTGTTTATATTAAGGGAGGACAATGTAAAGAAAAGCAAGTTCATCTTTGAGGTTATAAGACTGGCATGATAGGCAGAATTGGGAATCTTCAGGGTCTACCTGCCCATAGGTCACAATGATAAATCATCAAAAATGACAATTAAAAGATTTCAGACTCTGGAAAGTCAGTCTTTATACAGCTTCTGGGGCACATATTATTTGCCCTGGCTTTGGAAAAACAAGGAAGTCATCTTAAAAAAAACAAAACCCTAACCCTAACCCAAAATATCCTTTTAAAGAATTAAATGTTTTTAAAAATATAGGAAAGAAACCAGCCTGTCCTTTTTTTTTTTTTTTTTTTTTTTGTCTTTTTGAAACAGTTTCACTGTGCAGTTCAGGCTGATCTTGAACTCACTTTGTATTCCAGCCTGGCCTGTAATTTGAAGCAGTCCTCCTGGCTCAGCCTCCCAAGTGCTGGGATTACAGGTGTGCACCACCATGCCCAGTCCAACCTGGCTCTTGAAACATAACCACAGTTAATATTTTATGTGCTTTTTCTTTTTTCTTTCTAACCACAGATTTAAGGTAATTCTGATTATTTTTCCAAACTCCTTTCTGCTTTTTCTTTCAGTTTGCCAGGCAGTATAGCAGGAATGAGCCCCTGACCTTTGCTTGGTTACGCCGATACATCAAATGGCCTTTATTGCCACCTAAAAATATCAAGGACCTCATGGATCTTGAAGCCATTCATGATGTCTTGGATCTTTACCTATGGCTAAGGTACCAATTTTTCTCTTTTATGTGTTCCATTTTTCTGGTAGGGCAAGCCAAGGTTTTGTAGGTGAGTGTGTTAAGCTACAACTGTATTTGCAAGATACATTATGTTTATTTTCCATAAAGGCACTTGACCCTGGTTTGTACCCATTCCAAAAATGATTTAGGGAGTTCTTGTAATTTTCATTAAGGTAGGCAAGTGAGTCCATGAGACCCTTTCCTCAGAGGGGACCTTAGCTGAAAGCTTTGGTGTCATCTGGGACCCTTTAGAAATACGAATTACAAGCCCATCCCAGACTTACCAGATTTTGCATTTTAGCAAGGTTTTCAGGCAAGCACTTGTTTAATATTTGACAAGCCTTGTTTATCTCTGCCTGGGAAAGTGTGTCAGTATCCCTTGAGGTAGACTGCTGACCCCCACCTGCAGTGACATGTTCCCCAGGTGTGTTGGGGCAAAATAAAGATTGAGCAAGGGCACTGGACAGAGTTTGCAGAAAAAAGACACTTGGACTTAACCAGGAGATGTAGGTATGTCATTGAAGTTAGTCCAGAGCTGTTGATGTAATGTGTTGTGACCTCTTTCCAGCTACCGATTTATGGATATGTTTCCAGATGCCATCCTTATTCGAGACCTTCAGAAGGAGCTGGATGGCATTATCCAAGATGGGGTACATAATATCACAAAACTGATTAAAATTTCGGAGTCACGTAGGCTTTTGAATCTGGAGAACTTGTCATCAGAGACCCAGTCCCTTTTGTCAGGAACCTCAAAGGGCCTGGCTAGAAGGACGCGCATCACCCAGGCTGCAGGGAGCGGAACTGTTGAGCCAGCCACCCCAGACACTGGGAAGATAACCCTTGCTTCCAGGTTGGTGCAGCAAGGACTCCTCACTCCAGACATGCTGAGGCAGCTAGAGAAAGAGTGGTTGACGCAACAAGCAGAACAGGGAAAAGAAAGAACAGAGTTTGGGACTCAGTCAAAAGGCTCCAGAAGAAAGAAGAAGGAGCCCAACTCTGATTAGTCATTTCTGTTTTTTAAATTTTACAAATAAAAACTTACTTTAAAGCATATATATTTACTGTCTTCTGTAGTATTGTGGCTATTTAGTATTGAGTTTTTGAACAGAAAAAATGAACTCTTAAAGATGACTAAATTGCTTTTTTTTTTTTCAACATTTAAAAAATACTGGGACAACCCACCTTCAGGTCTCTTCTTGTCTCTAAAAAATACTGGGACAACCCACTTTCAGGTCTCTTCCTGTCTCTAAGGAACTATCTCTCTCAATAAAATTTCCTACTCTTAAATAAACAGCAACAACAACAAACCCTCCCAAATGCCAGAATGTCTTAGAGGTTTTATTTAAATCTTTGTATAATTATCTGGTCCTGACCTAGATCCCCAGTCTCCCAAGCTAGTGTATGATGAAGGTTTAAATAAAGTGAGACAAGTGTTATGATTTTAGGGCCCCAGGAGGGTCAAAACACTTTAAGCTCGAGACTCTGAGGACTAAGACAAAGACTTCTCTGGACCGTCCATTTTTATTAGGTCCAACCACAAATGGCAGGGAAACTGAGGAAAGTGCAGGCAATGAGCAGGACCTTGGGAGTCACTTCAAGGACGTCTCCAAGTAATGAATCAAGTCAGTTTAGTAGAACTGTCTTATCATGAAGACATGGTAGAAGTGAGACAGTAGGAGTAATTTCTGTAACTGCAGTCTTTATCTACTTAATTGATGTTTAAGCCAAGTGTCTGCAGCTGTGGCCTTATCTTGCCCTTTGAAGTATCTCTGGCCTCACAGGCCACTACAGGTCTCAGCCAGGACCAATGATTCATAGAGGTTCACTTACTATGAATCAGCTCCAGTAGCCAGGCAAGAGGCTGAGGTCTAGGGCAGATAAACATAGAAAGCCAATTAGTTAATTTTAAGTCCTGCTCAGAGCTGCTTCATAGTGGTCTCCAACATATAATGACCATTGTAGGATAGCACTGTGACGTTGACTTCACCCTGAGGAATTCCACAGGAGATGCGGCAATTGTGAGTGTTAATTCTCCCATTTTCTCCAGTTAGGGTCAGAGTTGATCAGTGGAAAATAAGAGAGGTGGAGTTGAGGGTGGTGCAAGGAAAGTACCGCTTGAACATTTAGCTAAACAACATCTGTGAGCAGTGACAAATAGTTTGCCCTTTCACCTTTCTTTTGGGGGACAGGAGAATGTTGTGGTTAAGCAGAAAAGACCCCCTTCTCTCTCTCTCTCTCTCACACACACACACATCTGGGGAAGCAAAATGAAGACCAGTGAGTGTCCCTGGGTAGTTCTCTGGGAGTGCTTCAAAGCGTCACTGATCCTCCTTGTTGCCTTTCGCAGGCATCTGGGCCAGTTATGTTGTAGGTGTGTTTCCTCGCAGTTGTGTTCTCACACTTTCTGAAATTCAGCTTTCTTTCTATCCTTGGGGTTTTCTAAAAGGTCTTGAAGTACTTGTCTCAAAGCCCTTCTTACATTATTGCGGGTTTAACTGAACTTCACATTGACACAGGAGGGTGTGGGCCAAGGCTTAGTTGCTGACCTCAGTTCTGTCACTGCAGATCTAGTAATTTAATAAAATGTGGTTAGTACATAACTGGCTAGGATTAATAACCAATCACCTGCAATGTTTGCACATTATATCTCTGGAGGAGTACAGATCTACAGAATGACACTGGGTCTTTTGAAAAATGACTTACTATGAATCATAGATACACAAAATTATCACAAACTATCAGAGTCTCTTTTGCCCACAACTTGGAGTCTAATTATAATGTAGCCATCTTATGTGTGTCTGACTTGAAACAAAACGGTTAGGATATAATGAATAGTTGCAGTTTGCTAGAGACAAGCAAAGAAATCATGCCAAGATTGTCTCCTCTTTCAAAGCTTTTAAGTATGTATGTAAACCTGAACAGAGATAAGTGTTTATAAACATTTCAGTGGTCAATGTTCTCTAACTGCCTGCTGTTTAAGACAGGAACACTTACATAGATGAAAAACAGCAGTCATCTTTGTAGGCAAAAAAAATACTAGAGAAGAAAAAGTTTAAAGTGAGACGCTGAACTTCAGGTATTTTGGGCAAGTTTGGTAGAGTTGGCCTCTTGAGACTGATCTCAGTATCTACATAAAGATTCAATATCACATGTTTCCTGTGTACCATATGTGATGGCAAAAGTGCTAATAGAAGCTTGGGAAAGGTTCACAATTCAGTGACTATTTGGAACCACCATCTGACTCACCTAAAAAGTGCAAGGAAATTGAGAACTCCATGCTGGAAAATCTTTTCCAAAGTACTTTAAAAAAAAATTACTATTTTTTAGTTTTACAAGTAATTTCAACAAATTGTGCACAGTGGTGACTTATTAACCCTCTCTAGCAATTGTGCCTTATTGTTCAGTTGTTTCAGTTATGGTGCACCTTTTGAACTGCAGCCTCTGCCTAAAAATTCACAACAAATGTCCTGAACAGCAGACAGGATCAACTCTTCACCTATAGTAAAGGAATTCTTAGCTTTCATAATGCAATCAGACACTTAAGAAAGATTCTCAATGCTAACCTATTTGATGAAGTCTTGCTTCTGTTTTCTCATTCTTTTTTCTTTCTTTCTTTTTTTTTTTTTTTTTTTTGGTAAGGGGAATCGAACTTGCAACCTCACACTCGCCAGGCAGGCATTTATGCTCCTTTGCTAAATCCCCAGCCCCCTCTTGCTTCTGTTTGTGTTCTCTTTTTTTTTTCTTTTGAATAATTCCAAAACCTTGTCTTTTAATACATGGTGTTTGGTGTCTATGTGGTGAAGTAATTTTGAAGCTTTAATGGTTCCTTGGATAGCTGGTTGCCACATATTATACAAAGAAAGCTTGGAGAATGCTGCAATGAATCTGTAGAACTCTTTTGTTATTTTCTTTTAAATGCACTTTTTTTTCCTGGTACCAGGGATCGAACTCACAACCTCACGCTTGCTAGGCAGGCGCTTGTGCCACTGAGCTAAACACTTGGCCTAATGTAACTTTTTAAAAAACAGTTTTAGAGTCTTCTGTCTCATCATTGGCTCTTTCCCTCTTTTCAAAGAAACTCCAGCGATGTGGCTTTTTGGAGGAGCTTTTTTGAGGGAGGGTTTCACTATGTAGTTCAGGCTGGCCTTGAATTCACTTGTAGCCCAGGCTGGTCTCAAACTCACAGCAATCCTGTGTTAGCCTCCTGAGTGCTGGAATTACAGGCCTGCACCACTATGCTTGGCTTTTTACTCACTTTGGCTAGGGTTAGTTTGTGGGCTTACCAAAGCTATGACTGGCTAAGCTTGTATTGCAGGAAAGAGGGGTGAACAGAAATGATGACTAGGATAATGGGCAGGCCACACATGAATTTAAGCAAAATATTGTATTCTGACTTTATGCCTGCCACCAAAGGCAGCTCAGTTGTTACTTGCTATGCACTGACAGTTTTGATAAGAATTTGCAAGGAACTGATTTATTATGTTCTCTGTGCAGTCAAAGCTCTCCACTAATGTTAACCTGTATTTCAGCCACTACCCAGTGCTAGCATCACTGCCTCAGCTCTACCTCAGATCATCAGGCATTAACTTCTCATAAGAAGCATGCAACCTAGATCCCTTATGTGTGCAGTTTGTGGTAGGGTCCAAGCTTCTGAGAACCTCATGCCTCTACTGATCTGACAGTGGAGTTCAGATGGTAATTCAAGTGATGGGAAGCAGCTGTGAATATAGGTGAAGTGTCCCTTACCTGTCCCTTACAGCAAAGTTCCTAACAGGCCATGGATTAGCCTTGGACTGTAGCCCTGGAGATGGGAGATGTCTGCCCTACAGATTCTTTCAGTCATGGCTTTTCCTAAGTAGCCCAAAGTCAATTTTTTTTTGAGCTTATAGCTCTGCTGGGGGAAGCACTAATTTTTTAAGTGTCATGTGGTTCCTTTTTATCTGCTTTGGTTCCTTTGTTTTTGATCATCATATACTTTCAGGGTTGTAATATCTTCTTTTCCTGAAGATACTACAGTTTTCATTTAAAGTTTTCTTCTGAAAACCTTCCTACTTTCTTTGTAATTTGTGTAATTCTTCCCCTGCCCCCACCTTTTTTTTCTTGCTTGGTCCCTGGCTGAGGTAATTTTTCAGGTCTCTCCACTGCAAAGTTAATATCTTTCCCCTGTTTCCATAGTGGTAGAAGTCACTATGCCTAGTTATGTTCCTCCTTTTGAGGGTGAATTATCTACATAGATTATTTTGAATTCCTCTGCATGGGAGATTTGTCTTCTCTCCCCAATTTATGTATTTGGGTTAAATTCATATAATGAAATTTTATCTTGTAATTTGGGTTATAATCCAGTAATTTTATTACTTTCTTCCTCAAGTTATTCAAGCTTTGGTTATTGGGAGCGCTTTCAGTTGAATCCTGTGTCCCTTTTACAAATCCTTACCATTCGGATATTTGTTTGTGTTTATTTTCCCATCTCTTCCTTGCCCTCATACAGGTGGAGCGGAAGCTCCTTCACCCCCTAAAGCTTTGCTGGAATGAAGCCACAGTAGACAGAGTAGTGACAGAAGAGAGAGGTGTAAAAATGTGTCAAATCTGCCTGGGGCAGTCACAGGTCGATTGCAGTGTGAACGGTTAACAGTTCTGGGATTAAGTCAAGCGCGTGGTGCTATGTACAGATCCTTTGCCTTTCAGTCTCATTGACTCTGGTCATTTCTAAAGTTACTTAGTGCAGCACTTATCTTCCCCTTCCTTTCAGTGAAGCAGTTTTCCCTCCTCTCCTTCCCTCCCTTCTTTCCTGACCCCAGAGTCTCACTGTTTCCCAGGCTGGCCTGGAACTCCTGGGCTCAGAGGATGCGTCTGGGTCAGCTCAGTCTTTTGAGTATTTGATGGTACAGGCTGCACCACGGCACCAGGCTATTTTGTACATTGTAACACAGCTGGATATTTTTGTCACTGTGCTGCATCCCTGAGCTCCTCCTCTTCCTCTTCTTCACCACCACCACCATCATCATCATTTTATTATTATCATTATTACTATTAGAGCTAGGGATCTGACCCTGGGCTTTGGGCAGTGCTAGGCAGTGAGAGTTCTGCCACACCCTGGTCCCAGAAGTCATTTTCTTAAATTCATAGGCATCAAAGCTCATTCTCTGTGTTTGGCAAGGGCATTGTGTCATTATTCACCTTTCCAGTATCATATAGGGCAAGTTTCATTGCCCAGAGTGCAACCCTCCCTTCTTTCCATATCCCTGGGGACCGCCAATCTGTTTGCTGTTTCTATAGTTTGGCTGTTGAACCTGTGTGGGTTTTAAACTTTTCCTGCCATTTAGTCTCACCAGAGGAAAAATAAAGTTCCCCACCTCCTTCTGGGGCAGAAGATGGGGAGAGTTCTGTGGTGGAGGCTGCACGGGCAGAGTGCTTTGGGGTCTGTTGTTCGATGCAGGGTTTCACTCGGTCGCCCTCTTTTCAGGGCTGTGCCTTGCTCCTATTTGCCTTGATGCCCAGTGGTCTGGGCCCAGTCTCTCTAGAGTATAAATGCCCAGGCTCCCAAGGGCTGCTTTTTTTCGTAGATTTTTTTACATAGATTTTTATCTAGCTTCTTGTTTTCAGCTCCATGCCTTACCCCCTGCTTTCCTGAGGTAGCTGAACTTTCTATTTCTGACCAGTTTTAGAATATGACAGATGTCACCAGCTTGCTTCTCAGTGGAGTCACCCTATGCAAAAACCTAAGTTTAAGTGTTTCCTCCGCTGAGCTCTTCTATTTCCAAAATTATGTTAAGATCTCTTATTGATCACTTATTTTCCGGTCTGCTTGGGTTTAACCCATGTTTAACCAGAGTCTCATTTGCTGTCAGCAGTTGCTTATTCTGTGTAATCACAATTGTAACTCAGTGTTAAATGGTATAAAGTCATTTGAATTGCATCTCCTTGTATGGTGTGTTTCATAATGGATTCTTGATGTGTGATCGCGATGAACAATAGTGGTGTAATTTCTTCATGAGCATCTCTTGTCCTCTCTCACTTAGCAATAAACCTATAAAAATGACCCACTGCATCCTTTTGGAACTTGCTGAGGTTAACCTTTCTGTTTAATTTGTGGATGTTCCCATACAGACATCATTGTAACTGTCACTCCTGGTAGAGTTTGGGAGTTTCCACACTGATTTTCTTCTTGTGGATGTTTGCTCTCAGATGCTTTCATTCTTTTGCAACAAGTGAATTATCAGCAGGGCAGACATTTATATTATGGACTACTTACTTTCAAATTTACTCTTAAAAAGAACACAGTGCAGCATTCAAGGCCTATTTCCTTTAGTAATGGGAACAGAATTTTGTTTTGTTTTGTTTTCTGAGACAAGGTCTTAGGCTGGCCTTGAAATTGTGGAGATCCTCCTGCCTCAGCCTCTCAAGTGCCGGAATTACTGGTGTGCACTACTGTGCCTGGCTAGGAGCAGAATTTTTATAAAAGTGCTAACTGTTCCTATAATTCCCATAAGTGGAACTGGTACCTTCTAATGGTTTATGGTTGTGTTTTACTGAATGGGCTGAAAGGGCTGCAGTCATTTTCTTATCCTAAGGAAACAAACAGAATGAGATGAAATAGGAATTTTAAGGAAGGTCGCTAGCCTCATGAAGGGTTAGATTCAGCAGATGGTGCCTGATAGGACACCTGCCTTTCCTTTTCTGATCTCAAAAGGCTACCACTGAGGTGGCTATGAGCCTTTTACAGCTAGGAACTTGGCCCTGTGCCTTCAGGGAAGGAAGAGCCCAAATGAGGACCAGGACCGGAGCGCTTCCACTGTGCTCCCTGAGAGATGGGGAGTTTCCAGCCCAACGCGTCTCCCACGTCGGCCCTCCACAGTGCTGAGAGCTGGGGCAGAGGTTGAGCAGGACTCCGGAGTCAGACAGCCGCACTGCACTCCAGTCCACCACGTATCAGGGGGGCTCCGGGCTTCTGCTCCTTCATCTGCGAAAGGGGAGAGTGAAGATTGCCCTGGAATTAATATTGTAAAGCATCCAAGAAAAATCATAGGTGGATTTTATTGGACTCTCATGCCCAGTACTTAAAGCAGATACTTGTGATCTCACCAAAGGGATCACATGGACTAAAGTAGAGCTCTATCAGGAAATAGAGACAAGTGCAGCGATGGGTTTTCCTCTATTACAGAAGATTTGAACCAGATGGGTAACACATGTTAACTCAGTGTCCCTTACTGTGTGTGCTTGAGCAAAAATTAAAGTGCTCATAAGATACCCGCACCTCTTTGAGCAACTACACAGAGCTTTAATTTTTCACATTCAGGATGTTTATTTTACTTTCTGGCTGACAGTTTGCATTACTGCCTTCATCTTTCCCTGTAAGGTAGTGTGACAATCTTTCACAATAAACTACTGAAAGAGAAGGTTTGGTCAAGATTGGGATGAAATAATCAAACCCAAACCAAAAGAAAACAGCGATGACGACAACCGCAAGCACCTGCAAAACACTGCTGCCTTTAAAAAACCAACGCTTTCACCGATGCCGTTCACACAGGAACGCACGCTGTTAGCGTGTTACGGGTGTGCAGTGCTCCCTCGGGACTGGCCTTCCTCCCTCTCCTGCAAACGGCACAGCTGCATGTCACCTCCCTCTGCTGCACATTACACTGAGGCCTTGGATCGAAGTCACTAAGGTTTTGGCCTTGTGACAGTTTGCTCACCCACCCCGCAAGCACACACTGGAGTGGGTCTCTCCTGGTGCAGAGTTCGCAAGGCTGCCTTGCGGTCGCCGCCCTCCTGTCGTGTGGGGAAGCCTCCCTGGGAAGACGCTGCACGGGATGCCCTGCTTTGGAACATGTAGCTTGCAGAAGAGATCAGAGAAGTGTGGTCATCTTAGTTAACCCATTTCCCATTTGCCCTGAGAATATTTGCTGGCAGTCATCATAGCTGTGGTATTTACCCAGAGAAAACGCTGGAATTACAGTTCTAATCTTACCCCCAAATTTGCCACAGAACATCTCACTTTCATTATTATTTTTGCATTGGGAACAAAAGACATCATTTTGTTGATAGCATTCTGTCTTGAGAAGGGGTATTTTTACTTGCATAATATACTAATTCTCCATCACTGGAAATTAAATGAGTGTTGGCAGCATGTTGCATTGTTTTTCTAAACTGAGTTAAAGAGCACTGGGCAGCAGGGCCAGCAGCTCTGACTCTCTTCTTAGAGATAAATGACGTGCGCAGGAGTGGCAGGGACTCGATTTTCTGAGTCGAGACCTGCGTGCTTTTTGATGTATCAGCAGGAGACATGGCACTGTCTGGGCTGAGCCAGGCTGGCATCTCCCACTGGCGGCAGAGGCTGACTGCGGATGCACCCACCAGTGACAATGCCACCAAACTCTGCCATCAGCTACCTAAAAGGCCTCTTGTTGCCACGGAGCACACTGGCTGGCTTTTCATCCACATCTTCAATATAGGCAGAAAATACTCCGCATTTGAAGTGTCATGATCCTGTTCTCGGCAAAACGTGGCTGGGTTGCCAATCCAAGCTGAGGACTGTGGAGCGAACCAGCTTGTTAATGTGCTGGTTTAACCACCAGTTTTCAGACTCCAAGTGACAAACAGAACTAAGTCATGCTCCACTTCCCACAGTACATTTGTTCTCTAGAAGGCGCAAAAGCAAAAGCGCCTGCGCAGTTAATCCTCAAGCTCATCAAACGCTTCCAGGCGTCATCTTTTGGACTTCAGACATGCGCACTGTGGTCTGCCCCACCAATGATGCAGGAGCCCAAAGGAGCCAGTCAGTGGCTGGGATGTGTCTGCTCTACTCCCCTAGTTCCTGAGCTCCCACCCCCGGGATCCCGTCTGTACAGAGGTGCACTTCTTGCTGAGACTAAGGGCAGTCTGGGCATGAGCCCTGCTCCGAATGGGACAGGTGATTGGCTCTGGCAAAAACAGAGGAAGCACATTATTCTTAGTGTTTTCTGTAGGACAGGAAGTTGAGAAAGTTAGACAGGCACAATTTTCGGGCTCTGGCTGCTTCCTGTGATCAGGCTCTGGTGGGTGTGGGTGGAGGCTAACACAGAGCCTTAATAAAGCTGAAACATTCCAAAGGTTGGATTGAAAAAATCAGATGAGGAATAATGGTAAAATAATCTAATTATTTTGTCTTGATTCTATAAAATGAGGGCCAGGCTAGATGACTCCAAATACACATGATCTTTAATAATCATTAAACTTCCTGGTTCAGTCAGCTGACTCAGACCCAGGATGTGGATGCTAATGTGCTTAGAGTAAAATATGTTGCAACACATGAAAATCCTCATTTACCTGATTAAAATTCCAAAGGCTGCCTGTCTGACTCATACCAGCATGTGAGAGATTACAGACACCTTTATTATTTCCTTTTCCCACTGACCATTGTTACTTTCTTTTGTACCGGGAATTGAGCTCACAATCTCCACTTCCCAGGCAGGCGCTGTGCTGCTGAGCTATATCCCCGGCCCTGTTATTATTTCTTACGCCTGTGTTGTATACTCCAATGTCAGCTGGTACTGTATGCACAGCAGTTAGTTTTTCACTGGGATAATTAAAGCAAGTGCCATTACCATTCGTGAGCAGGTGACCTGTCCCAGAATGTTGTCCTTGGCCAGTGCAGGTGATGGCACACAGATCTATTTCTCAACACCGACAATTCTATCAGGATCGAGGAATTGAAGGAGTTTGTGAACTGAAGATTAACCTTTGCTTGTAGGTTAAGTGAAGAAGTTAAAAGTCACATTTGAAGGGTAACAGACGGAAAGTGTAGGGGTCCTCAATCTGGGAGACTGTTACGTCAATCTGAGAAGTGTCCAGAGTGATTTTGAATGAACATTGAACACCTGCTGCATTGTGAGCCAAAGCCAGATGCCCAGCGGCTCATCTACACCACAGATTGGTAGAGAACTGGTTGGAAAATTGCTGGCTGCTGCAGAGGCATCTGTTGAAGGTCCCCTGTCCAGGCAATGGTTCAGTTATTGTTTTGACTAATGAGAGTTTGCAGTAGAAAAAAAGACAAAGATATGATTGTCGACAGAGCCAAACATGTTTCCCCCAGAGGCCCCTTGTAGTGAGGAGCAGGTGCCACGTAGCAGCAAGCCACGCCGGGTTTCCCAGCAGGTCTTTGTTAACATCTGGTCAGTTACTAATTTTATGAAGCATTTGATTTGTATGTATTTGGGGCATGAGAATTAAGCATTTTTTTTATTTGCCTTTTTCCTCTGCTTGGGAAGACTATTGAAGTGTTATCTCTATTTGGTTTTTCAAGTAGTTGAAATTCTTACCGATGATCCAGCAGAGTGCTGCTAATGGTTATCAACTGAGTATCTGCACAGAGAAAGAGAAGTTTGAGAATCGGGGCTCTCAAACCAAACTCCTGGGATTAATTCCTGGAAGAACAATTAGTCAGCTTTGTGATTTTGAATAAGTCCCTTAACCTTTCTGGTCCTCAGCTGTCTCATCTATGAAATGGGACTCCCTCTATGCCAGCCCCTACTAACACTTGTCACTGATTTCACTGGCCAGCCAATGGCCGTGGGTATTATTGTTCCTGTGCACTGACCCCTTTGTATGATGAGTGAGGTGAGTGAACTAAATCTCAGTGGCATAAAATCTTTTCCATCTATAACTTAAGTTTTTCTCTCCATCGCCAGTTTTTCAGTGAGTCTTAAGAATGTCAGTTCATTCTTTCTTACGTGTGCATTTTTTTTCTGAGTCACTATGTGTGAACTAGAGTTTGTCTAACTGAACATTGTGACTACATAAACCTGAATTGATTGTTTTCCATTAACCATGGGCTGTTAGTGAGAGATCTGGTCTGTCACAGAGCGAGGAATTTGCCCCAACATTCTTGGAATCTTCTCTGAGCAGGGCACTGGTTAGTCTTTAGTAAGACAGTGCTTCAGAGGACCAGGAATTCACAGAATTCTGTCACTGGGTAGAGGAGAAAGGAACCAAAGGGAAAACCTGGGGACTGGAAATTTGAAGTCCAGCTCTACTAGATGAAAATTGGCTTTGATTAGTGCCTAACTTCTCAGAAGATTTTCCTCGGCTGAGTGGGCTCTGTGGAGCACTGGCCCGAGAGCATTGCTTAGCAACAAGACTTTAGGCCACCTGATTCTCAAATTGTCATACAACCCATCAGTTCTGGTCTTCCCTCCACTGGCCTTGAGCTCCAGGGCCTCCTATTAGACAATTAAGTGTGCTTCGAGGGAGGGGCCAGAGACCGGGCAAAGTTTAATCATTGAACTAAGCAGGCTGGAGGTATTTAGTCAGAAGCACCCAGCTCCCAGCCTGAACCAGAAGCGTCAGGGGTGCCAGGGACACAGAGCAGTAAATAGTGCACAGAAATCTCTTGCCGTCTCAGGAGAAACCTAACTTAGCAATCATGTTTGCGGTACATTTGGTGGCATTTTACTTCACCAAACTGAAGGAGGATCAGATTAAGAAGGTAAGGACTCCCAAAGCTCATTCTTCACTGATGGAACCGATTCTCTGCTTACCTCAAATGGATTTAAGAGCTGGGGTGTGGCTCAGTGGTACAGCACTTGCCTGGCACATGCTATTATTTCAAAATAAAGAAAAAGAAAAAGGATTTAAGAGGACTTATTAGAAAACCAGGAGTTTAGAGGGGAGGGGTATGGATGCACATGAGTACAATTCCAGCTACTCAGAGGGCTGAACCTGTATGATCACAAGAGTGAGCCCAGCCTGGAGAACATTGCAAGGCCCTACCTAAAAGTAGAACTTTGAGGGGGAGAGGAAGTAAATCTCCTACATCCTTCTGAAGTAGATCTGATTATTCATGTATTTGAAAACATAAAATATGGGCACCCAAAGGGCAACAAAATGGGATCTCACTAAATTGTTCAGGCTTTTTTTAAACTCCTGGGCTCAAATGATCTTCCTGCCTCAGCCTCCTGCCTAGTGGGACTATAGCTATGAGCCCCTGTGTATGGCTGAGGTTTCATTTTAATGTATGATACTTGGAATGTTTATTATGGGCACATGGCGTTTGCCAATGATATGCTGTTAATGTTGTGTATCATTTTGTCCCTTTGCCCCAGGAATTAGTCTAAAATCCACTCCAAGGTGAGGGAAGCAGGATTCTCTCCAGGGAGCTGCAGGGAGCCCAGCCTGGCTGCCTGCTTCACTGGCTGGCTGTTGGCAGAAAGGCCCCAGGCCCTGGTGTCTCTGGATTTATAGGTAACAGAAGTCTTCTTGGTGGGCAGACTCAGCCAAGGTCACCTAGAGTCCTCAATCAGCAGACGCCTCTCCAGACTTTCTATTTGCCACAATGCCTTCCCACCTGTCACAGTGAGAGGAGGCACGGCCTGGATGCCCTCGTGTGCTAAGTGGGACAAATTCCCACTAATTCTCTTTGTTAAAGTGTTAGGTTAGAGGTTGCAGCAAATTTAAAAATATAAATTAGTCCTGATTTAACCCAATCTAACGTTCTCTTGTTGGTGAGATTCACAGAGCCCTCTACTGGCTGTGTAATGAGGTAGGAAGCCCTCTGCAGCCCTGCTTCAGACTTCACTGTGTCGCTACCTGCTTAGGCAAAGACGTAAACTGCACAGCACAGTGTCTCTCCTACCCCCAAGGGGAGCCTTTGGGACCTTGAAACCTCTGGCCCAAAGTCATCTCATTTCCTTGGCCCAATGGGGAGGCTGACCTTTTGCACTACCCCAGAGGAAGGCCGATTGTGTTTGTCAACCAGCACGGGCACAGCTCAGGAGGCCCCTGTGGAAACTGCCCTGATGCTTTTGCTGCCGGTCCTTCTGGGAGAAGGGTCGGCCTTTGTCAATACCCGGAGTGGACCTTCCCCCTGCCTGCGGGGGCTGGACAGTCAGGAGCTCCTCGTAGCTGCCCTAAGCACAGGCTCAGCCAGCTCTAGGTCATGTGGAAAACTGACTTATGGTTGTCGGATGGAGTCACAGGATCTGAGAACTTTTCTCTGTATGACAAAAACTCTCCTGAGCAAAAGGCACCATGTGTTCCGCCTGGTGGCCAGGCAGCCTGGCTTCATTTGTTTGCTTCATACCTCTAGACTGGGCAAGACCCTGGGCCATCCTTACCTGTGAGGGTTTCTGTTCCCGTCCTGAGACAGGTTTTACAAGCTCTTATTTTAAGACAAAAATAAAACAAAAAGGAAAAGAGGAAAAGAGAAAGCACTCTGAGAGCTTCTTTCCCAGTGCAATGTATTGACGTTATTTGACCTATTGATAACACAGGCCATGCCTGGCCACTAACCTGCACATTGCTCATCTGTAAAAACAGGGTTAAGTTTTCAATGTGTATTGTTTATAGTTCAGTAAGTTAATAAGTCAACATTATGGAAAAGTGGAAATGCTACCTTTGACCTCATCTTTAATTCACCTGTAGTCATGAACACCATCCTGCTTGTCGATGGATGTTCTTGTAGTCTCTTTTCACTGTGTGTCTTTTTATGGTTATACTGATGATGGCTCCACATGCAGTTCTGAATCTCCTTCCCTTGCTTATTGTTATATTGTAACCCCTTACGTCTAGTCTCCATTATTGTCATGATTATTTTTTTTTGATATCTTCTGAATATTCAGTTAAGTAGACATGTCAGTTGATTTCGCTGTACCTTCTAGACATTCAGATACCTTAAAAAACATTTACTTTGACAATTAAAATATTTCCATATATAAGTCAGAGCCTTTAGGTTCTGTGCTCACAATGTTATGGATTTGACTCACAGTAAAAGCCAAATTCCTTACAATGAAAATCCATACACTAGGATACACAGTGTTACACATTTATTGTTCTCAGTAATTAGGGTTATTTCTTGAGGATAGAGTTGCAGAAGTGAAATAAGTAGGTCAAAGAGTGGAACTTCTTTATGACTCTCCATAAGTATCAGACCTTTGGACTGAGTAGTCTCGAAGGCAACTTCCAGCTCCTACATTCTGCAATTTAAAGGTCTGAGCTTCAAGGTTTGGAATTTGCTTTTTCTAAGGTAACTGTGATGCTTGTCGGCTCTCCTGTTTAGATGACAACCTTGCTATGATTTGTCCCACTCTCCAGGAGTGGGGCTGGTTTTCTGCAATACAAGCTCTCTTCTTTAGTGCCCAAGACAGTGTCCCTGTTTACACACACCCAGGTCACCTGTTTGGATTAAAAAATGGCTTTCTTGCTGGGCATGGTGATGCACACCTCTAATCCCAGCACTTGGGAGGCTGAGGCAGGAGGATTGTTGTGAGTTTGAGGCCAGCCTGGGCTACAAAGGGAGTTCAAGAGCAGCCTGAACTACATAGTGAGACCCTGTCTCAAAAAAAAAAAAAAAGCTTTTCTTTTGGTCTCAACAAATATTTCATTATTTGGGAGAGGGTGGTAGTACAAAGAATAAACAAGAAACTGCAAATTTGATGTTCTTTCTGCCATACTTTTAATTTATTGAAAGAGCACCCCTAACCAAAGGGCTACAAGACCGTATTAGCCTGTAGCTTACAAATGATCCCCAAAGGGCCTCAAGAACCATGACTTATGCAGGAGGATGACGTGCTGTAGATGCCTCTGGAAGCCCTTTATTGTCTCAGGCTGAGCAATACAGACCATGGGTTCAGGGGCACTGTCTGAGGGGCTTTGGCATGCTACTAAAAGATCAAGGGCAGTTCCCATGCAAGCGTCCTACTCTTCCAACTCCAATTACTTGGGTCACATCCCCTCTGTCCAGTTTTCTCTATTTGTGTGTGGCCCTACCAACCAATTAGTCATCAACAGACTCAGGCTTGGTAGGAAGCTCTTAATGAAGCCTGACCTGGTTATATGACATTTCTCCACTACGCTGAAAGCTCAATTGTCCTTTTTGTTAATGATTCTCTAATGGGTTTCCGGCCTTTCTCTGGTCACCAAGTTCCCAGAGCCACTGCCATTTCGCTGAATTAGATTCCCTGTCCTGAGACCTAGATAATAGCTGGCCACCTGTCCTAGGATAAAGGTTATGTGAACCCTGGGCTTTTGGTATGATTTTTCTGTGGGGCATGTGGATCACACTTGGAGCTGTGAGCCAAAACCAGCTGTGAAAGCAAGGGATCTGGAGATTGCAGCATGGACCAGTTCTGTCATTTAACTATGGCTCTACTGAGCCACTGCAACTCTGTGGCACAGAGCCTGGTACTTCTTATCTGTAAATGAAGCAAAATAACTTGGGCCTTGTCTGGCTGTTTCACAGGGATGCCAGCAATTCGATGAGCTGACATACACAAAAGCACAGTGTTCTCAGACTTACATAACAGTGTACTCCCTGCAGGAACGTGTCTGGGACCAAGCCGTCTTGTGACTTGGCTGATTGCAGAGGCACTCAGAGAACATCATAGGGTTGATGAATATGCCAGTGTCTCCTCTCCTGCCCCATCAAGAGCCCATCTCAATGAGCCTCTGGATTCTGGATGGCCACCAGCAATTGAAGAGCATTAGTATGAGAGAGGAAGTTTTTCTTCCACTCTTGACCTGACCAATAAAGTGGAATGAGTACACCATAATGATTTTTCTAATTTCCTTCCCTTGGGGCAGTGGTCCTTTGCCTCAATTTCTCGATTACTGGATGTCTTAGTTACTTTTTCGTTGCTGGAACAAAACACCTAACACCCACAAATAAAGGAGGAGTGGTTTATTTTGGCTCACAATGTGTAGAGGTTTCAGCCCATAGTTGGCTTATTTCAATCCAGGGGGGCATTGTGGAGGAGAAACAGTCCATGGCAGGGTAGGCAGGAGGCAGCAAAACTTCCTTCTTTCTTTTTTTATTCCATCTAGGTTACAAGTCTATTGGATGGTGCTACCCATACCCAGAACTTTGGGAGGATTTACTTCAGTAAATCCATCACCCACACCCAGAACTATGCTAAAACCAATCAGTAGCCTAATCTAGAATCACACACCCTTGATCCAGTCACTCCTAAGAGCACCACCTATGAGTGCATGAGGCTTTGGGGGGATATCCAGATACAAGCCCTAACACTGGCATGGCATTTTCTTGTTTCCAAAGATATTTTGAGATGACTTTAAAACTTAAACTTCATCTTAATTAGAATAAACTCAATTAAAGCAAAATGGAAATTGAAAAAAACAGAGTTTAAAGACTTCAGTTGGGAACTGAATTTAGTTCAGAGCTTCCTAGCAGTCAATAACAAAGAGAAACGGTTTCAGATGTCTCTGTTGCCATCATTGGACCAGAGAAACTTCTATGTTCAGGAAATGAAAACTCAAGTTATAGTTTGTCTTTTCCACTGGTGAACAGCCTGAGGTGGGAGTTAGAAACCTTGAACTCTTTTCAATAAATCCTGTTCCCACCCTGTGTTGTCCCAACAAAATAACAGAGAATCACTTCTTGCTAAGAGATTGTATTTCAGAGGGATTCATCTGGCCCTCCTTGGCCTTTTGTTGTGCCATGGTCTGCCAACTCCCTTCTTTGTCTTTCTTGTGATTGGGAAGCCATGACATGAACCTGTCCCCAACCAGCCCCAGCTGCCACCTCTGACACCTGGGCATCCTTCCAGGTGGACAGGTTCCTGTACCACATGCGGCTTTCAGATGAGATCCTTCTGGATATCATGGCACGGTTCCAGGCCGAGATGGAGAAGGGGCTGGGGAAGGACACCAATCCCACGGCCTCTGTGAAGATGCTGCCCACCTTTGTCAGGGCCATTCCGGATGGCTCAGGTGAGTGGGGCTGAGGATGCTGGGACTCATCCCCTGGCTCCCTGAGGTCGGTCCCTCCACCTCAGCTTCTCCCTGCACACTCTCTCCTGCTCTGCCAACCATCTCCGCTTCAGCCCTGCCAAACAACTTTGGGTTCCACAGGCCGAGGCACCTCACTTCCTTGCTGTCCATCTTGGCCTGTTTATTCTGTTCCTTCCCTGACTGTGGCTTCTCATCCCTTGGCCCAGCGAGTGCCACCTTAACTTTCTGAGCTCAGCAGGTCACTGACTGCCTCTCTCTGGGAGGCAGCCCACAGCGGGATAGGCGCTTCTCAGAGCCCTTGCCACCTCAGGGAGGAGGGTCTCCTCTGGGTCAGCAGCTGCTGGAGACCAGGTCCTTACTCACCATGTCATTGTGAAAGCTCATTGCATACCAGGCCCTGGTGCACGTGTTGAGTGGACAGCAAGTGGCATCCACCTGGGTGTCTGGATCTAGGCCAGAGGAACTAAAATAATGAAAGGAAACAGGATGTCATGAAAAATACTAAATGAAAATTCAACCCCGATTCCAGACCCAGTTCTGTCCCTCCTTAGTGATCTCAAGCAAGTGCTTAGCCTTGGTTTTTCCATCTGCAAAATGAGAGAGCTGGTCTAGGTACTGGGTTTCTGTGGCTGCTTTTATTCTTAGGGTTGAGGCTGGGAGCCCCGAGGAATCAGCTGGAGTTGACCGATCAATGGGCCTGTCACCAGGTAGCATATTTGCCTCAACTAAACATGGATCCAGGATTGCTTGCCTGTCCTTCTGGTGTTCGATACCAGGTTCTTCTTCTTACCTTGAACAAAGAATTGAATGAGCAAAAAATAGTGGCAAGATTTAGTCGAGAGCATAAACGTGAAGAGCAGGAGAGAAACTGACTGTAGAGCAAGCTTGGGCCAAGTAAATAGAAAAAGAGGGTAAGAGCAAAGATAAAAGTATGTACTATGTAATGATCATGGAAGTTATGGTAGCAGGCTCCTCATGACGGCCTTTATTTTATACCGTCCAAATCTTAAACCTGAGAGAACTTCTACATCAGGGCCCTAAGAGGGGGTGCTGGGATCCCACTCCTCAGGCCGATGTCAGGTCTAGGCAATCCAGTTGAAAACCAGCTCGAGTTCTCATGAGAAGTCCATGTGCAGGGCTATGGGAACCGTTCAGCGCATGTGTCTGGGATCTTGTAATTATCAGTTCAGACTATTTCTCCAGCCAGTTTTTGCTATGTGCTAATCTCCTGTCTCAGGTTAAGGTCTGCACTGGGACCAAGTTTCATATTTGCCTAAGATTCAGATTCACCTCAGGTGATTCCTGAACACATGGCTTCCCAGGTCTCAGCCGGAGGCTGCTCCTTACCACAGGTGTAGAGGACCAGCGCAGCACTGTGTATTCCCTAACGGTGGCCAGAAGTTTGAAATGGGTCTGGCTGGGCTAAAGTCAAGGTGTCAGCAGGGCTGCGTTCTTTCTGAAGCTCCAGGGTAGTCTGTTTCTTGGCTTTTTCCAGCTTCTCAGGGCAGCCTACATACTTCAACCCTCTCCTCTTCCTGCCTCTGAAATCAACAGTGTAGCATAGTCTGCCTCTGCCTCCCTCTTGCTCAGATAAGCCCAGATAATCTCCACCTCCAGGTCAGTTGATAAGAAATTTTGATTTAATTTAAAAACTGCAACCTAACTCTCTTCGTCATGTGACCTAACATACTTTCAGGATCCAGGGATTAGGATGTGGACATCTTCAGTGGCCAGAGACAGTATTTGCATTAGAGCCCACAGTGCTCTCGAAGGAATCTGAGTTCCCACCTGAAACTCCAGTCCTAGCCTCAGGAAAAAGCCATAGGAGGGAAAGAACTGATCGAGTCAGAGGACGCTTGCGACCCTGTGTCATGTACTCCTGGGAGGACACTGCGGGGTGCTGCTACTGCCAGGTAGCACCGAGGAGAAAAGAGCTCCCCCAGTTTCAGGATCCCAGTGCTCAGGGACTTGGAGCCCTTGAAGGACAACAACAGAAGGTTGGGGAGCTACTAAGGGCCTGTGATTGGATTAGCCAGTTCGAGGCAGCCCATGGGGCAATGCTGGGGTCAAAGTGGCCTGACTCTCCTGGTTGCCAGGCCCCTTGGGCACAGTGAGGGGAGAGGTCTTGCTTCGTGGCTGGCGAGTGGGTGCTTAGGGTGGGCAAAGCTCCACCTGGAGGAGCATAAGGGTTGGAGAAAGACAGCCCTCCCTGCCTCTGACAGTGTGGATGGAGTGCCAGGGGGACTGCAGACCTTGGTCGGTGACACAGGGACACTTGGCCTGAGTCATAGGGTGTGTAGCAGGGGTGAGGAGTGCTGGGGCTAAGTCCTGATGGCTTCCTCCACATGCCAACAAGGTGTGGCCACAGCAACTTGGTGGTGACCTTGCGTGGTTCCGAGATTCGGGGCTGCTTCAGAAGGAAATGGGGTGGACTGAGTTCTAGAAACCCCCTCCCCCTCTGGCTCAGAGACACATGCCTCTTTTCACAGACCCTCTCGCCACACTGCAGCACCCCGAAAGTCTGTGTCAGTAAAGTCCCTGAAGAGCAGGTGCCCTTGAGAGGTCCCAGGACTACTGCGCTCCTGTCCTCGTCAGCAAATGAGTGTGATCAGTGCGTCCCCCCAACTTGTGAGGTTGTTGGTGGAGACCAAGGGAGCTTCTCCCTCTCTCTCTGAGGCTCCAGTCTTTAAATCTGTTGACATAAGTGGCAACAGACAGAGCACCAGGAGAAAAAGCACTCAAATATATGAACACGCACACGTGCGCAGGAGCCATACCCGACAAGAAACTCAGAGAAGGGCCAGGTGAGTGTGGCCTAATATCCTCCTCAGAGGGGACAGGAAAGTGTAGGAAATTCCAGAGCTGTTGTAAATGATTGCTTAGGGTTGATGGTGGCCTGGGACAAAGTCCCTCTGGGATCTGGGTGTAGTATTTGATTTTCAGTCTCCTCCGGATAAGTTTAATTTTCCTCAGATGGTGACATTCAGGAAGAGGCTGAAGGTATGCATGTTTGCACGGCAGGGCGGGTCTATGGGTAGAATGGGTAGGTGAGGGAAGGCCAGGGAAAGCCCTTCCTGGGTTTGTGTCTCCCATGGGCACTTGGTTTCAGGTCCGAAGTGGCATATTTTGGAGTGGGACTTTTTTTTTTTTTTTTGGTCTTTTTGAGACAGGGTCTCACTATGCAGTTTAGGCTGGCCTTGAGCTTTCTTTGTAGCCCAGCTGGTTTCGAACTTGAGATAATCCTCCTGCCTCAGCCTCCCGAGTGCTGGGATTCCAGGGGTGCGCCACCACGCCGGTTTGGAGTACAGCTTTTGAACCCCTTCACTGGGATCTGATGAGGCCGTGCAGAGCCCTTTCAGACCTCTCAGATGCAATCGCAGGTCCTCCTAGCTCCTGTGAGCTGGTGGTGTAATTTCACAATTGCTAAAAAAGCCAAGCAAACAAGCTTCTGCTAATCCCTAAGGCTGTGGAAATGGAAATTTCAGAAATGGAAGCTGCTTCCCATGAAATCCTCCTGCATTTGCCAGCTCTCTGGTCGCTCCTCCCTCATCCGACCCTGTCTGAGGAAGGCTTTTGGTCAGGGAGCTGCTGCAGGGGTGTTCTGCTGGTGTCTGTGCCTTTCCCTCCACCAGTCGAAGAGGGAGGCACACAAGAAACACAGAACGGGGGCTTGAGAGGGTGATTTCGTGTCTTTAGCCCAGTCCCCACTGGCTCTCTTCTCTGCCTCTGCCTGAGTCACTCTCCTGGCCCTGCACAAAGAGAGGCCTGAGTTAGTCAGTCAAGGTTTGCTGACAGCCCAGGGGTCTGCACTAGGAGAAGGGTTTCATGCTTACCTGGGCACAGGATTCAGAATCAGCCAGAGCAATTCCTAACAAATGTCCCAGGCCTCTCTCCGAGCAGACTCTGAACCTCCAGGAAACTGTATTTGGTCCCGTGCGTCTTTGGGAGAGCAGCGCCTGGGGAGCACAGGTCTGGCAGTGGCCTAGAAGAAGGGACTCCAGCTCTGAGGATCACAGAGGCAGGAGCATCATCAAAAGAAGTCGCCCCCTCCTGTGAGGCCGGTTCCCTAACTGTGGCCAGTAAAGACCCTGAAGACCCTGCTGCTGCCCTTGCCTCGTCCTGGGCATGGCCAGGTCCTCTTTCCCCAGGGTGCAGGGCTTCCTTCTGTTAGGGTCAGAGCCACATCATGAGAGGGATTGCACCATGTGGCTTCCATGAAATGGCATCTTGAGTCCCCTGTGGTGACAAACTGTGGAGCAAGGTGTTTGCCAGGTTATAAGGGCATAACACTGGGACAGAGGGAGGAATGTGTCCCGACACTGGCAGATGTTAAACCCTTTGTCTCTCCTCGCTGGTACAGGAGGCATTTTTTTCAAAACTCCAGTCAGATCTGGGCTCTCTCTTGCTTTATACCTTTCCATGGCTCTCTCTCACATTTTAGATAAAGCCCAAGTTCCTAGGTGTGGTGTGGGTTTTTTCCAAATCCTTCCTCATTTACCCCAACCTTGCCTTCCACCCCTATTTCTGCTACAAACCCACAGGCTCTCTCTGTCCTTTGCTCATGGTCTCCTCTCTCTGAGGTACCTGTTCTCCGCTGCTGGGCTGCCTCTCCCTGCTTGTCCCCCCGTCACCCTTCTTTCCATACTGTACTTCTGCTGAGCTCCCCAGGGCTCCTGCAGCCTTCTGTCTCTGCATCCTTAGCACCTGGCATGTGAGTTGGTACAGAGTAGCTGTTTGGTGCACATCTGTGTGGGGATTGTGTGGTCTACCAGTGTCCATGCCAAGACAGCATCAGTGAGAACATCTCATGCTGGGGAACGATTCATGCTGATTACAGGAGTGTAGGATTGGCTTCCTGGATTCCCTCACCCAGTAATAAACAGCTCCACCAGGCTCATTGCAGGGCTGATCTGGGGAGATGAGCTCCAGATAGCCCCACAATTTCCAGATGTCTCCACAAACACCATATATAGAGCCAAATGAGTCTAGAAATGAGGTTTTATTTGTAAGTGTAGACTTTGGCTACCTGGGAGCTTGTTTAAAAATCCAGCATCTCAGTCTTCCTCCACCGAACCCCAGTCTGCATGTGAGCGAAGTTAGCAGTGATGTGCTCTCCTGGGAAAGCTTGAAAAGTGCTCTCTGGGGCCTTGGAGGGTTTGCCTCTAGCTCTTTGCTGGGAACAGAGAAACCACCTAGTGCCCAACTAAGGAAAGGTTTGTTGTGTGAGGATTCAAGGGCCAAGGAGACACAAAGGATCTCATAGAAACCTGAGGGCAGGGACCACAGTGGATTTAGTTCTCACTGGAACTGGGGCTTGTGAGGTTTTATCTGCCTGATTTCAGCATCTCCAGCCTCTGGATTAGGGACGCTCACAATTCAGTGTGCAACACCTATTAGCAAAATTCTTCTGTTTCGGACTTCTTGGTTTACAAAGAGTGATCCTGATTGGCCAGGGGACCCTATAGATGCAGGCAGGTGTGGCTGCTGTCACACAGTACAAAACAAAGCCATTTGGGTCTGGTGTGTGGGCATGGAGTTTTCACTTATGAGCACCCTGGGTCCGTGCCATGAAGCATGCCTGGCACAGGCAGCCACTCTGCAGGCACAGATGAGTCTGTGCAAAGGCTTGCTGCTTTCAGGGGTTGCCCACCTCGCCCCCATCCCATACCTGAGACCGACACTGAAGGCACTGACTGCCGGGAGTCCTGGAGGGGCATTGTCAGAGTTGGCTGCCCGCTCTGCCACATGCCTCCTTTCCATCTTTCTGTAACTGCATCTCTCTAGGGCGAGGCTGGTTCGGGTTCTATTTCCTCCTTTTTGGGCTGGCTCTGGCATACACACGCCAAGTCAGGGACCATGACTTGGTCCCTGTCACCACCTTTCTCTCAGAGTATTTTTCTTGCCCATCAGACTGAGGCTTATATGAAGCTTGTTTCTCTTTGCCATGGCCCCCTTGCCTTCCTTTCCCACCTTTTTTCGAGGTTCCCTCTGCTTGGCGTATCAACACTCTCTCTGCAGTTACAGTGCATTAGAATGAGCCTCGCCTTCCAGGCCCGTTTCTTTTCTTTTCTTTTTTGTCTTTTTGAGACAGTGTCTCTCGATACAGTTCAGGCTGGCCTTGAGCTCACTTTGTAGCCCAGGCTGGTCTCGAACTCTCAACGATCCTCCTGGCTCAGCCTCCCGAGTGCTGGGATTACAGGCGTGAGCCACCACGCCCGGCCCAGGCCCATTTCTTGGTCCACTACACCACGTGGGTTCTCCGGTGGCTTCTCCAGCTGCACATGTTCGTTCCCTGCAGGGCCTGGTGGGATGGGCTCAGGCTGTAGAGTCAGACAGATCTGGTCATACCCCAGCCGAGTCCCCTACTGCGCCAGCTCAGACAAGTGGACACAACAACACCAGGCCACGGGGTGGGCATGGGATTTGAGGGCGTTTATTACATGTGCAACTTTTAATGCAGGCCTTGCTGTGAGCAGACACTCAGCCTGTGACTGTTTTGTTACTTCATAGAAAATGGGGAGTTCCTTTCCCTGGACCTTGGAGGGTCCAAGTTTCGGGTCTTGAAGGTGCAAGTCTCTGAAGAGGGGAAGCGGAACGTCCAGATGGAGAGTCAGTTCTACCCCACGCCCAACGAAATCATCCGGGGGAACGGCATGGAGGTACCAAGGGGTGCAGCAGGCCTTGCCCAAGCCGTGAGAAACGGCGCCCCAGCGCGGTGCCCTCTGCTTTCTCTCTCTGCAGCTCTTTGAATATGTAGCTGATTGCCTGGCGGATTTCATGAGGACCAAGGGGCTGCAGCATAAGAAGTTACCCCTTGGCTTTACCTTTTCTTTCCCCTGCAGACAGACTAAGTTGGAGGAGGTAAGGCCAGTGGGGTGAGAGAATGCAGATCTGGGCAGGGGGAGGCCTGGCTGGGGCCTTTCTGTCTGTTTGTCTCTTTCTCTGCTTTGCGTTAGTACTGAGGCAGCAGTGTGAGGCCTCGATTCTGCCCTTCACGTGGCGCAGCATGTGGGAGTGGAATAGTCTCAAGTCTTCCTCAGACCTCAGGGTACACCAGAGGCCCCCGGAAGGCCTCAGACCCTGAATATGCATTTTGGACAGGTGCCAGGAAATGGGGTGCTGCTGGCTTGCATCATCAGGGGAAAATTATGGCCATCTCCCTCCTCCATGAACCCTTAGGATTGAGGTGGGATCCCCAAAGTGAGTGTGTCAGACACTGAACCTGGACACATGGTTTCAGGGGTGCCACTGGCCAGGTGGGATGCCTAGGAATTCTGTTTTTCAATTTGTGGACAGGGAAAGCGTTAACCAAATCCTCTCTGAGCCTGTGAACATGCGTAACGGGCTGCTAAAATGACAATGAGCTTTCTGCAGCCGGGGGCTTATGGTCAAGGGTCAGTGTCCTCAGATGCTCCTGTCTGGGCTAGAATCCCCTGGCCTCCTGCTGCACATTCTGATTTGACACCCAGTTGGTTGTCAAACCCCAGATCACCTTGGGCTACATTCGATTTTGTTGATTTGAGCCAAAAATTGGTTGAAAGAGTAGGGAGGAAATGAATGAACTTTATTGTTCCACAGCCTGGCCTTGAACTGTGGCTCAGAACAAATGGGGTCACTCTGGACAAGTTACTTAACTTCTTGAGTCTCTTGTTTGTTCATCAGTAAAGATGTGGATAACCGAATCTACTCGCTAGCCAAGACAAAGGTTGGCCAAAGCATTTGTAAAGCACTGGCCTACAAGGCCATGACGACCACCTCTGTCTTGCTTGTTTCTGTGCTTTTGTGCTCATTACCCAGCTCAGCAGGTGTCTCTGGAAGGCAGGCTGTGTAATTCTCCCAGTACCGCTTCACAGATGCTTGATGGCTACCTCATGACTAAGAGGTGTAGTCAGTCATTTATTTGATTTCACTGAGTGGGAATTTGTCATTACCCTCACAGGGGACAGGCTGAGCTTTACTTTTTGGTGGAGGTTTCCAGTAGTCCTAGAACTTGGGAAGCTGAAGAATCACAAGTACAAGGCCACTCTGGGCTACATAGTCAAGGGCGGCCTGGGCTACATAGCAAGATTCCGTTTTTGTTTTTAATAGAAAAAAGGAAAAAATCTGGACATAGTGATATAGGTCTGTAATCCCAGGACTTGGGAGGCTGAGACAGGAGGATTGCTGTGATTTAGAGACCAGCCTGGGCTCCACAGTGAGTTCAAGGCCAGCCTGGACTACGTAGTGAGACACTGTCTCAAAAAAACAAAAACAAAAACAAAAAAGTTTTAGGGGACCTCAGGAAGTATGAGGAGTTGGGAATCAAGCCTTGACATGGGCTCCTTTGGTGCAGATAGAGTAGATCACAGAAGAAGAGTTAACACCAGCTAGCTAGAGCTCAGGAAACAGGCCCAGGGAGCACGCAAGGGTTCTTGGGATCTGGGGGGTGGGTATTAAGGTGCCTCCAGGAGAGGGAGGTGGGGCCAAGGGAGATCCACTGAGAAGCTAAAGTGCTTTAAGAAGGACAAGAGAATGAAAAGAAACACATATGTATGATATAGATTTTAATATTTTATATATATATTTGGCTGGGGATTAAACCCAGGGCCTCTCACGTGCTAAGCACATGGTGGTCCCTGAGCCACACCCCCAGGTCTTGATTTTTCTAATAAAAGGACAGAAAAGCCTTAGCTAGAGAGATGGATATATGTTGTGATGATAATTTAGTAATACTTTTTGAAGGTTAAATTTTTAAATATTTATCCTCTTTTTTTTAAAAAAAGAAGAAAATAGAAATCACTTCTAATGCCCATGTCCAGAGATATCCACTATTAGGATTGTGAGGTTTTTCTTCTAGTCACAGCTATGTTAAGTATCTGGTGCAATGCTGTGATATATATACAGAGTCTGCAAATATATATATATATATATATATATATATATATATATATACACATACACACACACACAAAAAAAGAAATGTATACCACTCCAGGAAAAGGAAAAACTTGTATAATTTTGTTTGTTTTTTAAAGCAGGGTTTCATTATATAGTTTAGGCTGGCCTAACTCACTTTGTAGCCCAGACTGGTATCGAACTCACAGAAGTCCTCCTGCCTCAGCCTCCCAAGTGCTAGGATTACAGTAATATTAAATTTCTGAGACATCATGAGGTTAATACAAGTTATCTTTGGTCTGTAGAATTACAAAAGATGCTCAAAGCAGTGGTCGTTACCTTCCAACATTTGAGTCACCTTGATTTTTGAGACTGCCACACATGCACTTTCAGTTTCCTCTCTAAGGGCCAGCGGTGTAGTGGGTTTTCTGTGATGTGTCACCCTCTAGGCTCCCCACGTGAGGGTAACAACATCTACTGAAAAACATCATAATGTTTTTCTTTTTCCTGAACTATGTATGATTATGTTTTTGGGTGGACTCTGTACATCATAAACCTGCTTCTTTGTCCCCAGTAGATCACACATTGTCCCCAGCAGGTTTTTTAAAGGAAGCTTCTCTTACATCTCTTGCTCTCATATCTGATGAGGCCAAAATGTGACTATAACCTTAAGAAGGCAGAAGTTAGAGAGAGATGCCACGGGGTGGCGCTGTGATGCAGGACAGAAACCCAGCCTCGATTTGGATTCAGACCTGCTTGCTTGGTTTGGTCCTTTATTGCTTTTGAGCCCTATAGAAGTTTCCTTGACTCTAAATCTTAGTTTCTTTATCCATAAACTGAGAGCACTGGAAGAGGTGCGGCTGAGGAGGCTACAGACAGTTTTGGGTGATTCTGTTAACTTTCAAGTTTTCTTTTACTCCGAAAAATTCTGATTATTTGTGATTTCAGACATGGAATTCTTGGGAAATATCATTTGTAAAGGAAATAGTTGATAATGCAACTTGAGAAGTTAAAATTTTCCAAATTAGGTTTAGATTCTTGGTGGCTCACACCTATAATCCCAGCACTCGGGAGGTGGAGGCAGGAGGATTATTGCGAGTTTGAGACCAGCCTGAGCTGCAAAGTGAGCTCAAGGCCAGCCTGAACTGCAGAGCGAGACCCTGTCTCAAAAAGACAAAAAAAAAAAAAAAGACAAAAAAATTAAGTTCTCAAGGGAGTCCTTCAAGGTAACACTTAGTTCTCTCTCTTTTTTCCTGCTTTCTCTTTCTTCTTTCTTTCTGCCTTTCTTGTCTCTCCTCACTTACCAGGCAGTTCAACCCTCCTCCATACTCAGCTTTGATTCTGAAAACCCTCAGTGTTCTTGGTACCCTCTGTTGGTCACTTCAAACAGGAAAAGAGTTGAGGTTTTTAGGCTCCTATGACCTGAACTACTCTTCTCCCACCAGGTTTTTTTTAAATTTTATTTAAAGAGAAAAAAAAAAAGCAAAACAGAAAAAAGGAAAGAAACACTACAGAATTTTTTTAAAAAAGTAAGAAATCACCAGTTGATAAATTACACATTGTCCTCTTAGAAATAGTTGTTCAAGTTACAAAATTAAAGCCTACAAAGTGGACATTCAAACAGTGAGGCTGCAAATAGTTCTGTTCAACAATCCAACAAAAACTCAGCAACATGGTCATCAATCCTACACACTTAAACATACATGCAGTTATATCATTTAGAGCATTTTCTTTTCCTCCTTTTGCTTTTTAACTCCATTATCTGTTTATTTATATCATGTTTCATCTTGCTCAATACCTTACTGATCTGTTTTGTTGTTATTTACTTTTTAATCACCTTATATAATTCTGTTACTTTGTTTTTGAGTATCTCCTCATCCATTCCCCATGGATCAGCTTTGGTGGAGTCGGGAGTTTTGGGAGGTAGTTTGTTACTTTATTGTCTTTTTTTTCTTTTTTTAAATTTAATTTTTTAAAAATTATTTTGAAGGTGGTAAAATACAACAGAACATGACAGAACAAAGCCAATTGAGACAGTGCAGTGAAATTGGTATAGGATTTCACAGCAGGTTACCAGGATAACAGTAATATATACCATAGTATATCTTGTTGTCTTCACAATAGTAGCTCTTTCAATCAGGTATAACAAAATCAAAGGAAATACAGAACATTATAGAACTTATCAAAACAGAATATTGAATATAGCAGTACAATTAGTTGAAACAAAGCAGAACAATGATAAAAAATATTTGCCTTCAAAGAGATGGTAGAAGGAAATACAGGTATTTGCTACACTGCATTTGGTCAACTTCCCAAGAGCTTCTCAGGCCTCTGGCTCCCATTTGCTAAGGGGTGGGTGGGGGTGGGATATTTGATTCTCGGCCCGCGCCCCGGTAGGTTCACAGCCGCTTACCAGGGCGGTGAGCTGGTTACTTGGTTTCCCTGTGCCCTAAGTTCCAACATGGCCCCAAGTTTGTTCTCTTTTGGGGACCTATGAATCGTATATTCCACATACGGTATGTAGCCATTACACCCCCAGATATTGCTAACAGCACATGAGTGTGGGAGATATGATTTCTTTGCTTCCTCTTTCTGTGTGTGTGGGGTGATTTTCCATTATACAAATGGGTAAACTAAGGCTCCAGTGTCTTACAAATCTGTCTTTTGGCTCTTTGGCAATTATTTTCTGTTATGATACTTCAATCTTCTCAAATGAAAGGATACATAGGTTTTAAATTACCAGAAAAGACCTCCAAAACAATACTAAAAGAATCTATTTACAATAGGCAAGATATGGAACCAAACTACGCATCCACCAATATACAAGGGTAGTACAAACGCATGATGGTATATCATTCAGCCATAAAAATCATGAGATCCTCATGGCAATGGACCACTACGCAGCCATAAAAAGAATGTGATTTTGTCATTTCTGGCAATGTGTATGAGCCCGGAGGACATTATAGGAAGTGAAATAAGCCAGGCACGGAGAGATAAATCCCATGTGACTTCACTCATTCTGGGATCGAGGAAAGCTGATCCCGTAGAAGTGGAAAGTAGAAAGGTAATTACCAGAGGCTGGAGAAGGTCAGAGGTAGGGAAGATGGGGCAAGAATTACAGCTGGGTGACAGAAGGAAGTGCTGGTGTCCTAGTGCACAATAAACTGGCTGTAGTTGAGAAAATTACATTGTCTACATACTTCCAAATTCCTAAAAGAGAAGACTCTGAATACTCTTACCACAAAGAAATGATGAATGTTGGGGTGATGGATACACTAATCATCCCGTCTAGTCATTACACACTGCACACGTGCATGGAGACATCAGGCTCCCCGCCCTACGTAGATACAATTATTGTGTATCAAAGACAAAATTAAAAAAAGAATCAGGGTGATTCACCTTTGAGAAGGAAGTCACATTTCTGCAGCTCAGGGTGGTGCTGAGCACCTTCTCAGCGGGCCTGGGTCTCAAATCTTCCCACAGGGCATCCTGCTGTCGTGGACCAAGAAATTCAAGGCACGGGGAGTACAGGACGCAGATGTTGTGAGCCGCCTGACCAAAGCCATGAGGAAGCACAAGGTGAGAAGCTCCAGGTGGCTGGCCACCCCCCATCCTAAGCCCTTTCCCGGGCGGGGATGCTGTCCTGTGCCTGCCTGGAAGGGGCATCGGGTAAGAAGTACAGAGGTAGCCAAGTTGGGGAACTCACAGGCAGGCAAGCGTTTGCATGCAGGGGTGACCCTATCAGGTAGCCCAGGGCCTGCTGGGGTCTCCACATGCCACGGCCTCAGGGGACACGGTTAGCCCTGAGCTGCGTGCAAACCCCATCCTCTTCTCTGAGACTTACTTTCTTTTGTTCCTGGCTCTCTTCCACTTTTCACTCTCTGTTAAGCCCGGGCTGCTGGTTAGCCTGATGGCGAGACAGGTACAGTGTGCTGGGGATTGGAGCCAAAGCTCCTCAAAGGCTGGGCAAGCACCGTACCGCAGAGCTGTTGCCCTAGCCCTAGACTGTTTGGACATGTAGCCTTCTTGTCCTTTTGTCTTTTGAAAGCTGGGATCCAATACCTTTGTAGCCTGCATTTTCCTCTTATCGTTCTCAGCTGGCTTTAGCAGGTTCCTCCAAACCCAGGAAATTTTGGTGTTTGAACAGGAAACAGGCAAGAAATGATGGTGCTACCCCCAGGCTGAGCTTGTGCTTGTGGCCAGTGGTCCCCGCTGGCAAGGACTTATTCCCAGCCTGCCCTGGTTTCCTCTGTGTCCTCCCGGGGCCTCTCAAACCAGGGTAGACGCCTGCTTGCCCTTTGCACAGAGGTCTTTGCTGTCAAAGCTGGCGTTGCAGTTCCCCTAGACAAAAGCCTCATTTCCCCCGTCAGGCCCAGTAGGTAGAACCTAGCACTGTCTCAGCCAGCACTGGCGTCCCCTGTGGGAAGGAGTCATGCCCGCTCCACCCACTGACGCCCTCTGTACCTTGTGTTCAACAGGACCTGGATGTGGACGTCCTGGCCTTGGTCAATGACACCGTGGGGACCATGATGACGTGTGCCTATGATGACCCCTACTGCGAAGTTGGCGTCATCATTGGTAACTGCATTGGCATTGAGTTCTGGGGGTTAGGGCTTAGTTTTGGTAAAGCCGAGTAAGCGGGAAGGGCGCTAGTGTTACTAGGAGAAGCACCGCAGGGAGAAACGAGCTCATCGATTCCTTCATTTGGCCAGGGTTTCCTGAGCCCACGGGCCCTGTGCTCGGCGCCGGGTCCCATGGTGGGTTCCCGTGCTCTGTCGAGGATTTCACGGAGGAGCTGGGGAGGCCAAGCTGGCCTAGGCTAGTAAGATCACTTCTAGTGGTCAATGCTCAGGAACATAACAGAGGAGGGGTGTAGACAAGGGCAGGGAGGCCTCTCTGTGGGGACACTGGGCAAGCACCTCAGCAATGAGGACAAGATAGCTCAGTGCAGCTGGGGGAAGACAGCCCCTGGCTCAGAGCGGGATGAATCTGGGCTGCTCAAGAAGCCCCAGAAGGCTGATTGGCGGTAGCTGCATCGAGTGAGCAAATGTTGAGGGAGCTGGGTGATTCAGAGCCGAGAGTGCAGTGCACAGGGTGTGGGACACCTGCTGAAAGGCCACCAGCGCTGACCCACGCAGGGGAAGGCCCGGAGGACCGGGTGCAGGATGGTGGGTGCACACTTTTAAACCCTTGTTTGGGCTGCTATGTGGGGAATTGACTCCTGGGGACAAGGGTGGAAGCAAAGTGACCAGGTGAGAGGCCACGACGGTGCTGTCAGGTGAGACACAGAGGACTGGGCCAGGGAGGGCAGCACCGTGGAGGTGAGCGGTGCATGTGGGGGCTGTGAGGTGTCAAATCCATCTGATTTACAAGGTTTTTCTTTCTTTCTACCATTCGTTTTTCTTTCTTTTTTGGGGGGGGAGGGTGAATTTTCTTTTTTCTTCTGCAGATTTTGTTAGTACATGTTAGATATACATAATGATCACACTCATCACAGAGAGTTTGTACCTGTGTGTGATCCACCACTGAGTGATAGCCTCAGTCCCTTGTATTTATTTTGAGACATGATCTTTCTAGGTTGCCCAGATTGGGTTGGAATTTGTGATTCTCCTGCCTCGGCCTCCCAAGTACTTGGGTTACAGGTGTGCACTACCTTACTTCTTGAATATCCAATTTCCCTCTTCCCAGCCCTCTACCAGGCACGGGAAAGTTTTCTGAATTTCCCAAAGCACCTCCTTAGCGTGTCTTTCCTGAAGTGAAGTCTTTAGACTGAGCATCCCTGTGAACTCCCCGTTTCTGGTGGCCTTGCCCCTCATAACAGGAGCGGCACTTGCTCACCGCAGTGTCCAGCTGCTGTCCCCTTGCCCAGCTTGGTGACTGTCTCTGGTGATCTACAGATCGCATGCTACCCCTGTGGCTATGCATCCCCAAGCAAACCTTTTTACAAAGAGTGCTTTACATTAGCCTTTGCACATTTCTCAGTTTTCATGCTGGCACTTAAAATACTCAGACCAGCGAAGATTGCAGGGAGTTTCCTCCCAAGGAGCTTTGATGGGCAAAAATTCTCTTGCTTTGGACTTACAATTCAATGGTTTTTAAAATATATCTACAGATATTTGTAACCACAAATTCTTCGTTGTATTAGTACATGTCTGTAGTAGGTGATGACTGCGTTCGGTGCAGGGAGGAGGTACATGTGCATAACACATCTGAATTCATTTATTCTCCTTCCCCTCCCTTCCTTCTGCTTTCCCTGTCTCAGTTCAAAATCCCCTTTATATTTCTACCAAAGGCCTATCTCCTTGTTTCCTGTTGCCTACATATTGTTTCCTTTCTCTTTAAATTGTTTATACTTTGGGTTTCTCATGTAAGAGAAACCACACAATATTTAAACTTGTGTGATTTATTTCACTTAACATTATGGTCTCAAGGTGCATCCATTTTCCTGTAGATGACTCAAATTTACCCTTCTTTATTGTAAAGCAGTACTCCAATGTGCATAAACACATTTTCTCTATTCATTCATGTATCCTGATGTGGATGTATAGACCAAGATTTAGCACCTATGAATGGTCCTGCTATAAACACGGGCATGCGTGGATCACTATAGTGTGACGTCTTTAATTCTTTCTGGAGATACCTGGAAGGAACACAGCTGGGTTGAATGAAATTTCTAGTTTTAGCTTTTTCAGGAATCTCCATACTGATCTCCTCCATGGTTCTATTAGTTCATTTTCCCACCGATGATGTAAAAAGGTACCTTTTCTCCCACAGCCTTGCTGGCATTTGTTACTGTTTGATTTCTTGATGTGTAACATTCTAATTTTATATCCGCTCCATCCCCCCAAATCCCAAGCAGGCTGTACCCGTGAGCAGCTGCTTCCTAGTTCTCAGGGGTCTGAAGCATTTCTTTGGGTGATTTTGTGGTTGAGTAATGTTGCTCTCTCAGGTAATTGCTAATCACTGTCACAAATCAGGTGCAGCTTATTCGAGGAACAGTTTTTGGCAGGTTATGAGTAAAGAATATCTTTAGTATCAGACAGAGAGGGATATAAGTGGCTTAGGGAAAGGGCTATTTAAAATTACTCTGACTTGCGGAGGGGTGAGATTTCCATTAAATATTTATAAGATTAGCTTAACTCAGGTCCCTCTTGTAAGTGTGCTTTGTCGGCTTCCATGCATATTCATGAGGGGCTGCTTCACAATGGACCCGATTCATCCAGGAAACCATTGACACCCCAGAAGTATAGACTCCCAAGTCTGCTTCGTTCCTCCGCGCGAGCACGGGGCTTGCCAAAGCGGCTCCCCTCAGCCGGAGCTGGAGGACTCCGGGCAGTTAGTTCTCCCTCTGCCCCGCCGGGAGCTTCTGCTCTTGGCATATTCTTCATGGTTCCCTTTCAGGCACGGGCACCAACGCGTGCTACATGGAGGACATGAGCAACATCGACTTGGTGGAGGGCGACGAGGGCAGGATGTGCGTCAACACGGAGTGGGGGGCCTTCGGGGACGACGGGGCCTTGGAGGACATCCGCACCGAGTTCGACAGGGAGCTGGACCTCGGCTCGCTCAACCCGGGGAAGCAGCTGTGAGTGCCCTCTCGCTCCGGCCGGGGATCACCCGGGCACCTGGAACCTGTGGGGCTGTCCGGCTGGGCTCTATTACTGCAGCTCCTTGTTGAACAAAAAAGTATAGTTGTTAAAAATTAAAAATGTAAAGTTAGATTGATAGCAAAGTTGTGAAAATGGTACGAAATCCCCTCACACCCCTTTTACTCAGATTCCCTAGGCAAGAACATGCCCTCCTTCTGTATGTCTGTGCAGCTAATGCATCTACATGGGTATATAAAATACACTTAGATGTGTGTGTATCGGGGACTCCTCTCTAATTGAAGATTCCAACCTTCACCTCCAGTCTTCTGCGAGGTGTTGTGGTGCACAGTGAGAGAGAAAAAAAAAAGGAAAGAAAAGAAAAGAACAAGAGACAAAGTGGCAGGACAGCAAGGATCAGGGGTGATCAGTTGTTCTCGAGGAACAAAAGGCCACAAGGCATCCAGAACCTTAGCGTTTATGGACTGAGTAGAGGATTTGAGCAAGGGATTATCCATCACTCAGAGACCAGAGATGGTTTTATGCTAAGAAGGATCTTGCTGGAGTGTCTTTAGCCTTAGTTTTTGTCTTAGTGGTTTTAGTCTTAGTGGGCAGGACCCTAAAGAGATCATGGGAAATCTCAAAAGGCTGATATCTTCGTTTATCCCTCAGGAAAGTATGTAAAACTTGTTATTGTAAATTTGTGGTCCCCAATATGCATGTATAAAATTCTTTTTTCCTGAACCATTTAAGACTAAGTGCCCTTCAATGGCCCTCATGTCCTCTGGACATGTTCCCACTGCTTCCTAAGAAATTTTTTATTTTCTGGACAGATAACACGTACCAGGCTCACTTCACATTTTCCCAGCTCCAGCTCTAGAATCCATTATTTTGCCAGGGTACCCTAGAGAATAAACAGTTTAGTATCACATAGAAACCACCGGGACACCAGAAATGCAAACCTGTGCAGCACATTCCTGTCCCAGCACACCCTGGCTCGCCTGGTGACAGATGGCCTTTGATTTTGTCTTACTGCACTTGGAGAATGGGAGTCACATGTCATAATTCACCCAGGAGGTGGTGAGCAGTTGCCTGATGTGCAGAGGAGAGGTGTGGACAGCCTCAAGGGACAGTGTTCACCTGTGTCATGCTGGACCCTCTCTGGGGCTCTCCATGCTTGACTCACAGACACAGCATCTTTCTTAGACAGAGGCAGATGTAGGAGTTGGAAGTACTTGAGTCTGACATTTGGTCGAGTGATCCTTCAGAGTACCTGAAGTCTGATGTTGAGGTTCTTTATGTCCCACATGTGTCCCTCCCTGCTCCCCACTCGCCAGGGTGTTGATAAAGATTCTTTGAGTCCAGTGCTTTTTGAGCACGAAGAAGTCTTGGATGTCTTCCAGCTCAGCCCTGTCCTGTTGTAGGTTAGGACAGTGCAGCTCAGAGAGGACAGTGCTCTCCTACCGAGGTGCACTGCCCGGGGCTGGCCGGAGGCCTCCTGATCTGCTGAGCTCCTGCCCTTAGCTGACAGACCTCCTGGGCTTTGGGGAAGTGATGTGCATAACTAAAGGCCTTGCTGCCACTGATGGCTTCACCAAACTGCAGGTTCGAGAAGATGATCAGTGGCCTGTACTTGGGGGAGCTCGTTAGGCTCATCTTGCTGAAGATGGCCAAAGCTGGTCTCCTGTTTGGTGGTGCGAAATCCTCTGCTCTGCTGACAAAGGGCAAGATTGATACACAGCACGTAGCCGCTATGGAGAAGTAAGTCACTGGCCATGTCCCCCTCACCTCATCCCTGTAGGGCTGGTGTGTGTGGCCAGGTAGTGTGCTCAGGCACTGGAACAGCAGTAGGGACCAGGTTCTCCTCCTCCTCCTCCTCCTCTACCAGGGGGTATTGGGCCCGGTCACAGCTACAGATGGATTAGCAATTTCTGCATGATTCAGATGCCACATTCTTGCCTGGTTCCTCATCTCGGGTGCTGCTTTCAGAGCCCCCCGCCCCGCCCCATGTTCTGCTGCCTTTTCCTCCCTAGAGTGGTGACTTGTAAATTTTTTTAGGTCCACAACCCTTTTGAAAATCTGATGTAAGTTTTGGATGCTTCATTCCAAAGATGCACATTTGTGTAAGGTTTGCTCACAATATCAGGGCCTTGGAGGAGAATCCAAGTTAAGAGCTCCAGCTACAGCAAGAGCCTTCGCCACCTGCTCCTAGCCTGGCTGGGCTTGGATTTGGGATGTGAAGCTTTCCACTCGGAGACCTAGAGTGGGGAATAGGAATACTGCGGAAAGTCAGCTCGAGTCCTGCTCCTCAGGCCTGGAGTCCCTGGCATTGCTGTGAGCCTCGTAATCAGTGCAGATCCTGAGCTTAGCAGAGTGGCACTGACGCCCACAGTCTGTGTCTGTGCACAGCTTGGCACCACATTTCTGGGAATGGCAGGACAACAGAGGGTGGTTAAAAATGTGGACTCCACAGTTTCCCTGTGTTCAAACCTTGGCTCTGGCACTGATTAGCTGTGGGACCAGGGACAAGTTATTTTTTGTCTCTGTACCTTACATCTCTTATATGTATAATTTGGTGACAATAGTTCTTCTCCCCTGGGGTTGCTGTGGAAATTAAATGAGTTCCATGTAAAATCTTTTGACTAGTACTTGGCACATAGAAAGTGTTCAGGAAGCAGTAGCTGTGATTATCAATGTTGATATTGTTAATACTATGTTGCTATGAGCCAGCCTATTTATTTACACAACCCCAAGAGGTGGGACAGCTGGTGCCCCCAGGAGGATGCCCACGGCATGGAAGCATGTGGTTCTCTCATTTCTGACTCTGGGACAGGTATAAAGAAGGCCTTGCCAATACAAGAGAGATCCTGGCAGACCTAGGTCTGGAGCCGTCTGAGGCCGACTGTATTGCTGTCCAGCATGTCTGCACCATTGTTTCCTTCCGCTCCGCCAATCTCTGCGCAGCGGCCCTGGCAGCCATCCTGACGCGCCTCCGAGAGAACAAGAAGCTGGCCCGGCTCCGGACCACGGTGGGCATGGATGGCACGCTCTACAAGATACACCCTCAGTGAGTGCTACTGGCCAGCCCACGCCCCTGCAAACAAGCCTTGACACAGCTGAGTCCCAGTGCTCTCTCTGGACTATGCTGCTTATCTAGACAGCTGGAACCAACCGCCTCTTTTTTTTTGGTACTGGGGACTGAATTCACAACCTCACGCTCGCATTTATGCTGCTGAGCTAAATCCCCGGCCTCCAACCACCTCTTAATAGTTGTGGAAGGCGCAACTCCAGAGCCTACTCTCATCTGGCTAGCTAGGGTCCTTTTGGGAATGACTCTTAAAGAAGTAGTCTGCCGAAGTCAATCACCTAATCTGGATGACCATCCATCCATCCATCCATCCATGTGTCCATCTATCCACCTACCCATATGCATGCACGTATCCATCTGTCCGTCTACCGTAGGTGTCATCCATTCATCCATCCATCCAATGTCTGTCCATTTATCCACGAATCTATCCATGTATCATCCATCCATGTACTGCCACATCTATCCATCCATCCAGTGTCTATTCATATATCCATGCATAAATGTGTACATTCATTCATCTGCTCATCTATGTGTCTCTCCATCCCCACATCTATCTGTCCATCCATCCATCCATCCATACATCCATCCATCTAACCATCCATTATTTATTGAATATGTGCTATGTGTAAGACTGGAAAGTAAGTCACAGCTATAGGCGGAGAAAAAGAGAGATGGCAGAGGTTGCTGAGTTCAGATGAAGGATCCTGGTAAGGAGTCACATGGAAAAGAGACTTTCTCATAAAAAGAGAGTTAAAGCCCCTTTGCCTAATGGAGGTGATACTAGAAATTAACTACGTACACTCTAAAAAGAACTGAGAAAGGAAATTCTTTTGGAAAGAGACAGTGTCCAGCTAACACATTACATATGGACAACCCCCTCTGGTTGAAAGATTACCCAATCAGATAGGCACTTGCACTGCCCTGCTGTCCCCGTCACCCTCATAACCTGCCTGGCCTCCCTACCAGCCAGCCATAAAAGGGTGGGCCCTGGCCTGGCAGGACCTTCCAGGCTGATTCTCCACCACATTGTGTCTGTTCCTGTTGGCCAAATCTGGCCTTTATGACTGTTAAATGTTTTGCATTCAGGTACCCAAAACGCCTCCACAAGGTGGTGAGGAAACTAGTGCCGAACTGTGACGTCCGCTTTTTACTGTCAGAAAGTGGCAGCACCAAGGGGGCCGCCATGGTGACCGCAGTGGCCTCCCGCGTGCAGGCCCAGCGGAAGCAGATCGATGAGGTGCTGGCTTTGTTTCGGCTGACCCAAGAGCAGCTTGTGGATGTGCAGGACAAGATGCGTGCTGAGCTCGAGTATGGGCTAAAGAAGAAGAGCCATGCATTGGCCACAGTCAAGATGCTGCCCACCTATGTCTACGGCATGCCGGATGGCACAGGTGAGTCAGTGCAGCCTGGTCCTGAAGGGCCACCCTGAGCTGCTGTCAAAACCCCTAATGCAGTGAGGTATTCAGTTTTTAGATCCTTGGGTTCTCACCTAATATGGAAGGCGAGGAGCAGAGGAGAAGGTCCTTCATGCATGTGTGTGTGTGTAGGTAAGAACATGAATGGACCCCCAGATCTTGTCCCTGAGTTGCCATCCAGGGTGCTTGGACTTGTCTGGAATTGTTTCATGCCTGTGATGAGGGATTCCTCTAGGACGGTGGTGGTGAACTAATGCCATGCATGCTGGAGCAGGCTGTTATCATTGAAAACTGTAAAAGGTTTGCCATCTCTGCTGTGCAGACAGGATGGGGGTGCCTTCTGAAGTCTCTTGTAGTCTGGGTAGCCTAGCCTGGGTTCACTTTTGGAGGTACTTGAATACGGTTTCAATTATATCTTCTACTGATGCCCTCCCTGTGCCTGGCACATGGTGCCTTGGGGCTCCCCAGCAGGCCCTAAGTCAATAGAGTTTAGAGCTGGAAGCACACTCTCAGAGACCTTTAAAACTCTGCAGACGCAGCAAGATAGGTCCTTGGCACTCCTGTCCAGGATGGAAAGCCCTCTCTCAGAACCCCGGGGCCCTTGATTCCAGTCTAGGGCTCTTTTCACAGCACCTCACTGGTGGTAGTGTGGGTGGTACCTCAACCTTTGCTATAGGGGAAGTAGAGCCAGGAAAAAGTCTAGCCTCAGTCAAGCTCAGGGTGCCAGCCCGGGGCCCTGATGCCCCTGTGGTCTGGGAGCCCAGGAGATCAGGCTCCAGGTCTACTTGGGCCAGGGTATCTCCTGTTCCTCCTAACGCCGTGACACAGGTTCCCCGCTCAGTGCGTGCTGGTGTGATGCACTCTTCACTTTCTTCACCACAGAGAAAGGGAAGTACCTTGCTTTGGATTTGGGGGGAACTAACTTCCGGGTCCTCCTAGTGAAGATCAGAAGTGGACGGAGGTCAGTGCGAATGTACAATAAGATCTTTGCCATCCCTCTGGAGATCATGCAGGGTACTGGCGAGGAGGTGAGTACCAGGCAGAGGTTTTGTGTCCCATGGGTGCCAACCTACCCTTCCATCAGTGCCCACCTTGCACGAACATCATTCTCTCTACAGCTGTTTGATCACATTGTGCAGTGCATTGCTGACTTCCTGGACTACATGGGCCTCAAGGGGGCCCAGCTCCCTTTGGGCTTCACATTCTCCTTTCCCTGCAGACAGACAAACATTGACAAGGTAAGACCCCTACCCCAGGCTCTTAACCATCCTAGGGACCTCCCTGCTCTACCAGGGGCATCTCATGGTTCCTCTGGGCTACTATTCTTTTATACTGTTTTTGAGACAGGGTCTCCCTATGTAATTCAGGCTGGCCTTGAACTCACTATGAAGCCCAGGCTGGCCTTGAACTCACAGTGATCCTCTTGCCTCAGCCTCCTGAGTGCTGGGATTACAGATGGGAACCACCATACCAGACTGGGCCATTATTCTTTTCAGGGTTACAGTTTTATGCAGCTGAAAGCACATGGTAGAACATTTTAGTCATTTAAGTTTTTGTATTTATTATACTCCACTTCTCATTATCTTTTTGATTGAAATTTAAAGAATTTAGAATATTATTGCCCTTTGGTATTGGTTGCAAGACCCACCAGACAGGTGCCAAAATCCACAGACACTGCATTCTCTCTTATAAAACAGCATAAGCGTAGTGGTGGACCTATGGCACATGTGTTACTGTGTTTTTCTTTCAGGATGAAAGATGTTAATGTATGAGTTGTTTTTCTAAACAAAAACCTCAAAATTCAGTAATTGAAGTGTTGGTATTTTGCAGTAAATAAGTGGGTATTATTTTGCAGTTTGGCACTTGGTCTCAAAGGTTTTTCATCACTGGCATAGATTTCTTATAATATTCGTATAATGAAAACACTATGTAAATAGTTGTTATATTACATTGTTTAGGGAAGAAGGACAAGAAAAAATTCGGTACATGTTTAGTATAGACAGTTTTTTTTTCTGAATATTTTTGATCCATAATTGGTTGAATCTGAGGATGTGGAACCTCCAGATACATGGAGCTGACTGTAATATGCAAGTCTGTGTACTACCACTGTTCAAAGAGGAGACAGATTTGTTGTTATGGAGAGATGTAAAAAGTCAGAGTGACCAGCGAAGGCTGATGATATCTCCTGTGTGTTCCTGAGCAACTACTATAAAAAGGGAAATTTACACCAGGCATGGTGGCTCATGCTGATAATCCCAGCATTAGGAGGCTGAGGCAGGAGGATCATTGAGAGTTCGAGACCATCCTGGGCTACAAAGTGAGCTCAAGGCCTGCCCAAACTACATAGAGAGACCCTGTCTCAAAAAAAAAAAAAAAGAAAAAGAAAAAAAGAGGGAAATTTAGGTTGTGGGGGTTTTGTTGCCTGATGAAAGAAAGCATACTGTGTATCATCAGAAATTTATTTAAGTCATACTTGCATGTATAATCGCTGTATAGTCTTGCTAGTATAAGAAACTGAAAGAGTAAATAAGATTCAAAAGTTATAATAGACTTAGTAAAAAAAGGAAAAAAACTACTCAAAGGGAAATTTCATTGTTTGATCAATTTTGTTTGTCTGTTTCTGGTAATCTGAGCAACTATTTTGAGTATAACAATATGCAATATAACAACCATTGTTAAATTCCTATCACCTTAGATTGAAATTGTATATTGCTGGGTTTTTTGTTGTTATCATTTTGCTTTTTTTGTTTTTTGTTTGCTTGCTTCTTGATTTTTTTTATTTAAAGAGGAAAAAGGTAGAAATAATACAGAATTTTAAAAAAGATAAACAGAAAGAAATCACTACTTGATAAATTACACATTGTCCTCTTAGAAATTGTTGCTCAAGTTACAAAATTAAAGCATACAAAGTAAACTTTCAGTGAGACTGCAAACAGCTACGCATGCATGAATCTTTATATGTGTTTCTATCCTTTCTGTATTAGAGGGAAAAATAAAACATAGCAAGATAAAACAAAACAAATTCCTATAAAAACATGAAACCAAAAAGTCATATAAAACCACAGTACGAGGTGATCTACAATGATTACTGTGTTGTCTCTAGTTATCTTAAATAGAATGTCTATAGCATCAGGCATATTTGAATATAGCAGTATAATTGAATATAACACTACATAACAATATTAGTAAAAACAAAACATTGTAGACAATGTAAAACTTCAAAGGCAAGTCATAATCAAACCAGAGTGGGTATCTTAGTGAACCTTGTCATCTTCAGTGTAGTTGCCTATACTCTCAGACTTGATACTATCAATCATAACAGCTTCAAATAAAATCTGTCAATACAAAACAACAATCTAACAAACCAGATTCAATTAAGATCAGTCATGGTAAAACAGTGTAAGTTATACAGAGCTTCAGATTAAGTTAATAGGAGGTTAACGATGATTACCATACTATATCCTGCTGTTTTCAGGATAACTGTGCCCTCAACTCTAGTACAAGTAAACAAACTGGAACAGAATATAATCCATCTAAGCAGAGTGGTGTGAGTAATGTGGGTTTTAAATCCTGGTGCACTATTAACAATATCTTCTGCCTTCTTTTTTTAGGCTATTCCTCCCCTTTCACTCCCACAGGGTGCTGCACATTTTGGATCCCACCAACTCCCTCAGTTTTTAGATTGGGAGGGGGGCAACCTGCTATTACCTATGTGGTTCTGAACCTTCTCGCTCCTGGACTTGATCTCAAGTTGTATTCCTTTACCTGCAAAAGCTTCTAGGTTTTCCTTCATTATAGCTGAGTAATTCTCGACTGCACATAAGTATCCTGTCTTTCCATCCTATCTGCAGGTGGTGGTCAAGTTGCCCCTATTTCTCTCTGGCTCCATGTCACATACAGCATTGTTTTCTCATATTTGATTTTCAGTCCATAAACCCTCTCTCAGGTTGATTATATTTCCTATACAGAGCATCTTGATGGACCCTACCTCCTGATCTACTCTGCCTGTATTTTTTTTTTTTTGTTAGTGTATCAGGGCCATCTATGTTAGAGATTATAGCCAACATTCTCTGCCTCATTTCTGCTATGCTATTTTTCTGCCAATGTTTATCTACTTTTCTCCTTCATTCTACTGCCTGCCCCATTCATTGAGGCCTTTTTGCCACCTGATACCTGAAATCCTGGTATTTTTTTTTCTCTCTAGAATGTCCTTCAGTATTCTCTGTAGGGTTGGATTGGTGGTCACAAATTCCCCTAGTTCCTCTTTATCATGGAAGCATCTTGTTTCTCCATTAATTTCTAGTGACAGTTTTGCAGGGTACATCAATCTGGGCTGGAGGTTATTTTCTTTCAGGGCTTGGAATACTTTGCTCCAAGCTCTTCTTGATCTGAGAGTCTGTGTTGAGAAGTCTGCTGTGATCTTGATGGGTTTTCCTTTATAGATGATCTGTTTCTTTTCTCTAATATTCTGTTTTTATATTGAATTTCTGGTATCTTGATTATTATATGTCTGAGTGTAGCTCTGTTTTGGTTGTAGGAGGTTGGAGTTCTATATGCCTCATATATCTGAATATCATTTTCTTTTCCTATGCTTGGGAAGTTTTCCTTAATTATTTCTGTGAATAGCCTTTGTAATTCACCTGTTTTCATTCCTGCATCTTCACTCATGCTTCTTATTCTTATAGATTCTCTTGTTGTCTTCTAGCCTTTGTATTGTTACTGCCTGTTTCTTTTTTTTTTTTTTTTATCAGTACTGGGGATTGAACTCATGACCGTGTGCTTGCAAGGCAGGCACTTATGTCGCTGAGCTAAATCCCCAGCCCCCTCCTTGTTATTTTTAAGAGATCTTTCCTTTCATGATCACACATTGCAGACTTGTCTTCAACTTTTGATAGTCTATCCTTAGTTTCTTTTAAGCATTTGCCAGCTTTCAATGGAGTTTTTAATTTCTTGGTAATCTCTTTGAATCTGCTTCATGTATTCTAAGTTTTCTTTATATTCTTTATCAAATGTTTCTTTCCTTTTTTTGTGTTCCTCCCTTCTTCCATCTGTGTCTTCTTGAGAGATGCTTAGCATTTCTTTTATTAATCTACTTATATCTTGCTTTACCTGATTTAATATTTTGGTTTTGAGCTTGTCTACAAGGTCCTGAAGATATCTCTTAATGTCCATGGAAGCTGTGTCTGATGTTGCATGTTTGCTGCTCTCAGTCTTTTTTGTATTTCCCTCTCCTGGATCAATGTTCTCAGGGTTTTGGGCTGGGGGCTTTTTCTTGTTGTTTCTCTCTCTTGTCATGTTTTTTGTTTCTTCCATACAGCTGTATAGTGGAGGTCCCAGCCCCATTCCTTGTTGGTTATGGTTCTTCTGAAGCACGCTGGTGAGGGATTTCTGCCCTCTTCTGTTTGCTTTTGGTCATTGAGGTATAGACAGGGGCTGTGTATGCTGGCCCCTCCCCACTGGGCCAGTCAACCTTCGGGGACCTTCACTGGGTTAGTGGGAATTGGTTTGGGACAGCTTATTGGGTCCTGGCCAGGGGTGTGACCCAGGCTGAGCAGATCCCCCCAATCTGCTCTGAGAAGGGAGCAACCAACTGAGGTCACTGTCATTTCTAGTTCAGGCTCCTCCTGCCCGATTCCAATGTGCCATCCATTTGGCCATGCCCTTCCCTTTGTGCCTTTATTCCCAGCACTCATCACAGTTTAATGGAGGTCCCTTGCTGGCTCCATTCTCCGTTGGGCATGCCAACCTTAGTCTTCAGTGTGACTCTGTCTGGACCTCTCCAGGGCGTTTTATTGCAGCATGTGTTGTTTCTCTCAGGGGAAACTCTGTATAGTGTTGTCTATCAATCCACCATCTTTTCCTTTCATCTGCTTCCTGATTTTTCTGTTTTTTTCTATTGAAAAAAGAGATGTATTTCTTTGTTGATATTAGCATCTCAGAAAGAATTTGTCATATGGACACTTATTTAGTTGACATCAAAGATATCATAATTTTTTAGTAGATGATTCATAATAATTTATGACTATCATGAGGTCTTGCTTAAACTTCTAGTATAAAAACACTCAAAGTTAATTTCATGTATAATGAATCAAAGTTTTTTATTCATAAACTAGGACTCAGCTAGGCCAGGTATATAGATTTGTGGCAAACCAGGATGACACAGAGGTGGAGCTTAGAAAGTGAGGACTAGACAGCAGGCTGCTTTTTGGATGACCTGAAGTTCTGCTGGGTCCCGGGGGCCTTGCTTGGGGCTGGTAGTGTGTGTCCGAGGGGTGGTTTGTGGCTATGATGGTGACAGTGGGCAGAGCTATCTGTGGTGTGAATTAAGGAAGACAGGGTGAAGCCTCTAGTCATAGACTTGCCCTTCTGTAGTGGCTCAGGAGAAGATCCGGGTGTGCCCCCAGCAGAGAGGTCCAGTGTCCTTCCCATGACAGAGCAGCCCGATGGACAAGTACACAAGCTCTGGGGTCCCAGGCTGTCAGGGTTGCAGTCCCGACTGAATAACTGTTCTTACATAAATAACCTTCAGCAGGCCATTGCCCTTCTTGAAGGCTTATTAAAAATACTCAACTTTCTAGGATCATGGTGAGGATTAAGTGAGTTAAGGTAGGTAAATCACACACACAGACACACACATCTGTAGTGTTTGTTCTAGGTCAGACACTGTTCCCTTACCTGCCAGATTGCCTGGATTTGAATCTTGGCTGCTCTTTTAGTGGCTGGGCAAACTTGGGCAAGTTATTTAACCTCTCCATGCCTTAGTTTCCTCACTTGAGGATAAAAAAGGTACTTATTTTACAGGCGTGTTTAGTGGATTTTAAAATTTCTGTGCAATTATACTTGCAGAGCATTGTGCTCAGTGAAAGAAATGTAGCAGATTCATAATATGCGAACTGTAAAGATCTAAAAGATGCATTACTGAGCAAGAAAAGCAAATTGCAGTAGTTACACACAGTTCAAATGTAATTATTTAAAAGCACATGGGTGTGGTGGTGTCTGCCTGTGACTAGCTACTTGAGAGATTGAGGGAAGAAGACTGCAAATTCGAGTCCAGCCTGAGCAATTTAATGAGACCTTGTCTCAAAATAAAGAATTGAAAAAGCTACGGGTATGACTCAGTAGAGCACCATTGTATGCAATCCCCAGTACTGGGGAAAAATTACATGCAGACAGAGAAAAATGTCTGTAAGGGTTCCTGTGAGACCGATAATAGAATTTATCTCCCAGATTGGGGGATGGGGAGTTAAAGGGCAATACATTCTTATTAGGAAGGTTTTAGTTTTTTACAAGACTAATGTATTCCCGTGCTCCTGTTACTGCTGCCATGAAAAATTAATGCACTGCGGCAGAGCTGTGTGTTGCTGTCCGCGGTCCTGAAGGGTGGATGGGCGCAGTGCAGAGCTGTGCTCACTCAGGGGATTGGGTTTCCAGGCCCCTCTTCTCCCAGCAGTTCTGACAACTTTGTGGGGACACAGTGAAGAGGGTGGGTAACTGGAAGCAAAGTCACTAATGGCTAGGGAGAAAAGAGAGATTTAAAAAATATATATACACACACTTGTTATATAATTGCAATTGTTTTGTTTTTTTTTTTGTACCAGGGATCAAACTCATGACCTTGTGCTTACCAAACAAGCAATTGAGCCACTGAGCTAAATCCCCAGCCCCTATAATTGCAATTTTTAAGAAAGAGGCTTTTTGGTCAGGGTGTCTCTAATTGTATATATGTACGACCCAGGAAAGGGAGCCCAGTTTCCAAGGGCTGTGGAAGAAGGGAGACCAGGGCTTGCTGGTCAGGGGTCTCAAGGTGAGGAGGCATCTAACCACAGGGTTGGGGCTGCTGTCAGATTTCCTAGCCACTTCTCCTTTCCCAAAAGCTCTCCTGGCCAGATACCCCACTTCTGCCAGCTGTCCCCACTCCTGGCTCTGTAGGCTGGGAGCTGAGTTAGGCTAGCTCCCACCTCAGGGTGACACAGTAATCATGGCCTTCTTAAAAATCAAAATGCTTTCTATGTATTATAAAATAGTTAGAAAAATAAAAGTTACAAGTTAATAATTACAATAAATTATAAAAAGAAGAAATTAAAAGGCACTCACTAATACTCTTGCACCCAGATATAAGCACTGTCAACTCCTTTGGTCTATATATTATTCTAGACCTTTGCCTGGGTTCAAGTGTATACATAAATTTTAAAAGTAAAAGTAGAACAGTCCTCTATCTGTATTTGTTTAATGAGCTTTCACTTAATCATGTGTAATGATTAAGTGAAATCATGTGTAATTGTTCTCTAACATCCAGTGTTCTTATATGACTATTTTTATGGCTGTATCACTTCTGTTTCATTTTTCCTTCCCATCTCTACCCCCATCCTCTTTCCTTTCCCTTTCTTCCCCTTCCCTTCCCTTCCCTTCTCTTTTTTTCCCTTCTTCTCTCCTCTCCTCACTTTTCTTTTTTCCAGTCCTGGGGATTGGACCCAAGGGTTTGCACATGCTAGGCTAGGGTGCTACCACTGAGGTCCACTCCTACTCCCAGGCATCTTTTTGTATTGATGTATAAGATAGGTTTCCTTGATATCACTGGAATGCCAGAATGCTTTCAGTTTTTCACTTTTATTGTTGTCATTTGTTTCTTGTCTTTTCGTATTTTGTGTGTGTGTGTGTGTGTGCTGGGGATCAAACTCATGACCTGGAGTTTGCCAAGCAGGCAATTACGCTGCTGAGCTAAACCCCTGGCCCTTGTTTCTTGTCTTTTTGAGACAAGGTTTCATTATGCAGTTCAGGTTAAACTTGAACTCACTTTGTAGCCCAGGCTGGCCTCAAACTCACAGTGATCCTCCTGCTTCAGCCTCCCAAGTCCTGGTATTACAGTTGTGCGCCACCATACCCGACTAATTTTTCACTTTGAAGCAATGCCTTGATAAATATTTTATAACGTTAGTTTTGATCACATCTCAGTCTGTCCTAGGCTAAATTAGGAATTGGATCCCTCTGAACTAAGACTTTAATTCTGTGCATCATGGCAGGGGGTAAGTTGACCCTTGAAGAACATGAGTTGCTGCAGTGATTCCACTCCATGGTGAGTGTGGCCTGGACATCATGCTCTGTGACACCTCTGAGCCACGTTCAAGCTGCAGAGGCAAAAACAACAGTGAAAAGCAGCTGCGCACACTTGACCAGCTGTCAGATTCAGTGCCTTGTGTGTGCTGGACGGTGAAGTTGTGCGGTGTCCTCATGAACCTTTGCCTACACGAACTTTCCCTGTTTTCTTTCAGGGAACACTCATAGAGTGGACCAAAGGCTTTAAGGCCACCGACTGTGAAGGGGAAGACGTGGTGGACATGCTCAGGGAAGCCATCAAGAGGAGAAATGTAGGACTTGGAATTGAGGCTCATGTCTGACCTTGCTCCCTGGTCCTTACCACTCTGCTCTGCCATCCATCTACACCTGAGCCTGTATCTCAGGCCTCTGCCTGCCTTGGACCCGTGGGCCCCTCACACATTCTGTTTCCAGTAAAGCTGTTTCCTTTGCAGGAGTTTGATCTGGACATAGTTGCAGTTGTGAATGACACAGTGGGGACCATGATGACCTGTGCTTATGAAGATCCTAATTGTGAGATTGGCCTGATTGCAGGTAAGTGGTCAGACAGACACCACTGGCCTAATCCCATCAGATACTCCAGAAGGTCCTGTTGAGCACAGTGAGGGCTGTGTGTGTTTGTGTTCATTGTTCCAATATGCAGAGGGCCTGTTCAAGACAGGTTGAAACAAATTAAGATTGAGATTCTAGGCTACCTAATGCCCAAACTTTCACTTAATTTCTCGCTCCATTAAGGGTTCGAAACCAAAGCATCCTTCTGTTGGGGGAAGAGATAACACAGAAGGAAGCGATTTTCACATTATGACCTTGGCCCTACTTTCTTGGAGGGAGGAAATCATGGTTGGGTCACACTGACCTGGGCTAAGGGGACCAGCTTTCATCCTGGCTCTAAGAGACACCTCCTCTGTCCTCTGGATGCCTTTGTCTCTCAGGGTGCACAGGAAAGGGAAGAGTTGGAAGTAAATGTAGAAAAGGAGGAGGAGCTGGGGGTGGTGGTTCATGCCGGGAATCCCAGCACTTTGGGAGACCATAGCAGGAGGATCAAGAGTTACAGCCCAACCTGGGCAATTTAGTAAGACCCTGTTTCAAAATAAAAGATAAAAAGGAGCTGGCATTATACCTCAGTGTGAAGGTCCTGGGTACAATGCCCCGTACTGGGAAGAAATAAAAAAGAAGAGAAGGGAGTGGGCTGAGATGCTACAGGCATTTTAGGGGACTTCAGAAGTTGTCTGGCAGTGATGACTCTCCCCAGGAGACTGTGGGATGGGTGGGTTTTGACCAGGTGAAGATGAGGACAGAGGGCACTGCAGGTGACAGGCACAGAGGAGGCCGGAGTCTGGGGAAGCTGTTTGGTGGACTTGTCTTGTAGATGGATAAAGGTGGTGGGTGCAGGTCTACCGAGTTAGCTTCACCTTACTTGAGCTCTTACCTGCTTCGGGAGCTCAGGCAGGTTGCTTATTCTGTCTGACTGGGTTCCTCATCTGTGCAAAGGTTGGCAAGATGCAGGAGACCTCAGAGGTGCCTGCGTCACTGATAGTGGCCTGGACTGCTGCGCTGAGAACAGTTCTGAGGCATGGGCAGGAGAGATGAGAGCAGCTCGAAGCTGCCACATGTTGGTTTATTCGAGGCCAGATGATTCCTCTGGTCCCTCCTAGTCCTCCCTGACTGCTAGTTCTCTGGTTCTTTAGAAGCTTTGAGTGTTTTGTGGCTTAATGATGGTGATGTTTGTGATGATGAAGGTGAAAAGTACTTTACTGACTACTTAGTATGTGGAGAAAACTTTCTACTGCCTCATTTCTTTCTCTATAACAAATTCACAAGGCAGGAATCTCTTCCCTTTTATGCAGTGCTAGAAGTCAAACTCAAGGAACACTGAGCTACATCCCCAGCCCTTTTTGTTTTTAGAGATGGGGTCTCATTCAGTTGCTTAGCCTGATTCTGAACTTGTGATCCTACTGCCTCAGCCTCCCAAGCAGCTGGGGTTCAGGTGTGTGTCACAGCACCCAGTAACATTTTCCTTTTGTAAATGGAAACTGAGCCTGTGAAAGATGAGGTTCCTGCCCGAGCTCATCCAGCTATGAGCACAGAGCTGCGATCACACCCAGCTGCAAGCCTGAACTCCCACTCACTGCGCTCTGCTTCCTCTCTGTGAGCCAGTGGTGTCTCTGAGGACTAACGTGGCATCACATCCCCTCTAGGGACGGGAAGCAACATGTGCTACATGGAGGAGATGAGGAACATTGAGATGGTGGAAGGGGATGAAGGGAAGATGTGCATCAACACGGAGTGGGGAGGATTCGGAGACAACGGCTGCATAGATGACATCCGGACCCAGTACGACATGGAGGTGGATGAGGGGTCCTTGAATCCTGGCAAGCAGAGGTGAGTAGGGTGGGTGTGAACATCTGTGCAAGTTGTGCAGTGAGCAACTCCTCCGGACCCAAGGGAAGGGGCCATTTTCATATTACTGACAGGATGGCTGTGCATGTTTATGCACCAGATTTCCGTGAAGTGCCTCACTGGAACGAAAGAAAAATATGACATTTCCGCCAGGTAGAAGGAAGAGGCCCTTGCTGTAACTGCCATAAAGACTGTGATGACTCTGGAAGTGAGGCTGTTGGGATGTGTTTGTGAGGAGCTGGGTGTCACAGAGCCAGGCCACGCTGACTTGGCAAGATCTGGGGAGTGATGGTGGCTGCTAGGACGGGCGGGGGTCCCCATTCTCCACCACCATGTCATGTCTTACCACGTGGCACAATGCCTTGTGAGGCTCATTCCAATGAATGGATTGAAACAAACGACATTAGATTTTCGCCTGCATTCTGCTAGGGCAGACAGGTTCAGCCGGCACGTGCGGCCTCGGCTGTGTAGCTGGGCCCAACTCGGCAACAGGGGTGGGCAGACTTTCTCTGTAGAGGGCTACATGGTACATCTGAGGTCTTGTGGGTCATATGATCTTTATCACAACTAAGTGCAGCATCTTACCATAAAATAAGGGACATGCAGATTTATTTCGATGGACAGCGTACAAGTTGAGAGGTTGCGTGGGGAGGAAATGGGACAGAAGGTTGGCCACTGTGGGGAGAGAGGCCTGGCTGAGGTGGTCCCTGGGCTCCCTTAGTATTTGCTGTTGGAATGCAGGGGAGCTGTGGCAGGCCCAGTGAGCCAGGAATTGCTCCAAAAAGGAAAGGGCAAGTTCCTCCTAATATGGTTTAGTGTCCGTATCGGCTGGGGGCACACATTTTTAGACTGAGAATTGTGGGTGGAGAGGATTTGAGATGGGCTTGCAGTCACTGTTATTCTTCTGTCCTGGTGTCCAGGTCTTTGGCCTGCTCTCCCCCAAACAGATACGAGAAGATGACAGCGCCATGTACCTGGCCTGCCAAAGACCAAAGAGGCTCTGGACGGTTTAGAGAACACAAGTCCAGCACCCAAGGCTTGGAGGCACTCCTGTTTCTGTTTCCCTCTGCGGACAGCGGGAGTTCAGCTCTGTGCCTTTGTGAGGGATGAGAGTGGAGTCGTTAGGCTCCTCGGTGCCCTGCTATGTAGAAAGCTCCTTCTGTCTCGCAGTCAGTCTTCATGGAGCTCACAGCGTGGTGGGAAGGAGAAAAGGAAAGAACACTTTTTGAGCATGTTGATGTGTGCTGGTAATTTAAACATTATTTCATGGAGCCAGAAACAAAGCTAAGGAAAATCTCTAGTAGAACAGATTTGCAACACAAAGCCAGGGAGAATTGGCTCTGGGGCCAAGAACGAACTAGATTGACTTCTGCTTAGTGCCTCCCTCTTGCTCCACACTGTGTTGCAGTGTTTGCTCTCATCGAGCTGTGGGGAGCTGGGGCCTGGCTCCCCATCTCTGTGGGGCTGAAGCCTGGCTTCCTCACATCCTACCGTCTCCCACATGGTGTTGCTGGGTGACAAGGCCCACCCTGAGCCCAGACTGTGGGTGCCAGTGGCATGACTTCCACACGCAGCGCAGGGCACTTTCAGAAACCGCCTGCCAGAGCTGGTTTTGCTGCCTTCACCACCGACCTTATTGCTCTCCCCGAACAGGTACGAGAAGATGACCAGCGGCATGTACCTAGGGGAGATTGTGCGGCAGATCCTCATCGCCTTGACCAAGCACGGTCTCCTCTTCCGAGGGCAGATTTCAGAGCGTCTCAGGACCAGGGGCATCTTTGAAACCAAGTTCCTGTCCCAGATTGAAAGGTGATGTGCGATCAAGCTTAACCGCTTGGTATAGATGCTGTGAATGGAATATGTGCTCATCACGCAGGGGTGGGCAGATCTGATACAATAAAATCAGAAAGACCCCGCGTGAGAGAGGGCGGGTTCCTGCTCTGCTCTGTCCATCCAGCCGCATCATGTCACAGTCCAGAGCCAGTGACACAGTTGAGAAACCAGCAGTCCATCTGCATGGCCTGAGAGCTCTTAGAAATGATAAGTCCTCCACCAACATTCTGATAGGTATATGGAGAGTTAGGTTTAGACTGAAAATTATCCTCTTTTCTTCCTGAGAAATGATATATCTGTAATATGAAAGAAAAGTCAGGAAAAAAATCATCCACGTGCTTATCACTAAATACAAATATTTAATTTTTTCCATATTATGTTCCCTTTTAGTTCTTGAATACATGCAAACATTTTTTTTACAATTGCAATCATATTACATATGTGACTTATCTATTACTTAGTCAGTGCTTGTTTATTGAGACTTTCATTTAGATTTTTTATTTTACTTTCTTTTTGTTTGTTTTTGAGACAGGGTCTCACTATGTAGCCCAGGCTGCCTCAAACTCATGAGGCCTCTTGCCTCAGTCTCCCAAGTGCTGCAATTACAGGTGTGGGCCACCAGGCCTGACTTCCTGCTTTTATTTTACTTCTTTGGGAAAAGTTTTAAACATACATAAAAATAGAGGGAAGATTAAATGGACTCAATGTCTCTGTCACCAGGTTCAACAAAAATAATCAACTGATGGCCAAACTGGATTCATCTTTGTGTTCTTCCTGTCCCCATCTCTGGGCTACAAATTCCACATTTTATATCACTTTATATATTAATAGTTCAAAATGCATTTCAGATGCTTGAGTTCTTCAAAAAAGCATAACCACTCCCAGCTGTGGTACCATGAGCCTATAACCCCAGCACTTGGGAGGTTTGCACAAAACAATCCTAACTTCAAGGCCAGCCTGGGCCATGTAGCAAGTCTGCCTGTCATTCTGTTTCTCTCCAAAAAAAAAAAAAAGCCTGAAATAACTAGTAATAGACTTTAATATCAGAATATCTTATTAGTGTTCATATTTCCTGAATCGCCAAGAAATACTAATTTGTACAGTTGATTTGCTTACACCAGTATCTAAAGATCTGTACATTGCATTTAGTCTGTGTTTCTAAAATTTATTTTAATACCTAAGTTTCCTCTCTCTCTCTCTCTCTTGTTTTACCTTGAAATGTCTGTTGAAGAAACATCCTATGAGTTACTATAGTCACATTTTGCTGATTGCAGAATGTGACAGTTTCTTATCTCTTATATTTTCTGGAAAACCTATACTGAGACCCAGAAGCTTGGTTCGATTCGAGGCTGAATTTTGGAGACGCACGCTCTGTAGGAGCACTGAACTGTCTGAGTACCTGTGTCTCTTTCCAGTGTTTGCAGTCATTGAGCAGGCCCATCATTTCACTAGAGATTGTGACATGGTAATAATCTAATGTCATCATTCCCACATTTATTAACTGGAATACTTCTAAAAAGAACTTTCCTTTGTGAGCTCTTTGGTATAATTATCATTTTGATGCCTGCATAATGCTACATCATGTTACTATACTATAATTTCCTAAACTTTTCCTTTAGTATAGGATGTCTAGCTAGTAATTTATGAGTTTCTGCTATTGGAATAGCACTATAATTATTGTTTTTGTACACATAGTCATTTGTATCTTATGAATTATTTCTTTTGGAACAGGAAATTTGGTTAAAAGGAGCATTTTCTACCACTACTACCAGTTGCATACGCACGCATTGCTTTTGCTGGGTTCCTACTAGCACTGCGTGCTATCAGGGGCCTGCCTGTGGTGAATTTCTCTCAGTTTTCTCTCATTCATTGAATTCTCTTAGCCTTTCTGGTCAGATGGCCGCAAGTTAAAAATCCCTTTGCAGAGGGGAAAAAAGAGACCATTTTATAAATAAGTGGGGCTCTGGCCAAGGACCGTCAGATGGCTCTGTAGAGAAGTTCCTGTAGTCCAGGGAGGTGGTGACAGAACTATGCAGTTATTTTGTTTTTGAAGTGTTTATTAACAGGTTTTCTGTCTTATTTCTGTCTGATCTTCAACTTGTTAGTTCTGAGCAAACAGGTTAAAAGTCATCATCTTTCTATCGGTGATCAGAGGGACCATCTTCTGCTGGGAGAGGCAGCTTCTCCCTCCTATGCAGCTGATAAACAGATTAACTTACATTTGCCTTCTTTTTCCTTGTCTCAAAATGAAAACACTTGTTCCTGGGTGAATGCGAAGTGACCACACAGGTTTGCCTCCAGAAATATTTGCTTCTGTTGCACATAAGGTGTTTGCTTTGGATGCTTTGATTTCTGTAGTTTTTTTTTTCTCTAGACCTTCCTGGAATAAAAACAAAATCATGTCTGTCTAGTGCTGATTGGAAAATGATGGGTGCTTCGTTGACTATCACCCATTTCAAGTCTGTTGTTGACAAATGAGTACTGAGTTTGCAGACTCAGAGACTGACTTTAAACTTCCTTTCTGGCTGGGCGTGGTGGCTCACGCCTGTAATCCCAGCACTCAGGAGGCTGAGGCAGAGGATCGTTGGGAGTTCAAGGCCAGCCTGGGCTATAAAGTGAGCTCAAGACCAGCCTGAACTGCATAGTCAGACCCTGTCTCAAAAACACAACAAAACAAAACAAAACAAAACAAAACACTTCCTTTCTGTCTTTTAACCTATTTGTGCTGTGTGACCTAAGCAGGTTGCTTTAACTCTCTGAACCTTAGTTTACTTCTTTATAAAAGAAATAATTTCTCTGTGTTTAACCCCCAGGATTCCTCTGGGGCTGGGGGAAGAGCATGTACATAAAAGAACTCCACAAACTGTAGAGGACCAGGTCCTCGGGACAATAAATTGCAGGTTTTCTTTTTGTTCACGTTTAAAAATATTTTTTTTCTATACAAATGTTACTCATTCATTTTAAAAAGATATACAAAAGGAATAAACTGCGAATTGTCTGTAATCCTAACCAATATCTGAACAGCATTCCTACCAATCCTACCAATATTTCTTCTTTTCTCCTATGTAAGAACAAACAGTAAAATAAACCCCAAACCAAGACTGAACAGCACATACCATTGTCTAGTCTATTTCTTCATTATGTGCTGGTACTATTTACTATTTCTCTTGGCTTTAAGTATGGCATTCTGAAGGTCTCCAGAGAATAACGTGGTCTTGGCTATCCCACACTCACTCCTCCGCTTCCTGTCTTGCCACCCAGGGCTTTCTCCTTCATCTTTCTTGGTAACCTCCATCCATCTCTCTCTGTATCACTGAGTGTGTCATGGTTCAACTTCACTCTTAAGCCAGAGCTCTGTGTCAGTGTCATCAGTCATCACTGGTTCACTGGAAGAGAGTCGGGGTCTAGACTCGAAGCCAGCCTGTGGCTGTGGCGGGAGTTTCTCTGCATGTGTTTCTCGTCCCTTTGGCTTCCTTTCTTCAACGTGCTGATATGTACTGCATAGTCATTTATTTATTTGCTCATTGAATATACTCAACCTTCTGCTGGATACTGCTGAGAATACAGTGTTATCATCAAAGAGCAGAAAGTCTAGTTGGGAAGAAAAAGCAGAGAATCAGAAAAAGTTAAATAGAAGGAAAGCTAGTCTCCAGTTGAATAGGGGCAGAGTACCTACTGAGAGCTGGCAGATTCAAGAGTTGGTGTGAAGAAGGTGTGTGTTTGAAGCCAACTTCTCTACTGTCTGACTGGGCAAATATCCCTGGCTCTTTGAACCTCGTGGTCCTTTTCTGAAGAAAATGCACCTGAAATGTGGGTTGCTAACTCTGTTGCTAGCTCCCAGTGAGGTGCGATTGGAGCACAGCTAACAGAAGAGGTGATGGTAGACATTCCTGGGTGGTGGGCCTTGAGTCTTCGCTCTCAGGCATTCTGCTCCAACTCAGTTGTTGCCTGGGTCACTTTTTCCTCCCTCCTGCCAGGGCCTCTTGAGATGAACAGCTTCTGGGTCATACTGAGTGGGTTCCCGGGCTCCAGAAACCCCTTGCTAACATCTTTCTCTGCTCATCCACAGTGACCGGTTGGCCCTCCTCCAGGTCAGGAGGATCCTGCAGCAGCTGGGCCTGGACAGCACATGTGAGGACAGCATCGTGGTGAAGGAGGTGTGTGGAGCTGTGTCCCGGAGGGCTGCCCAGCTCTGTGGTGCAGGCCTGGCTGCCATCGTGGAAAAAAGGAGACAAGACCAGGGACTTGAGCACCTGAAGATTACCGTGGGTGTGGATGGTACCCTGTACAAGCTTCACCCTCAGTGAGTGCCCAGAGGCATGGGGTGGGGTGGGGTTATGCTGGCAGCCGGCTTGCATTGGCACAGCCTCCTCAGCTGCAGAATGGGAAGATTCATTCTGTCTTTTTCCGGGAAGGCAGTGCTGCATGGTGGTGAGCTCACCTGTTGAGTTGGAGGCAAAGGTGATCCTCACTAGCCTTTCTTCCTGGTAGCATTGGGTGGGAATATGAGCCAGCCTCTCTCAATTCCAGGCTCCTCATCTGGGCAATGACTGTGCATCTTGGGGTGAAATGCATGCAGATTAAATGAGGTGATACACATCAAGTGCTTCATGTAGTGCCCAGAAGTATACGTTATTATTATAGCCCCACTGACCTTGCAGGGTAGTGATGAGAACCGACTGTTTTGTGTGCAGTAAGGCATTTGTCAGGCATGAGCTCATCATAACTATAGTTCAGAGTCAATGGACACAAGAATTAAGAGCCCTGCTGGGCTATGTGGCTTTGAATCCTGCCCGCACCATATGGAAGTTAGAGTTGGAGGGCCAGTTTCTTATCCTTTTTGTACTTCAGTTCTTATCCTGTAGAATGGGGACAAAAGACCTACCTACTTCATAGGTGGTTGTGAGGACTAAGTTAAATAACTTCAATAATGAAAACAATGACTTCAATTCATTGTTTCATAATTTATTTCTGGTGGAAAGGAAATATAATAACAAGTTTATCTCGATCATGCTAAAGAGTATTCACGAAGACATTATTACTATTGCAATCCTCAGTCCCTTCTGGGACTGCCGATGGCTGACGTCTTCTCTTGGTTTTCCTCTTGGGTTATACATTTTTGGTCTGGTTCTTACAAGTTTCTCCCTTTGGCCAAGACTTGTATAAGGGATAGAAGCTGCATGTTTGTTTTAATAGGTGCAGACAACACCTCAATAAAATCCAACATCATTTTGTGATAAAAGCACTCAACAAATGAGGAATAAAAAGCATCTGGTAAAAAGCATCTATGAAATTCCACCACTAACACTGTACTCACTGGTGGAATAGTGTTTTCTCTCTTTAAAATCAGGAACAATACTAGAATGTCAGTCTCATCACTGCTACCCAGTCTTATACTGCCTATAATCACACGGTTTGTGTCTCTCAGACAAGTTGATCCAAATTTGAGACTTTTAGGAATCAATTGAAAAATATGTGACCCTTGGGCTGGGGATATATCTCAGTGGCAAAAGTGCTTACCTGGCAAGCACAAGATCCTGAGTTAAATTCCCAGTACCAAAAACAAACAAACAAATAAACAAACAAGATGTGACCCTTGAGGAGGGAAACTCAAGAGCAAATCTATCCATGGCAGGTAGGCAAGAAAAAAAATTTAAAGGACATTATATTGGAAAGGCAAAAGTAAAACTATTTGGCGATGATATAAGTTCATATATAGAATATGCTAAGAAATATACACACACAACTATTAGAGCTAATAAACAAAATCGGCAAAGTTTAGGGGACAAAATAATCATACAAAATCACTTGTACATCTATATACTTTGTAATAGACAGCCCCCAAAATGAAATGAAAAAAGCAGTTCCATTTACAGTTGCACCAAAAAAGCAAAATACTTAGGAATATATTTAACAAAAGAAGTATGAGCCTTTTACTCTGAAAACTACAAAGCAGGGTGGGGATTTAGCTCAGTGGCTTAAGTGCCTGCCTGGCAAGCATAAGATCTTGAGTTCAATCCCCAGTACAAAAAAAAAAAAAAAAGAAAAAGAAAACTACAAAGCATTATTGAAAGAAAACAAAGAAGTAATAAGTAAGTGAAAAGACAACCCATGTTCATGTACTGGAAGACTATACGGTGTTGTTTCCATAGCAGTACTCCTTAAATTGATCTACAGATTCATCATACTTTATCAAAATTCCAGCTAATTTCTTTATAGAAATTGTCAAGCTGTTCCTAAAATTCACATATTTAAATATAAAGACCCCACAGTTGTCAAAACAATCTTGAAGAATAATAAGAGAGCTGTTGAGCTCATGTTTCCTGATTTTAAAGTTGATATAAAAACTTACAATTATCAAGACAGTGCGATACTGGCATAAAGGCAGATATATGAACTGCTGGGATATAATCAAGAGTCCAGAAACAAACTGTAGTCTGGCATGGCGATGCACGCCTATAATCCCAGCACTTGGGAGGCTGAGGCAGGAGGATTGTTGGAAGTTTGAGACCAGCCTGGGCTATAAAGTAAGCTCAAGGTCAGCCTGAATTGCATAGTGAGATGCTGTCTCAAAAAACAAAGAAAAAAAAAAAAAGGAAAAGAAAAAGAAATAGAGAAATAAACTCTTACATATGTGGCCAATTGATTTTTTAAATTTTTGTATTTTAAAAATTTTTGGTCAGGCCCGAGGTTTAGCTCAGTGGCATAAGTGCCTGCTTGGCAAATTTGAGGTTGTGAGTTCCATCCCCAGCACCAAATAAATAAATAAATATAAACATTAAACAAATATATAAAATTTTTTTGTCAATTAATTTTTAACAAGATACTAAGACCATTTACCAGGGAGAACACTCATTTTAACAAATGGTCCAGAAAAAAAGGATAACTAGAAACAAACAAACAAACAAACAAACAGTTGAACTCCTACCTCACCACCATGTACAACAATTAACTCAAAAGAGACAAAGACCAAAGTGTAAAAGGCAAAATGATAAAACTCTTAGAGGAAAACAGGTGTAAATCCTTGTGACCTTGGGCAAGACAATTATTTCTTAATTCTGGCATAAGAAAACAGAAGCACAAAAGAAGAAAAGTACTTCTGTTGTTATCAGAACATCCCTGATCTGGGGCCAGCTGGAAGACGGGGAATCCGTGCTCTGCACCCCTCTGTTACATCCAGGACTGCGGGGCCGGCTGGAAAACAGTGAGTTCGAGCTCGTGCTCACGACCTCCTCCATTTCCACGCCCCCCACATGGTGGGGCTGGCTGGAGGAATGTAAGACTGAGGGGAACCCCAAGACCCAAGACAGCAGCCCAGCACACAGACACACACACACCGTTAGAGGGCGAAGTAATCAGCGAGGCCAGTGTCTGAAGCGGCGGTGAGGAGTCAGCAGCTGGACTCTGGAGAGCTCCACTGACAGAAGACCAGTCCCATCCCACATCCAAAGGCCAAGGTCGGCTCCATACCCAGCACATCTCTGGGATGGAATATGGACATTATCACGGAACCGTAAACACCAGGAGAAGGTATGTTCTTGGGATTGCTGTAAAGAACCAACTACATCTGGAGGACATCCCTGAGGAAAGGACAACTCCTTTCCTCCTGAGGTCTCAGTGCTAGTGGTAGAGCTATACATCATGGGAAGTAGGTGAGCATCAAAATAGAAGACAAAAGAAAAAAGAGAGCATAGAGAACGGCAAGACACAGAGGTGGGGTATGGCCCCAAACCCCCACTCAGCCCACCCAAGATGGACCTGGAACTTTTGAGATGAATGAAGTTGGAAATCAAATGCTAGAAATTTCTGAAATGATAACAACAGAAGTGAAAAAAACAAGTGGAAAAAGGCTACAGGAAACGATCTCTCAAGTACAAAATGAAATGATGCTAAAAATAAAAAATATTAGAAAAGACAAAAATAAAAGAATAGATGAACTTAGAAAAAGATGGGAACAAAAAGTGCCCAACATAGGAGAAAAACAGAATCCATGAAACAGATCCAAATCGAGATCCAGGAGATTAGAATCTTCACTGAAAGTACGTGCAACAGATTGAACAAAGGAAAGGATAGAATTTCAGGTCTTGAAGACAGAACCACAGCTAGTGATCATGCAAAAAAAAAGATCTTAGTGATAGCAAAAGCCATGAGAAATCAATCCAACAGCTACAAGACAAAGCAAAGAAGAATAGCACAAGATCCACTGGGGTCAATGAGAAAGCCGGAGACAGCACAAATGCCACAACAATCATAAATACATATGCACCTAAGACAGGAGCACTAAACTCTATGACAGTGATTGGTAGACATGGAAAATCTAATAAGCAGTAATGCAATTGTAACAGGAGGCTTCAATATCCCATTGTCATAGAGAGATAGATCACTAGACAGACAGTGAGCAAAGAAATATCAGAGCTGGGCTAGGGATTTAGCTCAGTGGCATAAGTGCCTGCCTGGAAAATGCGAGGTCATGAGTTCGATCCTTGGTACAAAATAATAATAATAATAATAATAATAATAATAATAATCAGAGCTGAACCAAAGCTGTGAACAAGTGGACTTAATAGGAAGAAGCCACACCCTGAGGCCCTGCTGTCATCGGGAAGCATCAGTGAACCACCGCCCCGTGCCTCTCCACCACCCCAGGAACCCCAGAGCGGAGGAACCCACGTGCCTAGTCCAGCGCACTGCACTGAGGGTCTGGGACTCAATGAAGGAGGCACCCAGGGTGCAGCAGTGGGCTGATTTGGAGAAACACAGAAAATGTCAAGACAAGGGAACAAAATACAATGCCAGACCTCCAGCTCACACAGACCAAGTTCAGGAGACACAGACATAGTAGAAATTAGAGATCACACACCTAAAATTTCTAAAAAGTTAACAACTGAAGAAGCAACTTAGCTCTTGTATCGTTTGGCTAATTTTACATGCCTATGTCTGATGGTATGGGCAGCTATTTTGAAGATAACAAGCGGCATTATGGTAGCCATCACTAATTTCTTATCTTGTTTTGAAGTCCTATATAGTTTTCATTCATTTGGTTTTATTCTGGTGTTTGTTTGTTTGTTAGTTTGTTTGTTTGAGACAGTTAGAGGCTGGCCTTGAATTCACTTTGCAGCCCAGTCTGGTCTCAAACTCTCAATGATCCTCCTGCCTCAGCCTGCTGAGTGCTGGGATTACAGGCATGGGCCACCACACCCAACTCTGTTTTGTTTTGTTTGATTTTATTATGTCTGATGGTATGAGTAGCTATTTTGAAGATAACAAGATATATTATGGTAGCCATTGTTGATTTCCTATTATCTTGTTTTGAAACCCTATATTACTTTCATTGTTTTAATTGGCTTCATTCTATTTTATTTTGTTTGGTTTTATTTTATTTAAAATAAATTAATTTTTTAAAAAAACTTTATGCTTCAAAGAATACCATAAAAATAAACAATCCTGAGGCTGAGGCAGGAGGGTCTCCACAATTTCAAGGTTAGCCTGGACTATATAGCAAGACCCTGTCTCAAAAAAAAAAAAAAAGAACAAACAATAACAACAACAAAAACTCTATCCACAAAATGAGAGAAAATATATGTGAATGATGTACCTGATGAAAAATACGTCTAAACTGGGACTATAGCTCAGTGGCACAGCACCTGCCTGACAAGTGGGATCATGAGTTCGATTCAAAAAAGAGAGAGGCGTATCTAAAATATATAAAGAACATGTACAGCTCAACAATAAAAAGACAAGTTACCAATTAACAAATGGACAAAGGGTATACGCAATGATTTCTATAAAGAAAATAAATAAATGGTGAAAAGGCTCATGGAAAGGTCCTCAATAGCAAAGTCACTATGCATGGAGAGTGAAGTCGTATCGCTTCACACCCCCTAGAATGACTATAATGAGACAGTCAGACAGTAACAAGTTTGGATCAAGATGAGATAGATGTGATCGAATCCCTCACACGCTGCTAGTGGGAATGCAAAATGGTACTACCACTTTGGAAAACAATTTGGCAATTCCTGCAAAAGATAACCTATTAATACATATTAATTAATTAATATATCACCCAGCAATTCCATTCCTAGATGTACCCAAGAGAAATACAAGCATATGTCCACACAAGAACACACTCACAGTGGCATTAGTCCTAATATTACAAAAGTGGAAACAGCCCAAGTGCCTGTCAGCTGATACATAGATAAACCTACATCAGTGCACTGGGAAATTACTCCAACATAAAAAAGAAAGTAGCACCGACACACACAGCATTGATGAGCCTTTAAAACATCGTGTGAATGACAGAAACCAAACATTACAGGCCACACATGGTATAATTCCATTACATGAAATGGCCGGGATAAGTGAACCTATAGGAACTGAATTTCTATTTTACTAGCTCGATTGCTGGGAGCTCTCGTAGGTCATTGTGAATCGGGAATGACAAAGGAATGTGAGGGATGAAAATGTCCTGCAATTAGCTGGTGGTGGTAGTTGTACAACTTTGTAAATACACTAAAAAGTATGAAATTCTATTGAAATTTATTGAAAAATTTATTGAAAAAAAAAAAAAGAAAAGCTTGATTGAGCAGTGACTGCTAAGTCATTTCTCCTCCCACCCAGGCTGCTCGGAGATAAGCTCTGTTTCCTTCACCGGCAGAACCCCAGGGCTGCCTGCCCTGCTGGCCCTTAGAGATGACCACCTAACATTCAAGTTGGTCAGGGTTCCCAGCCTAGATGCCCACACCGCTGGTAAAAACTTTGCCTCGGAATGTGGCAGTTCTCAGGCAAACCTGGGAGAGGACAGAGCCCATGTGTCACTGCACCTTGGCTAAGACTCTGTGCTTTAGCTGAGTGCAGTGGTGCATTCCTGTAATTCCAGTTGCTCAGGAGACTGGGGAAGGAAAGTCTCAATTCTGAGGCCCGCCTAAGCGATTTAGCCAGACCCTGTTTCAAAAGGAAAAATAAAAAGGGCTGGGATTGTAGCCCGGGAAGAGTGCTTTCTTGTAGCCCGGGAAGAGTGCTTTCGTAGCATGCCTGAAGCTGAGGGTTCAGTCCCCAGCAATAAGGGTGGGGGGAAGATGGTTTGTTTTGTGTTGGGGAAAATTAGTGGAAAGGGATGGGGAGGTGAAATTTGAAACTTCTTAAAATAAAAAGTTGGGGGACATTTTGAACAGACCAGAGAAGAGTTTTGAAAAAAGACAGACCTGGCTTCAATCCTGACCAACTTGCTACTTGTACAAATTTGGAGACATTTCTGAGGTTTTTCTTTATGTATCCAAGGGAGCGGTAGTTATTTTCAAAACATGACTTGTTACGCTCTGACATTTCATATAGAAAGCACCTAGAACAGTCCCTGGTAGCAGTAGTTGCAAGGTAAATTTACAACAGCTGCTTAGGAAATGATCTGAGGCCGTTAGAAGCAAGTTCAGGAAGAAACCAGATGAGACTAACTTATCAATATTTTGATCCTGTATACAAGGGCTGATGATGTCCCTCTCTCTTTTTCATAGCTTTTCCCGGGTATTGCAGGAAACGGTGAAAGAACTGGCCCCTCGATGTGACGTGATGTTCATGCTGTCAGAAGATGGCAGTGGCAAGGGAGCAGCTCTGATCACCGCCGTGGCCAAGAGGCTGCAGCAGTCGCAGGGGGAGAACTAGGGGTCCCCCCCACAGTCAGCCTGATGCACCTTGGATCCTGCCTGGCTCCTCCTCTGACAGATGAGTGGGCTGTGTACAAATAGACCCCTCCTGGCTGACATTGCCTCCATAGCTGGAAGAAAACCTCCAGTCCTTGGTACTCTTAGCAACTTGCTACTGGTTTGCATTGACTTTAAAAGAAAGTTCCATTTGGTATATTTGGGCCAAGGCTAGGCCAACTTTCTGCAATCAGAGTATCTGGACTGAAAGGTCCCCTTCAGTAGAATTTTCAGATGAACTCCAAGGATTCTTTCTCTGCGACTTTTAGTCCCGTGGCTGCCAGGTTTGGAGATGTAAAGAGCCTCTGCCCCTAGGCTGGCTGGGTTCCTCCTTGGGATGCTTGAGCCGTCTGGAGTAGCAGGTTGGGCCCTTTGCTGTAGATGACCCTCAGAGAGGGCGAGAGGCTTATGCAACGAGCCGGGGGACCTAATCAAACTTGTCGTTACCTCGTCATGTTGGCTTCAAGCGTGAGGCAAAAATAAAGCCTCTGGATGTTCCTCCCTGGGATGCAGAGAGCTGATTGCCAGGAGGCTCTGCGGGAATCTTTCTTACTTCTGGGAGCCGCACAAGCGTCCTGCCAGATCGTGCTCCTCAGCCCGTGTGTGTCGTGGGGCAGGGCACACTCAGGGCACCTGTTTTTTATCTTGAGTGTGATAGGGTTTGCGTTGCTGCTGTCAGTATTTGTCTGAAGCACAGTTATGAAACCCAGTAAATGAATAAATGTATTTGATTTCCCAAGAAACTTGGAATGTGATGTTGCTCTTTCTCCTGGGAGACTCGCTTGGTAGAAAAAGGGACCCAATGAGCCAGAAGGCCTGAAAGATCTTAGTCCAAACCTCCTACCAATGGGGGAACTACCTGGAGTATCTCTGACGACATCCTTAAGGGTTTACCCAGACTGTGTCTGTGTGACCACTGCTGACCCCACCACTCTCTTCCAACGCCTGGGAGTCTGTCCAGCCCTCTTTCTCCCTGAAGCTGGTGCCTCCCACACACCCTGTCGGCCTCCGCTCTCCCCTCTGGAGTGGGTGGAATTGTGCAGTCCCTGCCTCCTCTAGCCTTGTAGTTTGTAGATTCCTTGTAGGGGCATTTTTTTATTGCCCCAGTGAACCCAACACTGAGACTTTTTTTTTTTTTTTTTTTTTCCCCGCTGTGCCGTTTTTATGAAACGCTTGCCAGGGAGAGGCAGGATGAAAACTTAGAGCCTTTGGAGAAAATTTCCTTGGAAAAATTGAAGACCACTCCCCTGGGAAACAGCAATGAGAATAATAATACTGCAGGTAGCCCCGACTGATTTCCTGTACTCAGTTACACGCTTAATCACACACTGCCTCAACCCCGCAGAGTTGCTGGCTGACTCTTCCAGAGGGGACAGGTCTAGGGCCCTGTGTTTCTGCTTGCAGAAGCAGGATGTGGACAGAATGGAGAAGGCCAAGTCCCAAACTGTGAGCCAGGCTAGCTTGGGCTGGGGACAGGTAAGGGGATGAAGGATCCTCAGGAACAAAAATTTGTTTGGTACATTTGATAAGCATGTAGGGTGCTGCTACTGTGAGTGGATCCTCGATTTACCCCAAAGTAACTTTATTCATTGCTGGAATTGAACCTAGAGCCTTGCATGTGGTAGACATTTGTATATCCTGATGGCAACTTTTTAACATTTTAAGGCTATACCTCCTGTGGAGAAAGGTTGTGTACATTTATTCAATCTATCGTCTTCTGTTTTGAGACTGTGCCTCTTTGGAGAGGTGACCTCCCTTATTGGGGAGCCGGCTGCCCTCTTACCCTCCCCAGTGCTCCCCAGTGCTCCTGCCCCTTGGGGCCACCCTTAGCTCCTGTCCTTCTGCCCTGGGCTTATGGGGTCTCTCTCCTCACCTTCCTTCCTGGACAGAGGAAGGGTGCGAGCTCCTGGGGCCGGTCCCAGTGTGCTGGGGAGGATTGAGAAAGTTCCAGAGCCTATTTTCTCCTATCCCTGGTCTCTCCGAAGCAGGTGGAACCTGAGGTATCTAGGCAACCTTGAGCATTCTGACTTACTGATGACATCATAGAATCCTTGAACCAGAATCGGGACTCCAGGGGGCCAGCAAGTCAACTCTGGAAATACCCCTGGCAGTGGAGGGCGCACTTCACCTCCAAGTTTACCAGGTAAGACCAGCAAGCGTGCCCCGTGGCCTTTCCTCTTTAAAGGAGCACCTTTTCCTGCATGGCATAATCTCTCTCTCTCTCTCTCTCTCTCTCTCTCTCTCTCTCTCTCTCTCGGTCCTTTTGAGACAGGGTCTCACTACACAGTTCAGGCTAGCCTTGAACTCACTTTGTAGCCCAGGATGGCCTCGAACTCACAATGATCCTCCTGCCTCAGCCTCCTCAGTGCTGGGATTACAGGCTTGCACCACCACACCTGGTTTGCATGGTATAATCCTGCAATTACTTTATCCTAGTAAATTTTGGTACAGGAATTGCTAAGAATTAGATTTTCTTCATGACTCTGTCTCTCCAGAACAATTGATCTCATTCTATTTATCTTTCTTTTTTTTTTCAAATCCATTTTATTGAAACATAAAAAGAAGACAAAAAAAGAAGAAGAAAAAACTAAAACAAAATTTTAAAGTACATCAATCAGGGGGTAACAATGGTACATACATTGAAAATTTTCATCCCCAAATCATTCACCCAGAGTACAAGACATCTAACTTCAACAATATCACTACAAATCTTTCTCTTCATCAAACTCAGAGAAATCAGTAGCTTCCATAATTTGCTCAAGATTGTCTATTTTTTTGTCTGTGGCTGCTCTAACATTGCTAAGCAGGGTGTATATTTTGGCAATAATCTCTGTAGTTATTTGAGAGATTATTTCTGATTTCATTTTTTCCAGAGCCTCCTTCAATTGGTTTGTTGCTATCATTTCAGAGGGATCTGGTGTGGCTTTCGGATTGTCCCACCTCATTGCCTCCTGGGTTTGCCTTTGGTGAACTGGATGTCTGGGGTTGCATCTTGTTTAAGTGTCTCCTCATCGTTTTTCTTTTTTAGTTTAGTGACGCTTGTTAAGTTGCCTATGGTGTGTCGCCTTACTGGTGGTGTTTAGGATGCTCAGGCGATGACCACGTCCCTGAGGTCTCCTCCAGGTGTAGCTGTTGGACGAGCTTACCTCTTCGGTGTGTTGGGGATGAGAAGCTGTTGCTTGTTTGGCCCACTCCCTGGTTCTTTGGCACTATGCCACAGTATTTTCTGTGACTTTTAGTTAATCTCAGTCGTGGATTATCAGGGCCAACAGCTGTTTGGAACAATTTATGTCAGTTTTGGCTTTAGTGGTACCAATAGCATCAAACACAGCCTATAAAACAACAAACGGAGCTAATACTTAATTTGCAACTTTTAACTGTCCGAACTAGATTTGTGATTATAGAACAAAATGTAAAACCAACCAGATAATGAAATGCAATATGTAAGTTCGTAATGTGTCAATTTTGCCCTCAGGGTTAAAATTTAAAATGGATTAAGGAGAAAATAGAGAAGTAGGAAAAGAGAAAGAGATTACACGTAAGATTGGAGGACAGAGATGGCTCCTGCCAATTTTGGGAAACTAGTGCAGAATGGAAAGAAAAGAGAGGTGGAAGAGACAAAAGGTAGAACAAATCAGAACCACACCCACAGAGAGGCTAGGAACCACTCTCACACTCATAGTAGACAGCCTGTGGGGACAGAGTCCCAATTCTTGTGCCACTCTAACCCAGCAAGCCAGCTGCTGCTTCCTGGTGGAGTAGTAGATGACCTTACCAGGCTGCTCTGAGACCAGACGCACTGGGCTCGTGGTCGCAGTCCAGGCAGTTTCCATGGGTCTGCACCCAGCTGGGAGCTGCTGGAGGCAGCAGGCAGCAGCTCTGGTTCTGGGCTTATCTGGCCCAGCTCCAAAATGGCTCCCAGCCAACCGCTGTCTCCCATGGGGGTGGGGGTGGGGGTGGGACTGAGTCCTCTGCACTCGCCACCAGCCAGTGCAGTCCTCCAGGTCCTCTGTTCCCCTCCACTGCTGGAACCTCTGGGGTCACCAGCCACCACCGACAATGTGACCGTGCGTTCCCAGGTTCCAACGGCTCCTCTGGTGCAGTTAGTCTGGCTCTGGGCGAAGGCGCCACCAGCTACCGTAGCCTTCTTTGTTGAAGTTTTTCCTTACTCTGTCCGTGGGCTTCAGTTCACACTTCAGCTTCTTCCCGGGTCCAGGGGACCCACTTCCTTCCTTCTTGTCTTCGTCACGATGCTATATTCCAGCGTCTGGATGGTGACTCTCAGAGAAGCTGTTTTCTCTGCTGCTTACTGCTCCGCCATCTTCCCAGAAGTCCATTTATCTTTCTGTAGAGCTGTTTTGTTTGTTTGGTTTTGTTTTGTTAAGAGTAGGAAAATTTATTGAGGAAAAGGAATGAGAAAGAGGGTTGGAGAACAGGAATAGCTCCTAAGAGACAGGAGGGTTGGGGTTAGGGTTAGCCCTCTTTAGAACTCTCGGCTTCTTCCCATTAGCAAGAGCTGGAGCTCCATCAGAATAAAAACTCAAGTCTCATTCCTCCTGCTGTCCTCAGAGCAGACCTCTAGGGAAGGCATTTCAGTAGCCGTGGAGCGGTTCTCTCAATAAATGTGTCTTCATGAGCGAGTGAGTGAGCAAACCAAGCACAGGAATCCAATCGAGTCACTTTCTTTTGAATCTCTCTGTTCTTCTGCCTCACACCATGGCACCCAAGTCTTACACACAGCAGGGCTTCTATAAATAATGGTCACTTGTCTGCCACGCCCTATTCCAGGCCCTGTGGATCCAAAAAATATGACATGGTGCTGGTTGGTGTGAGAGAGAAGGAAAAGTGTAAGTACTTGTAATACAACGTGGTAAACAGGAGCACGGTGAAGCCAGTTCCTGACCATGCTCTGTATCCTTCAGATCAGAAACTCTCTACCTTTGTATGTGCATTCACGTGACTCCCTTTGGCAAATGTGTGAAGCTTAATGTTTTTTTTTCTTGTAATAATGTTTTGGTTTTGTTTTGTGATACCAAGAATCAAACCTTTGGCCTTGTCATGTTACACTTGCCTCAAAGTTGTTTCTTTGTTTTTGTTTTGTGAGACAGGTCTTGCTATGTAGTTCAGGTTGGCCTTGAACTCACAGCAATCCTCCTGTCTCAGCCTCCTGAGTGCTGGGTTACAGGTATGTGCTACCATGCCCAGCCTCAAACTTGTGGTCCTCCTGCCTCAGTCCCCTGAGTAACTGGAATTACATGTGTGTATCACCATGCATAGCTTAGAATTGTGGGGATTTTTTGTTTTGTTTTGCTTTTGTTTTTTGTCTTTTTGAGACAGGGTTTCACTATGCAGTTCAGGCTGGTTTTGAACTCACTTTGTAGCCCAGGCTGGCCTCTCTTGCCTCAGGTTCCCAAATGCTGGAATTACAGGCATGCACTACTACACCTGGCTAGAGTAATATTTTAAAACTCAAAATATATAAAATTACAAACCAAACCAAAGATATTGAATGCTATTTGTTTGTTTGTTTTTTGGTCTTGTTGAGACAGGTTTTCGCTATGCAATTCAGGCTGGCATTAAGCTCACTTTGTAGCCCGGTTTATCTTGAACTTGTGGAATGAGCCACCTGCTTCAACTTCCTGAGTGCTAGGATTACAGGTGTGCACCACCATGCCTGACCTGAATGATATTTATTTAAAAAGTAGTGACATAGTTGTACACACAACTTTTTTCTTTCTTTTCTTTTTTCTTTTCTTCTTTTTTTTCTTCTTGCAGTACTGAGGATCAGACTCAGCACATCACATATGCTAGGCAAGGGCTACACCTACAACCCAGTGTTTAATTATTAATGCATTATTATATAATAATATCCAGCAACACTTAGTAACACTGATAAAGTTGTGATGAATATAAATACTATCTTGCAACAGTTGCGACAACCAACATGAAATATCTGTGGTTTCTGCTGGAGACAGTTATAGGCAGACTTTGGCTCTGTCTCTGCAGAAACGCTGAGCATTTCCTTCTGGTTGTATGATACTCTATTTTGTAGAATGGCTTTTTGTAATGGTGCAATGATGATTTAGAAATGAAAGCCAATCAATCAAGAGTGAAGGAGTTTTATTGCCAAGCCTGGCGACGCAGTCTCTGTTGATTGATCTCAAGACTGTGCACCTAACAACTAAGGGTGGTTACCTTTATAGTGGGTATGGGAAGGACGATACTAGCAATGATTGATGAATTTTGGGTGGTAAGAACACGGGGAGAAAGTTGGTTGGTTATTGAGGGTGGCAAGCGAAGCGTCAAGTTCGGGGAAAAGGAAACTTATCTTATGAAACAGAAACTTAAGTAGGAAACAGAAACTTCATTTTAAAATGGTGCATACAGAACAAGATGGCGGCGCATTTGGTTAGTCAATGGTCTGAGCATTACACTTTTCCCTTTCTCTTGTTAGCACCCTTTGACTGATCTAGGCACTCCATTTACTAATGGTAGGGAATGTATCTGTTTTTTATTCAAATATCTTCAATCTCTGTTTTTATTTCCTCTCCTATTATGCAGGAGGTGGTGGTGGGTGGTTAGCATGTTAGGTGGGGTAACTGCGAGGCCCCATTTGGCACGAGACATTCAGGTGGAGTCCTGAAGGGCCGAGGGAGGGTCTGCGGAGCAGTGTCTCAGGCAGAGCTTGGGCTGGGGCTCAAGGGGTGTTATAGGAATAGCCAGGAGCCCAGTGCAGCCAGAACAGAGTAAGGGGAGAGCAGAGGGTGAAACTAGAGAAGAAATAAGAGCCTCAGCACAGGAGTTGGAGGTCTTCAAAAGGCCTTTGAGAGTTGTAATCCTGGGCTGGGGATTTAGCTCAGTGACATAAGCACCTGCCTGCTAAGCTTGAGGTTGTGAGTTTGATCCCCGGTACCAGAATAAAAATAAATAAATAAATAAATAAATAAATAAATGTTATAAGACAGTTGTAATCCTGACACTCTGGAAGACTGAGGCAGGAGGATGGCAGCTCTAAGTCCAGCCTGGGCAACTTACCAAATTAGCAAGACCCTGTCTCAAAGTTTTAACAGGACATGGAGATGTAGCTCAGTGCAAAGGCCCTGGGTTCAACCCTCAGTGCTGGGGGAAAAAAGTTTACATTTTGATGAAGTCTGATCTATTTTTCATTTTATGGTATGCTTGTGTGTTGAGTCCTAACTAAAAAAACAAAACAAAACAAAAACAAAACCCCAAAAGAAACTTTTCCCTAAGTTTCTATTATTTTCACCCCCTTTATTATGTATTATATATGTAATATTTCTAATTCCTTTTGTACCTTATTTCATGTACTTATTTTCTTCCTTATTTCATTAAATGTATGTCCTCCTAGGTTTACACTGTCGGTCTCCCTGACCTAATATTTCTGCTTCCTGCAGTAAGTGCTGTCCAGTTTGTTGCCATACTTTGCAGGTAGTTTTGTCTGCTGAGTTTTGCCCAGGGAGCATGTACACATGCAAGGGCCACCCACTGTTCCATCGTGGACTGAGTCCTGGTCAGGGCCATCGGGGTCTCTGTCCTTTCCAAAGAGTTCAAGGACAGACAGACTCTTGGGTGGAGGGTCCGGGCTGTCCTGGAGTCTCCAGTACCTCCTGTGGCCCAGGCCCTTCTTGGGCAGGGTTTGAGGGACTGGCCTTCACTTTCTGAGGAAGAAGCAGGAGAGGAGACCACTTCCCCGGGATTGTGCCCCATAGGGCTGGGGCAGGGGAGGGCGTGATTTGAGCAGGGCAAGCAACCCCTGCTTTCCTAGAGTGTCACCTGAGCAGAGCTCATTCCTGGTCTCCCTCCACTGCCTCCCTCTCTGGCGTCTGAGGTCTTCCTGTCACAGGTACAGGAGAGGCAGAAGCTGTATTTATTTATTGGTGTTGAGACCTGAACCCAGACCCTTGCACTTGCTAAGCAAGCACCAGCCCACAGAGCTGCACCTCCAGCCCAGCAGCTGAATTGAAAGTTTTCCTCTCTAATCTGCATCAGTTTCACTTGCAAATACAGTCATTTTATATGACGCAATCAGGGCCCTGGGACATGTTTTCATTGTCACTGGTAATAATAAAAATGAGATTTTATGTTTAAATACACATTACTCTTTTTTTAGCCTAATAGTAAATTTTATCATTAAGTTTTTTAGCTGACCACAAGATTGTGAGCAGCCATTATAATGCATGTCATCTTCCCCATTTTTATAGCTGTGTATATATGCTGAAAGAAAACATATTTACCAGGTATTCTAATGCTAATAAAAACAATTTCTTTTATAGTAAATGGTGGAAAAGGGACAGGACTGGGCATAAAACTCTGATGGTGAATTTAAGGATGAGGAGGCAGAGGACCTGAGACTGGTAGTTCCCAGGGAAACTGACAGTTCAGCCAGTGTCCCGGGCCAGAGCTATCTTGGAGCCACTGTGGCTCTAACACCTGCGTCATTTGCTAGAAAGCATTTACTGCTTGCACTGTGGCTGCTTCGCTCAGGTATATGTGTGTTAATTCTGTGCTGGGTCTGTGAAGCTTTTGGAAAGCTTTGTAGTCCTGCCCACACCCTTTCCCCATGCCCTTTCCCTGCAGTGCCTGGCACACAGAACGCAGCGCCTCCTGGGTCACTTCAGAAACCCACCCTCCCTCCAGGAAGGGTGAGCACATGGTCAGTGTCTGGCCTGAACTCTAGTCTGCCTCGGTTCCTGAGTCTGCCTATGAGGTCAGGGAATGCAGATGAGGGTGGACAGCCCTGGGATGGAAGCTTGGATCTGAACTGTTGGACAGTGTCTGGGGTTCTGCACAAAAGAGAATTGAATTACAGATCAGCAGGGCAGTGTGACAGCCCCAGCGCCCTCGGCCTCCAGCCTGGGACCTGTGGGAAGTGCATAGCTGGCATTTTTTTTGCTTGAGATTAGGAAGTCTTTTGGTTCCTGTGTGACTTCAATGAACTGTTGTGGTAGGATGGAGTCTGCTTGCTTTTTTTCTTTCTGGTAAAAAGGAAGCAGCGATTTGGCTCGGGTTGTTATTAGGCGGTGGGCAGATGAGCTCTCTCTGGTGTCTGGTGAGAAGCCAGCTTGAGAGCACGTGGCTATGTTTTTGCCGGCATTATCAAGCGTGCGGAGAACCCGGGATCACAGCCTTGGAGGAGTGAGTTTTTATGGTGATTTTCCAAAGATCATCTTTATGCAAGAAGTGTGAGTGCCCCATTTCATAGTAAGTTTTTTTTTTTTTTAATGCTTTGGTTTGGTTGGTGTCATATCATCACTTAATGGCTGATGTCATTTCTAGATGGTGGCATCCCCAAAAGCCATCACAGGCCTGGGGTTGCTGGATGGCCAGGCTGAGAGGCAGGGCTGTATTCCTGAATTTCAGCCAGGCTGTCTCTGACATGTCTGTCTGCTCATAAGGAATGTCGGGACAGCATGCAAGTACCAATTCTGAAAGACAATTTATGCTCCTCTTTTGCTCTCTGCTGCATCTTGCCTTCTCTGAGTTGGGTCTTTTGTTCACGTAGTGTTTGAAGTGGAACTTGTCCAGGGGTGACTGCTTTCTGGCTTTGAAGAATTCAGGTAATGATCCATTGCAGGAGGAGGGTAGGCTGGGCTTGGACAGGGGTTGCAGGAAGTGCAGAAGGATTAACTGAATGTGAATGAATATGAATGGCTGGATTGATGAGAAGCCTCAAGATGACACAAGAAGCATGTTTCTCCAGAAACTAAGTAGACCTTGGACTGTGAAGTAGTTCATAACGATGAAAAGAAATGATAGTTTAAGTATGCTGTCCCCAAACTTCTTCCTAACTGGCTGGTTAGGAATGCAGAATTTAAATCAAGCTAAAGGGAGACCTAAAGGACATTGGAGGATTGGGTCTGAGTGGAATCAGGTCCTTGGGCCAGGGACTTAGCTCAGTGGTGTACTCAGCAGTGTAAGCGCCTGACTGGTGAGCACAAGGTTGTGAGTTTGATCCCTGGTATTAAAAAAAAAGACTTTTTGCATTCCTCAGAATGACAACTGGTCTACAAAGCCAACTTTGTGTCCACTGTCCAGCAAGAGAACCAGAAGCACCTGTCACTTTCATTGCTACGTTAACAAGACTCCAGCATCTTCTCTTGTGCTTCAGTTGGCTGATGATTGTACCTTTACTAAGACCCCCTGAAAAGCCTGGCGGTCATCACGGAAGGACAAGAGGGTTTACCTGCAAGAATCCAGAGAACTAAGGCTAATGGAGGGAGGGCAGAGAGAGGCAAATTTCATCTCATACGTAACCAGCTGATGAGGAAAGAGTGAGGTGTTACCTATCTGGAGCTTGTCTTTGGAGGGTACTACAGTCCCAAATTCATGCATGGAAACCTGATCACGAGTGTGATTGGTGGAGGCTGGGCCTTGGAGAAAGGCTGGAGGGGGCTTGGAACACTTAGCATATGTATATAACAGTGCTGCCACCCATGTGGCTCTTGAGGTTCTGGGGATGAAGGACCAGGAGAAGATGAGAAAATAAAGAAGAAAGGAAAGCTGGGGTCAGGTGGAGCCCTTACTCTCCTGATGGGAGGAAAGGAACTGCTCAACCACTGCAGCACATTTATTTATACACTCAAGAGAAGGTGTCAATTTCAACCACGCTGCCTAGCAACTTGTTTGCCTGGCTGATCTGAGCTCTTTGTCTTCTTGGAGCTGGAACAGCTTGTTTAAATGGCTTGTTCTGGGCTTTCTGTGTTTTCAGGGCTGGTCTTGCTTTAGCCCCACACATGTGATCAATCTCCAGCTTTAGTGGCTTCCTACAAAAGACACCTTGGTGGTGTGCTTGTTTGCTTCTTTTGCCAGGGGAGGGTGAGGGAAGAAGTGCTGCCTATGGGATATGAGCTGGTGGCTTAATTCTGGACTTTCCAGCCTCTGGAAGCAGAAGCAGCACATTCTGTTGTCTGTATCTTACCTATCCATGGCTTTTTTTTTTTTTCACAGCAGCTCAAGGGATTGAGACAGTGAGGAAAGGAAGAGGGATATGAGATACTAGGTTCTTCCCAGTTCTCAAATAATATGCTTTTACCTGCTGGAGCCCCATCCCCTGGGTGCCTAAGCTCTGAAATACTAAAATCCTTGTATTTTAGTATTTCCCATGCTCCCACCCCCACCCTAGCTACAGACCCCTACTAGATCTTTTCTCAGACTTTTATTTACAAATTCCTCTTACACGAGGTGGCCACGAGACAGTGAGGAAACCAGGATCAACAATATGCTTGATGTGTGAATGCACTTAGACATCTAGACTGTAGACATCTCGAACAAGGGTTCCAAAGTTTAGTGTGCTTTCTGGGTGTGGTAGCATTGCCTTTCATCCCTGGGGAGGTTGAGGCAGAAGGGCTACAAACTTGAAGCCAGTCTAGGCAACTTAACCCTGTCTCGAAATGAAAGCAATAAAAAGGTGTTGGGATGCAGTTCAGTGGTAGAATGACACCGGCTTCATTTCTCAGGGCCACAAGCAAACAAACACCTGCCCCCACCAACAGAAACCAAACAGCAACAGAACTGGAACATGCTGCAGAATTGCAAGGAAGGTTTGTTGCAACATACACTGTTAATTCCATCCCTAGAATCTTTAGGCTGGAAAGAGGCCCAAGAATGTACATTTTAGCTGGATATGGTGGTGTATGCCTGTAATCCCAGCACTCCTGAGGCTGAGGTAGGAGGACTGCCATGAGTTCAAGGCCAGCCTGGGTTACGTAGCGAGTTCAAGGACAGCCTGAGCTACATAGCAAGACTTTGCAAAAAAACAAAACAAAGCAAAAAACCAAAAAGCCCCCCACCAAAATAGCAACAAAAAAGTTTTTTTTTTCTTTTGTCTTTTTGAGACAGGGTCTTGCTATGCGGTTCAGGCCTGGAGTTCACTTTGTAGCCCAGACTGGTCTCGAACTTGCAAAAATCCTCCTGCCTCAGCCTCCCGAGTGCTAGGATTACACGAGTGCATCACCATGCCCAGCTCAAGAATGTTCATTTTCAAACAAGTTCCTAGCTGCTGATGTTGGTATAGGGGCAGGGAATAGTCAGTAGGAACCGTATTCTGCAACCAGCCCACTCACAGTTCACTTTCAAAGCCAGAGAAGACAAATGATTAAGTAATAGCAAGGCATGATTTTCTCCTCTTCCTCCTCCACCTTCTCCTTCTCTTCTTCTTTTTCCTTCTCTTTCTCCTCCTCTTCTTTCTTTTTCTTTCTTCCTCCTCTTCCTCCTCCTCTCCTTCTCCTTCTCTTCCTTCTCCTTCTCCTTCTCCTTCTCCTTCTCCTTCTCCTTCTCCTTCTCCTTCTCCTTCTCCTTCTTCTTCTTCTTCTTCTTCTTCTTCTTCTTCTTCTCCCTCCTCATCCTCCTTGATCAAGGCTCACCCAGTCCCTGCCTCAGGGGCCTCAAAAGAAAACTTTGACCCAGTCCAGTATGTTCCAGTTCCAGAGTCACTTCCTCCAGGAAGCCTTCCAGGATTAGCTATCATGGTTCCCCAGCTGCCTTCTTCATGACAGCTACCACGACTTGCAGTTTGCCATTACTGTAGGTCATGTGATTTTTTAAAAAATATTTTATTTAAAGAGAAAAGCATGTGAAGGGTAGAGATAATACAGAATTCAAAAAAAGATAAACAATAAGAAATCACTAGTTAATAAATTACATATTATCCTCTTAGAAATAGTTGTTCAAGTTACAAAATTAAAGCATACAAAGTAGTCAAACAGTGAGAGTGTGAACAGCTATGCATGCATGAATCTCTTCATGTATTTCTATCCTTTCTGTATTAGAGGGAAAAACAAAACTTAGCAAGACAAAACAATAAATTCCTATAAAAACATGAAACCAAAAAGTCATATAAAGCCACAGTACAAGGTGATCTACAATGATTACTGTGTTGTTTCTTATTATCTTCAATAGAATGTCTATATCACCAGGCATAATTGAATATAGCAGTATAATTGAGTATAGCAGTAAATAACAATATTAGTAAAAAAACATTGTAGATGGTATAAAATTTCAAAGGTAAGTAATAATCATACCAGAGTGGATATTCTAGTGGATCTTGTCATCTTAAGTACAGTTACCTATACTCTCAGACTTGATACTATCAATCATAACAGCTTTGAATAAAATCTATCAATACAAAACAGCGATCCAACAAATCAGATTCGATTACGATCAGTCATGGTAAAACAGTGTAGTTTTACAGAGCTTTAGATTAAGTTAATAGGAAATTAAGGATGATTACTGTACTATATCCTGTTATTTTCAGGATTACTGTCTGTGCCCTCAAATCTAGTACAGGTAGAATGACTGGAACAGAATACACATCTAAGCAGAGTAGTATAAGTAATGTGTATTTTAAATCCTGGTGCACTATTAACAATATAGTGTATCAAGGCCATCTATGTTAGAGATTGTAGTTATTCTTCTCTGCCTCATTTCTGCTATGCTATTTTTCTGCCTTTGTTTAGTTTTCTCCTTCATTCTACTGCCTGCCCCACTCATTGAGGCCTTTCTGCCACTGTTCCTAAAATCCTGATTTTTTTCTCTCTCTCTCGAATGTCCTTCAGCATTCTCTGCAGGGTTGGATTGGTGGTCACAAACTCATCCAGTTCCTCTTTGTCATGGAAGCATCTTGTTTCTCCATTGATTTCTAGTGACAGTTTTGCAGGGTACATCAGTCTGGGCTGGAGGCCACCTTCCTTCAGGACTTGGAAGACTTCACTCCAAGCTCTTCTTGATCTGATGGTCTATGTGGAGAAGTCAGCCGTGATCCTGATGGGTTTACCTTTATAGGTAATCTGTTTCTTTTCTCTGATGGCTTTTAATATTCTGCTTTTATATTGAGTTTCTGGTATCTTGATTATTATATGTCTGGGTGTAGATCTGTTTTGGTTGTAGGTGGCTGGAGTTCTATATGCCTCATACAACCGAATGTCATTTTCTTTTCCCATGCTTAGGAAGTTTTCCTTAATTATTTCTGTGAATAGCCTTTGTCATTCGCCTGTATGTATTCCTGCTTCTTCGTTCACATTTCTTATTCTTAAATTGTAGATTCTCTTGTCATCTTCTAGCCTTTGTATTGTTACTTCCTGTTTCCTTGTTATTTTTAAGAGATCTTTCCTTTCATGATCACACATTGCAAACTTGTCTTCAAGTTTTGATAGTCTATCCTTAGTTTCTTTTAAAGTGTTTTGTCAGCTTTCAATGGAGTTTTTAATTGCTTGGTAGTCTCTTTGAATCTGCTTCATGTATTCTATATTTTCTTTATCGAATGTTTCTCTCCTTTTTTGTGTTCCTCCCTTCTTTTGTCTGTATCATCCTGAGAGATACTTCCTGAGAGCATTTCTTTTATTACTCTACTCATATCCTGCTTTACCTGATTAAATATTTCAGTTTGGAGCTCGTCTACAAGGTCCCGAAGATATCTCTTAATGTCCATTGAAGCCATGTCTGATGTTGTGTGTTTGCCGCCCTCAGTCTCCCTTGTTTTTCCTTCTCCTGGATTAGTGCTCTCAGGGTTCTGGGCGGGGGGCCTCCTCCTGCCTCTCTCTCCTGTCATAGCCCTGGCTTTCTCCACACAGGTTACAGTGCAGGTCCCAGCCCCTTTCTCTGTTGGCCACGTTTCCTCCTCCTGCTTCTCTCTCCTGTCATAGCCCTGGCTTTCTCCACACAGTTTACAATGCAGGTCCCAGCCCCTTTCTCTGTTGGCCACGTTTCCTCCGAAGCATGCTGGCAAGGGACCTCTGCCCTCTCCTGACTGCTCTTGTCACTGAGGTGTAAGCAGCAGCTGCATATGCCTGCCCCTCCCCAGGGCAATGACAGGAATCACAAATTCAAGGCTAGCCTGAGTAATTTAACAAGACCCTCTCTCAAAGGAAAATTCAGTGGCAGGGCAGTTGCTGGTGTGTGGGAAGCCCTGGGCTCAGCCTCCAGTATTTTTTTTTTTAAAGCACAAGGGTGAGGTGGTTTGCTTGGGCAGGGAATGGTAGTACACAGTAAAAGCGTGAGCGGCAGGAGGCTTTGTCCTTCACAAACAGAGGCAGGAGAGGGAGGAGGAGGAGATGTCTTGGGGCACTTGCTCCTAGAACTCTGGCTTTCCGGGACTGCTGTGGTGCTGTCCATACCCTCCGGAGGGCTGCCTCATCTGTTCCGTTCACCAACATGGACATTTCTTTACAGATCTGAACCCTTGAGTTGCTTCCATTAGCTTTCAGCTGCTCACCAGTTCTTATTCTTAGCTGCTGCTTCCAGAAACAGTTATGACTCCAGGGCTACAGAAAACGGAGTCCAAATCCTGGGCTTCAGCTTCGCTGTCCATTGAATGATATCCGCTGTGTTGCTGGGAAATATCCCACGCAACACCCTTTGCACAGTGCCTGGCGCACACGAGGGCCCCAGCACACAGACGGCCACTGTCACCGCAGTCCTCGGCGTCATTGACTTCCTCACCCCCTCAAGGTCTCCATGAAGTTCCTGTGGGACAAACAGCTTCCTATCAAGCAATGAGTGAATGTCAAGGGCACCCAAGGGCCCCAGCCTCTGCTCGTGAGGCTTCTGAGGCTTGGTAAGATCTAGGCCCTGTGCCCTTATATCCTTAGGACCCCGGTGCAGGCACCACCCCTCCCAGCCCCACTGTGGCTCTTGCTTTTATGACAAATGTATTGTTTGTCTCCTTCTGTCCTCAGGGCTCCATCTAATCATCTGAAGATCTGTCAGGCATTGTTCCCGAGGGAGACAAAAGCCCAGCACCCACCCCTGGGCCCGCCCTTCGGATTGAGATCTACAGTCTGGCTGCGAGGATAGCATGTTGTCTTTTTGGAAAAATGAGACAGTACCCAAGTGAAGAGCCAACAGAGGTGACTCAGTGCATCCCACCCATGGCAAGTAGGCAGGAGGCCTGGGATTGGGAAGCCCAACCCTGCTGGTCTCCCTCCCCTGCTGGCAGACTCCACCTGGCCTTTGCATCCCATAGCTTCCTGTCCTGGCTGAAATAAGATGAATACAGGGATATTCAAGCCTCAGGTTCTGAAAGGGTACATAGCAGTATTACTTTTATATTTATTCATTGAGACAGAGTCTGCTGTGTAGTTCAGGCTGTACTTGAACTAACTATGTACCTCAAGCAGGCCTCAAACGTATGGCGATCCTCCTGCCTCAGCCTTCCTAGTGCTGAGATAACAGGTGCGTGCCACAACACCTGGATATGTCAGTATTTGCTATTTAAACCCTCATATTTGACTGATTAGGCCCAGGGAGGGGGACACATTTTTCCAGGGTTCCTTAAAATGGATTCAGACTCACTTCAGTGAAGGTTTTTTTTTTTTTTTAAATCCAGAGATGAAGCCAATGTCGTTTTTAATATGATTTTCCAAAGCAGATAGTATGCTAGCACTCGTCACCCTCTATTCGTTGGGCAGCGCGTCTCTGAGTGCCCACTGGCCACTCGGGTAACCTCAGTGTCTGAGCTGATGCTGTGCTGCCGCAGGACTGAGCAGTGCAGCCCTTCACCACGCGGAGCTGAGCCGCCTGACCTCAGTCTCAGCCTCCCTACGGCACCTGTGTCACCCTGGGAAGTTACTTGTGTTCTTTGGGCTCGGGTTTCCTCATCTGTAAATAGGAGTACTGGCCCCTGGGATTTAGCTCAGTGGCATAAGCACCTGCCTGTCAAGTGCAAGGTCATAAATTTGATCCCTGGTTAAAAAAAAAAAAAAAAAAAGTAAATAGGAGCACTTGTAGGGCTCTTCTGAAGGAAGGCTGGCGTCACTCACAGCATGCCTGACAAAGAATAAGCACCTCAAACAGTATTTGTGATCACCCCCAACTGAGTGTTAGGGCCTCAGCAGGCAGGTCATTGAATGGTTGGTACATCCTCTCTGAAACAGGCTATTTTAATAGTAAGCAAGGGAGAAGGAATCCAGACTTAAGCAAAATGCAAGCGAATTGAGGATTTTTCTGTTATTAAAATGCTGAGAGCCAGGTGGGGTGGCACACGTTTGTAATCCCAGCACTCAAGAGGCTGAGGCAAAACGATACTTGTGAGTTTGAGACCAGCCTGGGCTACACAGGGAGTCAAAGCCCACCTGAACTATGTAGCAAGATTTGGTTTCAAAAACCAAACCAAACCAACCCAGAACAAGACAAAACTTGAGTCATCAGGATCCCTAAGTTTAGTCAACACATACAGCATCTAAGTGGAAGCTATGGTAACAGCACTCATGCCAGAATGTTTTGGAAAGGCAATGATTGCTTTTCACAGATGCTTCAGGTCCTGCAGGAGGGAGGAAGAGATGCAGCTCCAGGGGGCCTTCTGAGCTCCAGAGAGAGGATTGAGGGCGTCACTCACGTGCGGGGAGGAGTCTGAATTGATTCCCAGCAAGAAGAGCACAGCACAGAGCCACTGGACACACTGCTAGCTCCGGGGCCAGGGAACCCCTGCTCCACACCACTTCTGCGGGGTCACTAGGTCATGCAGTCTCCTGGCAAAACCCACTCTGCTTTGGGTGACCTTCTAGGGAATGTTGGACTCCCCGGGGTTCCTTCCCCTCCCCCACTCCTGTCTCCTGGGGGAGACACAGAGCCAGGAGCTTTCGGGAAATCCCTGCTACTGGGAAAGGGGACTTTGATCCTCTGAGAGGTGCTTGGAGGATCCGACCTTGGGAAGCTGCCCAAGCATCAGGAAGGAGCCAGAGGGCCTGCGGCCTCTGTGAGCCTGGCTAACCTACCCGGGAGGGCGTCTCTTTATAGGGACAGAGTCAAAGCCAATGTGGCAAAGCATGTGCTTTATATTTAGGTCATGCTCCACTTTGGGCTGGGCAAGATACTATTGGGATTTCATTAGCCCAGGTCAGCGCCCAGCAGAGGCAGCTGGAGAGGCCGAGACCACGCCAGGCGTGTGGGCCCAGTGGTGCACCGTGCTCCAGGCAGGGCTCTGCAGATGCGCTCCCAAGTCACACGAGTGGTTAGGTTGGGCTCGTACCCATATATGATTCCTCCTAGGTGAGCTGTGGGAACAGGCAAATCTTCTACAGACACAATGTGGACTAGTGGTTGCTGGCAGCTGCAGAGATAAGTTCGGGCCCAGTGTTGAGGACAATGGGTTTCTTCATGGGCCACGACCATTTTCCAGGGTTAGAGGGCGGCAGGGCGGCGATGATTGCTCACTTTGGGAGCAAGCTGAGAGCCACCAAAATACACACTTTAAAGGGTAACTCTTATCATCTGTGAGCTCTATTTCAATTTTTAAAAGTTACATACAATGAATGATACACTTAAATAATGTGTACATTATAAAGCATCACCTAAAAAGTTACAGGGTGTGTGTAACTCATAAGTAAAAGTTCTGATATTATCTTCCTTTTCCCTAACAAATTACTGTGTGCTCTCTCTGAAACACCACTGCTTTGAGCTATGTCTGAAAAGGCTGTGTCTCCAATAAGAAGCCTCTAATGTAAAGCTCTTTTTGCTTTCATAATTTGGGCAAAATTGCCAGCCAATATTGCCAGCAGTGATAGTTAACAGGAATACACTGAGTGCATACTAAGTACCAAACATTTTATTCCAAATGCTGTATTTATATATAAAGGCTCTCTTATTATTTCTATTATTTTATAGTATCTGTTATTTATCATTCCCATTTTAAAGTAGAGAAATAGAAAAAAACTGGGCATGGTGGCACATGCCTGTAATCCGAGCACTTAGGAGGCCGAGGCAGGAAGATCACCACAAGTCTGAAGCCAGCCTGGGCTAAATAGTGAGCTCAAGGCTAACCTGAACTACAGAGCCAGACCCCGTTTCAAATAAAAGAAAGCAAATAAGACAACCCAAATCCTCCCCTTAAAAGACATCCCCCCCACCGCCAAATGGAACAAAACAATTAGGTTAAGAAGCTCTCTTGGGCCTGGCATGAGACCCTGTCTCAAAACAAAACAAAATAAAACAAAACAAGATTTCTTGGATCAAAGCTATTAAGTAGTCAAGCAAGGTTCCAAACCAAGCAACCTGGGCTCAGCACCTACATGGGACCTCAGTGCTACTTTCATCACCTACGTAATAGCACATTTACTCTACACACGCACAGTCCCCGCACCCTCCAGGCTTCCACGCTAAGGGAGTGAGGGTCAGTAAATAAATAAATACTATGGTTACTGAAATGTAACTGTAAAAATATAGCTGTAAAAATATATATATATAAATGCCAAATTCTGAGTCTCCTTTATTGCAGAAATCCTTGGGATGAAGGAATCAAGTCTAAATTTTATTCTCTCCCTCTTTTTTTTTTTTTTTTTTTACTGTACTGCGGATTGAACTCATGACCTCACACTTGCCAGGCAGGCACTTACTCCACTGAGCTAAATCCCCAACACCTCAAGTCTAAATTTTAAATAAAATCTTGTTGATGTAAACAAACAATGACCAAAGATTCACAGAATCTCTTTCCTCTGAGCAGGGCTGGGATGACTGGGGATGCTAGGGGCAGGAAATGTTTCATTAATACTTCCTCAGAATTGATCAGCGCCTGAAGACTGTGAAGTTCAGTTCCCAGACACCCAGCATCAGGCCAGTGTTTGTTTGTTTGTTTTGGGGACAGGGTCTCACTCAGTTATTCATGCTGCCTTTAAACTCACTAAGTAGCCCAGGCTGGCCTCAAACTCACAGAGGTCCTCTCGCCTCAGCCTCCCCAGTGCTGGGATTGCAGTGTGCACCTCCACAGCCGGCATCAGCCTGATACCGAAGAGCCTGGCCTCTTGCTTCCCCTCCTGGTGGAAAGGGTCCTCCGTGGAAGGGACTCTTGGGTTTGCTGCAGCTGTGATTCATCAGGGAAATCATGTAACATCCGTGAGCTCTTCGGTGTATGCTAGAAATTTACCCAAGTGTCCATAAATGTCCACTTAGAATATCTGTAGGATCCTCTTCACTGCTGTATAAGTCTTTGTAGACAAACACTGCAGACATGTAAGGTAACAGTGTGACAGCGTGGTGACAGATACACCGTGAAATGATTGTCTGTGGAGAGAATGAACCTATCCAGTGCTGTACTTTTTTTTTTCCCTTTCTGTCACAGTGGAGATCTACCCCAGGGCCTTTGTGTTGAACTACATCTCCAGACCAAGTCTTTGTTTTGCTTTGTTTTTTGTTGATGCAGGTCTTACTAAGTTGCTAAATTGCCCAGGCTTGGCTTGAAGTTCTGATCCTCCTGCCTCAGCCTCTCGGAGTGCTGGGGTTACAGGCCTATACCACATGCCTAGCTTCCTTGGTGTGTGTGTGTGTGTGTGTGTGTGTGTGTGTGTGTGTGCGTGTGTGTGTACATCTATATCTACCCTCTTAGCAGATTTTAGATAGACAATAACAGCACTGAGTTACCCCCAGAGCTTGTCTTATAACTAAAAGTTTGTCTCCTCTGAGCATCTCTACATGTGCCCCAGCCCCAGCCCCTGGAAAGCACAGTTTTACTCTCTGCTTCTGCGACTCTTAAAAACTTGACACATATGTGAGGTCGTGTGGCATTTATCTTTCTGTGCTCGGGTTTGTTTCACTTGGTGCAGTGTCCGCTGAGCTTGGCTCATGCTGCTGTGCAAGGCAGGATTTCCTTTTATGGCTGAATAATATTCCACTGCACATCACGTTTTCTTTTTTCATTTATCTGTTGATGGACACTTAGGTACATCAGTACGAGGGTGAGGACAAGTGTGAAGCTCCTGAGGCCCCCACCTGACTCTGTATTTTCATTTTTTATGTTTGGGGCCTTGGGAATCAAAGCCAGGGACTCAGACATGCTGGGCAAGTGCTCCAGTGTGCTGCACTACATTCTCAGATTGATTAATTTCATTTTGAGATTGGATCTTACTAGGTTTCTTGGACAGGCCTTGAGTTTTTGATCTTCCTGCCTCAGCCTCCTGAACAGCTGGAATTATAGGCTTGTGTCACTGCACCCAGTCTGACCTGCTTCTTTTGAACTTGACCTTTGTCCAGGTGTTGGAGACACCGTTGTTGAGAACAGAAGGGGACAGGAAAGGACGCTGTCACCATGGGGCAGATCTGCCAGCGGGAAACGGTGAGCTGCCTGCGCAGAGAGTCGAAGGTACTGTGGGGGGGGGGGGCAGGCAAAAACCCCTGGGTCCAGCTCCTAACACTCAGTGCAGGTTAAACTTTCACCTGCACCTGGGGCTCCTGACCGGGGGTCTTTGTGACTTCGTGGTTGGACCCACAGGTATGGGCAAAGTCAGCCCTGTGGGCAGTGACCTGAGTTAGGCTTCCCCTCTCCCAGTGGAGCCCCCTGGCCGCACTAGCTGTGGGCCGTGGAAGCAGACGCCCCTTCACACTTCACAGAGAGGCCCGCTTCTGCCTGAGTGTCAACACAGATCCAGGGACAAGGGCACAGGCCAAACTATGTTCTTCTGAGTTGTGGGCTCCTTTAAAGCTGATGCTCACAGCAGTTGGCCAGGCCCCTGGGAAAAGGGCTGCAGTTGCTCCCTTTCCCAGGTTGGGAGGTGCCGTGGAGTTTGAGCCCAGTGACCAACCCAGAGCCTTGGCTCTCCTGGGAACCAAAGCTCTCTGGGAACTGCAAGGTGCAGTGGCCTCTTTGCTTTGTGCAGATTTCCCCTGGTCACCCTGGAGACACAAGTTTGTCTCAACCCCTCAAAAATGGTGAGTACAAGCTCAAGTTGCTTCTTGGGACTAGAGGTGAGGAGCCCGGGCACCAAGGGACCGGCAACTTCCTCTGGGTCTAGCAGGAGTGATTGATTGATTGATTGATTTTTTTTTTTTTTTGTCTTTTTGAGACAGGGTCTCACTATGCAATTTGGACTGGCCTTGAGCTCACTTTATAGCCCAGCCTGGTCTTAACTTGCAATGATCCTCCCTCAGCCTCCTGAGTGCTGGGATTACAGGTGTGAGCCACCACACCGACATCCCCCCATGCTTTCTAAACATGCCAGTGCAGGTTAATGGTGTTCATTTTGGCAGATTTGTCCATACACATAACAGACTTTGATCACTTTTGCCCCATCACCCCCAACTGTGCCCTCTCCTCTAGTTTTTTGAGGTTCAGTGAATACAATACATTTTCATCCTACCTGTCCCTCATTACTTCCCACTACTTCCCACCCCCATTCCCTTTCCCTCTCTAATAACGGTCTCTCTTCTACTTATTTTCCCCTTCTGCTTTCTTGTTATCTCTTTTAGATTCCACACATTTGGGAGAATGTGCACTATTTGTCTTTCTGAGCTTGGTTTATTTTGCTCAGATCCATCTGTTTTCCTGCAAGTGGTACAATTGTTCTCTGTGGTCACATTGTACATATATCCATTCATCTGTTGGTGGATGCCTCGCCTGTACCTTAGTTAATGTTAATTGGGCCACAGTCAACATGGGTCTCCAGGCACCCTATTGTATGCTGAGTTAATTGCTTTAGGTGTACACCAAGGAGCAATAGAGCCAGGGCAAATGGTAGCTCTATTTTCAGTTTTTTGAGGACCCTTCATATTGAGTTCCATAGTGGCTACACTCGCTTATATTCCCACTAGCAGTGTAGAAAGCTGTCCCAACCCTGTCATCCTTGCCGGTAGTGTGTGTAAGTTCGATGCTAGTCACTCTGACTGGGGTTATGCGATGATCTGTGTGTATATGGGTATCTGGATGCCCGCCCTCCCCCCAGCCTCATACGGTCACAGGTGGGATTTTTCTGAGGTGAGCTGGGAGAGCAGCTGATGTTATCCCACCCTGCTGCTGTCTCTTCACTCTGTTGTTTCCCTTGCTGTGCAGAAACTTTCGATAGAATGAAGTCCCCTTTGTGGATTCATGCTATTACTTCCTGTTATTAGAGTCCTATTTGGGAAATCTTTGCCTCTGCCCTTGGCTTCAAGTGTTTCCCCTGTGTTTTCTTTCAGCGGTTTCAAAGTTTCAGGTCGTGTACCTAGGTCTCTGATCCATTCTGTACTGATTTTGTGCAGGCTGAGAGAGGTTAGCTGCGATCTTCTCTAACTGGATATCCACTTCTCTCTGTACCATTTGTTTAAGGGGCTGTCTTTTATCCAATGTATATTTTTGGCTCTGCTGTCCAAAAAATAGTTAGGGTGTTTGTTTCTATAGCCTCTACATGTTTCACTGATCTATAAGTCTTATTTATTTATTTATTTATTTGGTAGTGAGAATTGAACTTAGGACCTTGCAGTTGCCTGTTGGGCAGATACTTAGGTCAGGTCTCTACAAATCTATTTTTGTGTAGAATTATGTTTTTGTTACTTTGGCTTTTTTTTTTTTTTTGGCCTTTTTGAGACAGGGTTTCACTAAGTAGTTTCATCTGGCCTCACTTTGTAGTCCACGCTGGCCTCAAATTCACAGGGATCCTCTTGCCTCAGCATCACAAGTGCTGAGATTACAGGCATGAACCACCATGCCTGTCTTCTGCAGTGTAATTTAAAGTCAGGTACTCTGACACCACGACTCTATTTTTTTTTTTTTTTTTGCTTTGCTTAGGACTTCTTTGGCTATTTTGGGTTCCTATATGAATTTTAGGATTTTATTTTTCTTTCTGGGAAGAATATCATTGGAATTTTGTTGGGTACTGCATTGAATCTATAGATTGCTTTGATAATATTAATCCCTAAACATGGGAGGTCTTTCTAGCATTAAGTCTTCAATTTCTTCAATGTTCTGAAATTTTCACTGCTTAGGTCTTTCCCACTCTTGGTTGGATTGATCCCTTTTTTTCCCCCTCATCTGTTGTAATGGAATTGTTTTCCTGATTTATTTCTCAGCTAGTTGGTGTACATTTTTGGTGTGACCAAAGCTATTGACTTCTTAATGTTGATTTTATATCCTGCTACTTCACTGAATTCATTTATCAGCTCTAAAAGTTTTTTGCTAAGAGATCTTATTATCTGCAAGCTAGGCTAATGTAACTTCTTCCTCTCCCAGTTGTATACATTTTATTTTTTTCTCTTGCATAATTGCTGTAGCTTAAATTTCAAGAACTATATTAAACAGAAATGATAAGAGTGAACATTCTGACTTGTTTCTGATTTGAGAGGAAATGCTTTCAGCTTCAGAATGATGCTGCCTGTGGCTTTGTCATTTATGGCCTTTACTACATGGAGAAATGATCCTTCAGTCTTAGTTTTCTTAAGAACTTTTATCATGAAGGGATTTTGAATTCTTGAAAGGTTTTCTGCATCAGTTGAGAAGATCGTGTGGTTTTTATCCTTGATTACCTGTATGTGATGTGTTGCATTATGAATTTTTGTGTGTTGAACCATCCTTGTATCCTAGAATGAAACCAACTTGATTATAGTATATCATCTTTTTTTTTTTTTTTTGTACCAGGAATCAAACTCAAGACCTTGCACTTGCCAGGCAGGCGCTTATGCCGCTGAGCATATCATCTTTTTAACGTGTTGTTGAATTCAGTTTGCCTAGTATTTTGTTACAGATTTGCATATTAATCAAAGATGATGATCTATAGTTTTCTTCTCTTGTGTTCTTGTCCAGTTTTGGAATTAAGACGATGTTGGCCTTGCAGAATGAGTTTGGAAGTGTTCTTTTCCCTCCTATTTAATGGAATAATTTTAGGAGCAAGCTGGGGCTCGTTCACTTGGGGGTGGCTGAAAGGAGCCCAAGAGCATAGAGAGAGGACAAACCCAAGCACAAACATTTCCCAAACCTTTGCTTGCATCATGTTGCTTTTGTTTATCGGCCACACACGGCAGCCTCTGAGTCATGCCAGAGAAATGGGTCCAGGGAGCAGAATTACTGGGGCTTTTTTTTTTTTTTTTTTTACAACTTACCTCATTTGCCACCAGGACGAAATTTACATAGGTTCTTCTCTGAATTTGAAACAGCTCCTACAATTTGCAAGGCACAGGAGCTCATGGAAGGGCAGGATGCTAACTTGTTTCTTCCGAGACCCCACCAAGAGCTGCTCATTTCTGAGGGCTGTGCTCCACCACTCCTGTCTGGGAAGCACTGCATCTTGCTGACTTGGGCAGATGGTGGGCAGGATCAGACTGCTGTGCTCCGTCTCTGGGGGCTGGAACGCTGGGCTTCCCTTATTGATCAGCCCATCTCTCTTCTCTAGGGGACCGTGGGCTCTCTGAAGGCTGAGCCACTGATGTTTCTCATCTTTGAATCTCCAGCGCCTAGCATGGTGCCCGGCACATTTGTAAGCCCTGATGAATGTTTATCTGAACAAATATGTGAGCTGAGCTACGTTTGATCCAGAGAGCCATTAATCATGTCAGGATTTGCTTGGAGATTCTGAGGCTACCTGCCATTGCTTTTGTTTTCTGAGTGTGATTAATTAGTTATCAGTTAATTTTGTTTCCTGAGTGTGATTAATGAGTTATTAGCATTAATATGTTGTGAACACAGGTTGCTATGATGGCTTTGTAACAGTTTGTGTTGTTCTCTTTTTAAGGCTGTAGCAGTTGAAGCCCACATAAAGCCCCCACTTACTGAAAGGAAGGTAAGAAGCTGATCTATTTTCATTTCCTTTCATGAGATCTTCTGTGATAGATGGATAATACAGAGTGATTCCCTCTGGGGTTTCTGGCAGTGGTTTTAAACAGCCAAGCAACTCTGGGTAGGGAGCTGCATGCACTTCCACCCCACCCCCTCCTTGGTTTAGACCATCTTCTCATGGCCAGTGCTCTCTGAGGGGCCTTTGTCACAAGAGTCTTAGCTTAGCTTAGCTCCCCGCCTTGAGACAAGTTCTCATTATGTAGTTAGGCTGCCTTGATCTAACTGTGGCCTTGAATTTGCGGCGATCCTCCTGCCTCAGCCTCCCAAGTGCTGGGATGACAGGGATATGCCACCACGCCTGGCTGACAGAAGTTTCCCAATAAATGCTAACCATAGCTAGGGCTGGAGGAGAATTGATATTAAGGGCCATATAGTAATTTCCTAGGGCTGCCATAACAGATTCCCTTGAACCTGGTAGCTAAAAACAGAAATGTGTTGTTTCACTGCTCTGGAAGCTGGAAGTCCAAGATCAAGGTGTCATGAGCTGTGATCCTCCCATCCCTCTTCTGCCACATGTATTCCAGGTGTTCTCTAACTGTGGCTGCAAAACTGCAGGCTGCCTCCACATTTTTCTTTCTCGTATCTTTTTTTTGCCTTTTATCTGGACACTTGTCATTAGATTCAGGGTCCATCCTGGTAATCACCTCCATTTTTTGGGGGGGTGCTAGGATTGAACCTAGGGCCTTGCAAACACTCAGCATGGCACCATACCCCCACCTATACTTGCAGTCTTTGAGATCCTTGACTTAGGTATATCTGCGAAGACTCTGAAAGGAGGTCACATTCCCAGGTTCTTCTTTTACTTTTTATTTTTATTGGCACATGTTTGCAGACATTCGCAGGTTCTCAGAGTTAGGACGTGGACACATATTTTGAGGGTACAGGTTAATCCACTATGGACCTATCTGTAGAGGAACTGAGGAGGAGAAGCTGGATTGAAAAGTTCGTAGGAGATGGGCACAATGGCACGCACTTGTAACCTTGTAACTCTGGGAGGCTGAGACAGGAGGATCATCAATTCAACCTTAGCCGGGACAACTTAGTAATGCATCATGTCTCTAAATAAAAAATGTTAAAAGAGACTGGGTATGTAGCTCAATGTGAAGGTCCTGGCTCAGTCCCTAGTACCCAAGTTTGTTGGTTTGATTTGTTTTGCTTCATCTGAGGACACTCTGAGGTGTAAATGGACAGGATGTGGTGACTGATTAGATCTAGCCTGGAGCGGAAGGAGCTCTGGGATGAGGCTCAGGTTTCCAGCCTGGGAGACAGGGCGATGGTCTTCCAGGACACACATTCCCCAGACACTGGCCTGGTGCCCTCTCTCATTTTATTCTAGAAATGTCACATCCTCAGAGAGGCCTTCCCTGTCCAATCTGTCTAAAATGATACCCCCTACCCTGCATTCCTTCAACCTGCATCAGTTAGGGTTAGACTGAGCTGGCAGTAACAGAAAACCCAAGCACCATCATTGAGTAAGTCCACTGGAATTTTATTTTTATATCAATTTTAGAAATCTGGAGGCATGGGGCAGATATAGGGCACCTTGGTGACAGGCACGTGGGCTCCTTCTATATTTTATCTTGTGTAACTGCCATTCCCCAAAGGGTTGCTGGCTCTTCAGCCCATCTGTCTGTATTCTTGCTAGCAGAAAGGAGGAAGCCAGGATGGTGGGAGCAAAGGTGCTCCAAAGCTCTACCCTAAGGGCAGGCTTCCGGCTGCCACCGCTTGGCATCTCACACTCATTGCTTTGCTCAGAACTTGGCTGCGTGGCAGGGGGTGCTGGACACGCACCCTTTATGGGGGAGGTTGAATCCAGTTAAAAATCAAGAGAATTCCTTAGTTAAGTCAAAGGCGAGATGGGTGCTGGGGGCTATACCTGTGTCAGCCATACAGGCTCTGTTGTTCCTCCTTGAGACTGGCCTAATGTGTATTTAAATAGTCACCTGCTTACTGTCTTTGTCTCCCCACCAGTGAACTCTGTCTCACCCACTGCCACATTTCTAGTGACTAGGGAAGTGTGGAGCAGATTGGATGCTTTGCGAATATTTGCTGAGTGACTAGATGACAGGGAATTGAGCAGGGTAAGTTTAAGAACAACAAAGGACTGTGGCGGTGATATAGGGGAAAATGCTAGCTGTCAAATATGCTGAGTTTGTGTTCCCAGAAGTTGAAGAATAAATTCTAAGGAACAATGGAGGTTAAGAGTAGGAAAATTTATAGGACAAAAGGAATGGGGAATAGGAATGGGGAGTGGGGAATAGGAATAGCTCCTGGGAGACAGGGGGGTTCCAAATGTGTTGCCAACTAGCCCACCTCTCAGTTGAAGCTTTAAAGAGCAAAATCATGAGGGGAGTACAATGTGGGCCAAATTATGACCAACCAATAAGAATGCAAGTAAAGTCACTTAAGTTATATTGATCTAATGGTAGCAAGAGTACATGGGTGATGTCATTAACTTTGGTTGATAATCTGTGGTCTTAGTCTTGTCTTTAGTCTTAGTCTTAGTGGTGTTGGTATTAGTCTTGGTCTTTTTTTTTTTTCTTTTTGAGACAGGGTCTCTCTATGCAGTTCAGGCTGGCCTTGAGCTCACTTTGTAGCCCAGGCTGGTCTCGAATTTGCAACGATCCTCCTGCCTCAGCCTCCCAAGTGCTGGGATTATAGGCGTGAGCCACCACGCCCGGCTGTAGTCTTGATTTTAGTGGGTGGGAGAGGATGGCCCACCCCTAATGAGATGAATGGAAATCTCAAAAGGCTGATGCCAATAATCCCAAACCTCTGTTGAGCCCTTAGGGAAGTGTGTAGAACTAGCCATTGTGACCTTTATCTTCAGATGCACCTCCAGTCACAGACCTGATGGATTCTCATCTGCACTCCTTCGATTGCCCAGCCCTGTCTGACTGTCCACTGTTATTTTACCCTAATTTAGCTGTCTGTAACAGTGGGTAACTGAGTGTCAGGTGCCCATGAGACACAGAGGGCTTGGTGCTCAGAGGTGGCAGCAAATATGATTAGCAGCTTGGGAGGGAAATGGAGGCCAAAGCTCCTGACCAGAATGGTTCTTTGGGAAAGGCACACCAAACCTAAGCTGCAGAGCAGCATGCAGGAAGAGGGCAGGGAAATCCAGCCAGCCCATCAGTCAACAGGTCCAGGGGCTTCCCCATCTCCCTGGGAGGGGCCGCAGCTTCAGACGCCCTCCTGCAGTAGACCCTGGTGATGGTATCAGCCTCTCTGCTTAGTCTGTGAATGCTCTCTCTCAAAGGACTGCAAAGCTAAGGTCCACTGATCATGCTTCGCCAATCTAGATAAACCAGGACTCCATCCTCTGGGGGACGGGCTCCCAAGTGCAGGTCCTTGGAAGAATCCATGATTGAGGGTTCCCCAGACCTGAGAGAAATCAGAGAAATATAAACAATATGCGGCAATAAATATTTCACCTCTGTACAACAGCAGGGTGGCCTGGAGCTGACCACCTTGGCTCCCTTCCCAGATCTTCTACCCAGCAGCCATGTGACCTTGGGGAAGTCACTTAACTTCCTTGTGACTCAGTTTTCTATTTTATTTTCTTGGTGCTGGGGATTAAACCTACACCTTTGCGTGTACTGAGCACACAATTCTACCTCTGAGCTCTCAGCCCAAACAAAGAATTTAGAACACTATCTGGCATATAGTAAGTTCTACCTAAGCACCAGCTATTATTACCATCATAAAGCTAATTATTTATTTCAAAAGATGACTTCTTTTTACTTCTCTGGGTAAAAACACATTTTCCTTTGGGAAATTTTGGGATAGGAGATGGAAATTATAACTTTAAAGGATTCTTTCTTAATGAAATACACAATCAGTACCTAATTTTCCTTGTAGACTTTGCTGGCTGGGAACCCGGGGTGGGTGTGGACTGTGTGTGTCCACACTTAGAGTATACCGTACACGTTGGCACCAATTCTAAGGCAAGGATGGGTGACATTTGCAGGCCCTGTTTAGGCAGTTATGTGGGTACCAAGGATAGCTATCCCAGGAAACCCAGGGTACCCAGCAGGGTGATGTGTGATTGCCCTGACTCAATAAGATAAGGGCTTCTTTCCAGGAAAGTGCGGGCTTGAGATAAGGAGATCTGAAGCCCAGCAAGGCCTCAGCACTTTGTGAACTCTTCTTCCTCCAGGCCACAGCCCTCCATGCCTGGAAGGCTTGGTAGGGTCAGGAGCAATGGAATGAGAGTGGACTGTCCAGGAAAGGACAGGGTGGGACTGGGCTTTCCTAGGGCCTGTTCAGGCCCTGCCATCCCCTACGAGAGCAGAAACCTCCTCAGGACAGAAGCTGAGCAGGATGTTTCTGGGATCAGGCCCTCTCTGAGCCATGGTAAGCAGGTGAGGGTGGACCAAGGGGCAGGTTTGCAGTACTGGAGGTCCAAGCCAAGGCCTTCTGCATGACCAGCAACTCTCTACCACTGAGTCCAGGCACCTAAAAGGGCTGGTATGTGGAGGAAGCCACAGGGGTACCCAGGGCACAAATCCAGGTGAAGAATTTCAATCCTGTACTCTACTCACCTTCCTTGGTATCTCCTAACACTGGCCCTAACACCCAGGCCTTTGGCTGTAAGTTGGGATGGTCAGGAGCTGAACAGTGAAATGCTTTGTAGTGGTTGGTCAGCAGCAGCATGTGTGACTCAGCGAAGGGGGTGGGTTGGGTGGGCCTGGGCTGCCTGGAGGCTCCTGCCCTGTCTGAAGGGGGCAGTGTCCACTCAGCTCCAGCTGGATGCTGCTGCGAGATAGGCTCTGAGGTCCTGGTGTGGTTCAAATGTAGATGCCAGAATTCTAGGTTTTAAAGTGAAGTTGCCTAATTTTTAAGTGTTTACCCACAAATATCAGATGGGCCAGAAAAAGATACTCTAGGCCAGGTTCTGGCTTGGTGGTTGCCGGTTTATATTGCTGGTTGTGAAGCTGGAGGGCAAAACTTCACGAAAATGAAGAGAGTAGCAAACAGGTTGTGATTTCACAGCTCTTGCAACTGCAGGGGCTGGGTGGCCAGTGCCTGCTCACCAGCCTTCTCACGCTGGAGCAGAACCATCTGCAGATCTCTGCTGCTAAAGCTGCAGGGGACTTTCGCTCCATTGTTCTTTAGACTTTCAGAGCTACTGAGGTTCTGGAGGAAGTTTGGCTTTTCAAGAGAGGATGCTAACAGCATTACAGACCAATGGCTTTTAGAAGTTTCTTCCAGATGTTACCATGGAAGGTCAGGGTCTTAGCACTTCTCATTCCCGGCAGCACCTGTGTCTTTCTTACCTGGGAACTGAGAAAGTGATGCTTGGACTGCACCCAGATTGCTTTGGTCATTGTCTCTGGCCTCCGTCTTGGGCATCATTTGAGAAAGCTCTCCAGGTGACTCTTGCGAAGCCAGGTTGAAACCTACAGTCCAATTCACAGGCAGGGTCAGGACTTTGGGGAGGTGCAGTGCATGGCATTTCCCACAGGGCCAAGATTCCACCTACACAGGCCCCATCATTCTCTCTAGAAACCTTATAACCTCCACACCCCACTGGATGATTTAGAGCAGATAATGATATTTGTCTTTCTAACCTCAGCAAGCTGTTATCAGGAGAAATGAGGGGATAAATGAAAAACCACTCTGTCAACTCTCCATGTTGTGCAAACATGATCGCTGTCACAATGTGCGCTCGGGTCCTGGGGGTCTGGCTTCCATCTGTCAGAGATCATTTCTGGAGTAACAGTCCAGTGTCATGGGTCAGAAGCAAACTGGCAGAGGCATTCTTCAAATGCAGCCTACACTGTCTTGGGGGCACAGGTGGCAGCTGGCACCACCTGATCGTTCCCCCATGATGTACAAGGGGAGCCACAGCAAGGGGACCTGAGTGAGGGGAAGAAACTAAAGACTCCTCTTGGGTTGAAATCTTCTCGTCAGTTCAAGGATGGCTAAGTTGAGGTTTGACAGCTATGTCTCAGCAAAATAGGCAGAGTAATAGACACAGATGGGGCGATCACTGGTTGGATTGACAGGGGGGCGTGGAACTGCCTATGCCCTGCACTCAGGAACAGTATGATCCAGGCAGATAAGACCAACCCCCCCGAAAACAGTCACCTTTATCAGGCAGGCGGACATGACTCAGTCTTACTTATCCAGGGCTCAGGCTGCCTGAAGTGGCAGGGTAGGATGGACACCACACTAGCTGGGTATCCAAAGTAGATGTGAGTCCTGGCTCCCAACTCCACAACCTGACACTGGGCAAGATGGCCCACCAGCTGTGTCTCAGGCACTTCGTCTGTAGAGAGAAACCTTGGTCTCCATCTAGATGGACTGTGAGTGCACGGGTGTGACGTGTGGAGGTGCTGAGAGCCAGGAGGTGGCGGTGAGTAGCTGCAGTCAGGTGAGGCTGTGTGGGGAGAGTGGAGGGCTGGGGTGTGCAGAGAAAACAGGCAAGCGGTGTATGGGCACCAGGGAATGACCCAGTAGGGGCCAGGGCAGCGGGAAGTGGCCTTGCTGGGGATGGTGAAGGCCAATACTGTAAGTGGGAGAGTGGGGTCAGACTACAGAAGGCCTCAGCAACCAGGCTGAGATGTTTAAATTGGCTCCATTAGGAAAGGGAAGGCCAGGAAGGGCTTTCGGCAAGGGCATGGTGTGATTAGGATGCTTTTTAGCAGAATTAACGTGGCCTGGACTTTGGAAAGACTTGGATGGCAGCAAGCCAGGAACCGAACAGGTCAGCTAGATGGCTCTTGTGATATTTCTGGTCCAGACAGAGGACTGGGGGGCTGGGCGGAGGCAGTGGGTCAGGCCTAGGGACATGTCTCAGGAACACTGTGGAGCCTCAGGGCCTGGCTGCATGCAGGATAGGACTATGTCACCTTGAGAAGTGGATTTTCCCTCTGGGGTCGGGGGACATGAAGTAGAGGCACCTTCTCCTCCATGTGTGGAACATCTCAGGGCAGCCTGGTCCCTGACAGTCAGCTTCTCCCTGACTCTGGCACTGATGAGAGTTGCAGGGGCAACAGTGTAGGCTGCGTTCCAAGAACAGAGCTAGTTGGGGGCCAGGTGAGGGCAGCCTGATGCTGGCCCTTGGCACATTCGATAGCCAGCCATGCTGGCCTTGGGCTAATTGTGGGAGATGGTTAATGAGCAAGGTAGAGTCCTCCCTCAGTACTCCCAGCCTTCATAGCTGGCAGAAGCACCTCTGCAGACTCATACCAAACTGCAGAGCAGAACAACCATCTTTTCTTCATCCATTCCATGTTGAGTAGCATGTTTGGTATGTGCCAGAAAAATCCTCTGTTGTTTGTTCATAATTATGGGAGGGGTGGAAACAGATTTTGTGGGGCTTGAAGCTTCAATAATTTGGGAGATGGGTTCTCTGGAAAAGAATTCAAGTATAAAACAGCTAGGCCAGGGCCTGAAAAGGGGCGACGTAGGGAAGCCCTGAAGCTTTAACCCATTGGCTTTCCAGCCACTTCTGCCGTAGTATTTAATTGTATTAGACGGAAGCATTTTATTTGTAGAGTTTCACAAGCCAGAGGAGAGGAGGGGCACTGGGATCCCCATCTTATAGATCAGGAAGCAGAGCTGACTCAGAGTCCTCTCTGCATGGGCTGTAAAGGAGATGTGCTCTACCGGGACCCTCTGATCTCTGGGCCCTCATTGGAGGTTCTTCTCTTCAGTGGCTGATGGCAGCTCTCAGGCAGGGGTTCCGGAGGGCTGCCCTACATGTGCCTTTGCTAGGCCTGGGCAGGGGGCTCCCAGCATCTAGAGCTGGGATACAGGTAAGGGTTGCATTCTAGGCATCTCAGGATATCACAGGGTGCAGGCCTGTGCCAGGATCATGGCCAGAATTTGGGCAGAGGGTGCTGCATACAAGTGGGAGCACAAGCACCAGAAGTGGGCACCAGGTTGGAGACACACAGATCCAAAGTATGTCTTGTGTAATGTCTGGGGAGCAGCATACACCACTCCATGCTATGCCACTATGTAATGTCCAGAGGTGGACATCAAGCCACTACTCTGCTGGAACGTACAGCTCCCAGTGATCCTAAACTCCAGTGTCAGTAAAGAACCAAAGAAGCAGAATTTAAAATAAAAGATTGGAAGGTGGAAGAAGAAGGGAAGAGAAACAGACAGTATTCTGGACAAGTAGGGATTATTGGAAAGGAAAATACTTCTGGATTTCTTATGTGTAGCTCCTTTCCTTTTTTTTTTTTTTGAGACAGAATCTTGCTATGTAGTTGAGTGGCCTTGAGCTTACTTTTTAGCCCAGGGTGGCCTGGAACTCCCAGGAATCCTCCCATTTTAGCTTTCCAAGTGCTGGGATTATAGGTGTGTGCCACCAAGTCTAGCTAATCAGCTCCCTTCATTAAGATCCTCCCTTTTAACCTCCTTCTGGCCTTTCCCCTTCCTTCAGTGGAAGGTGAGATTATGGGTGGGGGCCTTAAGGAAAGGTAGTTTAGCTTTAAGGATGAAGTAAAGGGGAAGTTTATGATTCTTACCTTAATCTTGCTATTTGGGAACTTCCTAGGCCTGGCTTCTTTGTTTTTTTCTTCCTAATTGCTCCAGTTTAGCTACAGATCAGAAGCTGCCTTAGGATTTTCTATTAATGAAGCTCAGTGAGGGCATCATCTTATCTCTTTCCTACCCATGGGGCCTCCTAAACCTCCATCTTGGATCTATAGCTTCTTGGCTAGGTAAGGTCCAGCAAGGCTGAGGCCTTGTGCAGTCTCAGCTTTCGCTGTGGAACCGGGACAGCGGCTGCTTCTGTGTATCTGAGCTCATCATATGTGGCCTTGTAAGCTGGTAAATCTCCTGGTAGCCTCTGGCACACATAAGCAATTTATCCAGGAATCCTAAGGCTGCTGGCTTCGTATCCTCATAACCATCTGTTTCTGCACTCCATCTCCACCCACCCAACTTTTTCTGGGAAAGTGAAAGTCCGCACCTGAATTGTATCACCTGGACCCGGGTACCTAGAGCACAAGGCCCAGAGGACAGGGACAACGCGGGCCTGTGGCCCAGGCCCAGGCCCCGCCTGGTGGCGTGCGTCCTCCAGGAGCCGGTGACTCTGGGGCGGGAGCTCTGGGTTTGCCAGCCGCCTGAGATGTAGGCAGGGCGGGCCGAGGAGTGGGGTGAGGTGATGCACTGCCGCTAAGGACCCAAGCGGGCGCCGCGCTTGGGGCCTGAGCCCGCGAGGGCAGGCAAGGGCCGGGAACTGGTGTGGGGACCGCGAGGCCTCGCGGCTCTCGCTTCCGCTCGCGTCGCGCGCCCACTTCTGCAAGCCCCCTGCCGGCGCCTCTGGCTTCCGGGGAAGGGGACTGCCTTCCAGGGGCGGCTCCCGCGGGCCCCCTGTCTCGCCGAGCCCCGCCCGCCCGCCCGCCCGCCCGTCTGCCCAGGCCCCGCGCCGCCACGCGTGTCACTGCGCTCGGGAGGACACCTCCCTTCCCGCGCCCGTTTCCTACGTGGGGGACGTGCAGGGTGCAGCCCGACCCGGGGGAAACTCCGCGGCATCGCCGCCTCCTTTCCGGCGCGGGAGGGAGCGGCCGCCCCACCTCCCCTCCCGGCCCGGCGCCCCGCCCGGCGCTGCAGAGACGCGCAGCAGCCAATGGGCGCGGAGGAGGCGGGCCCGCTAGTGACGGTCACGCGCGCGGGGCCCGGAGCGCGGGGGTCGGGGGCGCGCGAGGGGGAGGAGCCGCGGGGGAGGAGGCGGAGTCGCCGCAGGATCATAGCTCGCCCCGGCTGCGGAGGACCGACAGACCGCACTCCCACCGCCCCTCGCCCCCGACCGCCAGCATGATCGCCGCGCAGCTCCTGGCCTATTACTTCACCGAGCTGAAGGATGACCAAGTCAAAAAGGTGAGCCGCGCCCGCGCGCCGCCGTGCGTCCTGGCATCCGCGCGCCACCGCCTCCATCCTCCCGCGCCCGCCTCCCATGGCTGCATCGGATCTGGTGGGACTGCGGGGCGCCGGGGCCAGGCCTCGCACCGGGATTCCTCCCGGCCTTGTCGACCTCAGTGTGTGTCCAGAAGGCGGGCCGAAGACCCTTGGCCTGGGCTGCTTGTTGAATGTCCTTGAAACGGGCCGTGGATGTCAGATGGGCCCCCAGGCGTGGCTGGGTAGGGACCCGCGGGCGGATCCGCACACCCTGTTTGGAAGGGTCCGAGCCGTGTGGGCAGAGAGAGGCGTGATCGCCGCTGAGATGAGCCTGGAAGGTGAGCGGGCCACTGGCGGCGGTGCTGGCTGGAGGCCAGGCATCCCATATTTGGGGTTCCCAGCCGAGGACGCCGGGTGCTTCGGAGAAGCTGTCATCCCCCGCTGCCCCAGCTGTTATAGCTGCACATTAATCTGAGGACCGGGACACCCGCCTGGCTTTCCGGAACGGGGAGGGGCGCGGTGGCCACCGGAAACTTTGCTCATAGGCCTCGGGTCTGGAACCGCATGTCTGAATGGAATTTTTTATTCCTCTTAAACTGTAATTTCCAGGCAGCCCAGGGGCTCGAGTAAGAGACATTAATCACTTGAGTCAGGTGAAGGCCTGTCGCGGTGTGCTTATGGCATGCTGAGAGTGCCACCCGTGAGGTCTAGTGTGAAATGTCAGCCAGTGAGCCTAAAGGTGTGTCTTCTTCTGCCAGCTTTACTGTTGTATTTTTCAGAAACAGGCTAAATTGTAAGTAAAGACGGCCATTTTTATCACTGTGGACTCTGGCACAGGCTTCTCAGTGTTGCTGGGTTTAGCTGGGCCTGACCAACAAAGTCAACCTGACTTTGAAATTCAGACAGGCAGTGCTACTACAGGTAGGAGGCCAAAGTGACAGGCTTTGCTCTTGTGCCCTGCAAATCACAGGATGGTCTTGTTCACGTTTGCTAGATGTAGGAAACAGGCCTTCTGAGGGCAGTGACCTCATCAAGGTCACCCAGTCAGTTGGATGTAGAACCAGGGTGGGGCTCCTACATTCCTCCACCCAGGAACTTGAAGGGACTTATAGAAGTCAGCCAAGGGGGAGGCGCTGCCTGCAAGACCTCTGGGGACACTGCTGTGATCCTAGGTCTTGTGCTAGGTGGGATCCAGAAGTGGGGTAGTTAGAAGATGGGCTTGGGAATCTGCTTAAGAGCCTGGCATTGTCACACTGGGACTCTCAGTCCCTCTTCTGGGACACCTCAGCCTCTGACCTCCAGGAAGGAGTGGTGCATGCTGACATTTGTGTTTCACAAGTTTTCTCCAGTGGTGTTGTGTCACTGATGCTCTCTCCATTTCCCTCCTGCATGTGTCCTGTGTAGCTCAGGACAGCCACTCACCTGAGTGGGGGCCTGTATGACTTTATAAACTAATCCTCCAGCCTCCATACCCACCACCATCTGTGTGACTCCTGGTTGCGCTGCTCTCCAGTGATGGCCTCCAGTGGCTGAGTTGGACTAAGGTTTGGACTACAACTGAGCCAGACACACAATGTCTAGTGTGGTGCCACGCCCTGCTCTGTGGGGGAGTGGCCTGATCCACATCTGTCTGTGTTTATGTTTACCTGCCAGGCCCCTGTTGATACCTGATCCTTAACTAAATCTCTCCTAATTTGAGATTGTGACCTTGATATTCCTTACCTCTTCTAGTCCCAGAAACTTGTAGGAAGAGGGTCCTGAAAGTAGGAAGAGGGTCCTGAAGCCAAACTTTCCACCAGATAACATAGCTTGTCAAGGAGATTCTTAAAAACAAGATGACTTGCTTCCATATCACAGGGGACTTCTTATGCTGCTCTCTGTCCTGGGTCATGTGGGTTCCTGCTGGGGCATCCCCTCTACTCATGGTACCGTCCTGTGGGTGGTCTCTGGAAAGCTTTCTGGGCCTCCTGAGGATAAGCACATAGTGGACACTTGCTTGGGTGACCTAATTGACTAGTACTCCTCCTAGTTTGTTGGGAATGGAGTGGAGAATTGTGTATGCAAATTACCCATTGCTTAGCAGGCAGTGGTTGGGGAACCATGTCTGCTGCTTGGGGTTTGGGGCTTACTAGAGATCTTTCCCTCCTGGCCTACACTCACTGTGGGAAAACCTGGCAGGGCACGCTAGACAAAACCCTGTTTTTACTGTGGGGCTGGGCCCTTGAGGCCACTTGAAGGGGACCCAGTGAGGATTTTCTCAGTGTGGGCAGCCATGATGATTCAGCCCTCCAGCCCTAGGTGGCCTCCTGGACTCCAGAGACAGACTTGGTACCTCTTGGTAATCTATACCCATCTTCTTGCAGGGAGGTTGGAGGAGGAAAGGTGTGGGGAGAGGGTTTCCAGGGTTGCTCACAATAGAAAGGGAATCATGAAAGGATATCATTTCTATCCTCATTGCCTATAAGGCAAATCAGCCTACAAAATATGTGCTGGGCTCAAACAGTTCAAGGATCTGACTTTTCTGCCCAGAGTCCTGTTTTCCAGACTGCATCTGTACACTATTCATGAATAGATGCTGTTAAGAGAGTCTTGTAGCATCAGACTGAACGAAACATAAAACGTGTATTTTCCTTTCACTCTTCTAATGCTTTTAGGAGGAAAGGAGGCATGTATGTGCTTGTGAACAGTTTCATTCATCAGAATGCCAGATACCTGCTAGTTCTGCAGCTAGAGGCTGAGTCCTTTGACCTCTAAGTGACTCTTAGCATGCCCCATCCCACTAGCTTCCTGCACTCAGTATAATCGTTAGGGACTTGGACCTGGATTAGAGTGAAGGATTGTGCAGTGTGCTGTTTGTTTAGAAAAGGAGGGTGGACTCAGGAAAGTCAGAATTTGGCCTCTCCAGAAAGACTAGACTTCCTTGCCTCTAGGCTTGACAGAATGGTGTGCAAACACCAATGGGTTTTCTCTGAACAGGAACCCCGTAACCTTAAGTAACTTCCACTAGGAGGTGAACAGATAGGTGTGATTTGTCCATTGTCCAGACTCAGGAGTCTTTTGAGTGGTTGGGTTGGGACAAGGGATAAAATATGCCTAGCAATTAAAGTGTGACCCACGATCCACTTCCTCAGAATCTAGGTGTTCCAGCTGCAAAAGCAAGCATTAAAAAAAATCTGTTCCTTATTGCTTGGGAACGAGAGTTACAGAGTTATGAAAAATGTCTCGTGTGATACAGACAGCCAGTGGACACCTCCCTGGGTGAATCTGCCTTTCACAATCCGGTGCTCTCCCTCTTGGTGTTCCTAGGGTGTCTCTGCAGAGCCCCATCACTTTATCTGGATGGATAATCTGAGAGGGTCGTGAGGGAATAAGCTGGGCAAGCGGTGGCCTCAAGGTGCCCCCACATCTGACCATGCTGTGTGCCCTCCCACATTCCTGCTGTTCTTCAGCGGCCGGGGGCGGGGGGCTGCTGGGCAGTGTTCCCCGCAAAGCCTGATGAAGCGTGACTGATATTACCAAGTGTGCGTGCATGTGTGTGTGTGTCTGCATTCAGGAATCTTGATAGGGTTAGTCCCTGGAGCCACCTCTGGGCCAGCCTGAGGAGGCCCCCGCGGGTTTGAACTCACCAAGGCATCTATTCACTTCTTTGATGGTTAGATTGTTGGCACCAGGTTACTGATTTGAGCCTGCTTAGAATCAAATCTGATCTTAGGAATTCAATCATAGCTTTAAAAAATGTTGTCTTTTATTATGTTTAGAGTACAATGCTTGGCTGGGGTGACAACTGTAAAGGAGACAGGGGTGGTCCCTGTTCTCATGGAGCATCAGTCAGTCTTTTTTTTTTTTTTTGTCTTTTTGAGACAGGGTCTCACTATGTAGTTCAGGCTGGCCTCGACCTCACTTTGTAGCCCAGGCTGATCTCGAACTCGCAAGGATCCTCCTGTCTTAACCTCCCGAGTGCTGGGATTACAGGCATGAGCCACCATACCCAGTGTATCAGTCAGTCTTTATTTGATGTCTAAGGACATAGACTGTCATGAGCATAGATGGGGTGGGGTGGTGCTCAGACCAAGGGTGGGAAATCAGTTTAGGAGCTGCTTCCATCCTGGCTCCAGGTGTGTTGATTCTGGGAGAGTGGAGGTTTCATCTGGCTAGAGAAGCAGGCTGGATACTCACTGCCTCTGGGCTAATCATAAACCACAACACCAGAGCTTAGGAAGCCCCTTAATGTACACTGGGTTGTCTTTATTGGATCTGATCTTAAAAACAGGTAAAAGTTTTACTGATTAGATAGGTTTTTATCTCTGGAAGTGACATTCTTTTTTTTTTTTTTTCTTTTTGGACTGGGGACTCGAACTCATGATCTCGCGCTGGCCACACAGGTGTTTATACCGCTGAGCTAAATCCCCAGCCCCATAACATTCTGATAGTAATCAAAATGTAGATTTGTTTTGGCTTTTTAATGTTTAGCTGTGACTATCACAAAACACTTCATATATGTCATATCAAATATCAGAGATCAGAGGTACATATTCTGCACAGCAAAATATGTATCAGGAAAAGAAAAACTTGTATAAATATTTTAATACTAAATTTATCAAGACATCATGAGATTAATACAAGTTACCTTTGTCTTCTACAGTTATATAAGTACTCAAAGTGGTGGCCATTAGCTTCCAGATATTTATTATAATGGTGAACTGCTGAATTGTGCATATATTTTTTGGGGAACTACATATATATATATATATATATATATATATATATATATATATGACTGCATTGTAAATGTTTGAAGCACAAATACATTAATGAGTTTGTGCTTTCATTTGATCTCTCAAGAACAAGTTGTCAGGAATGAAAATGTTACTTTTAGGCTGCCTAGGGCTACGACAGACAGCCCAGCCTGTATGTGTGCTGCTGAAGACAGAGGGAATAGATTTTAGTCTCCATTTAGAAGCAGAGACGAGAGGCCCATTCAGAGGCGCTAAGTACCTTTCCCAAGATGGCAAGAAAATCAGGAGTGAGATTCAGAGGGCTCTTCTTGTTCTCAATAGCTCATCTTTGTTGATATTAATGGTTTACCTTGGAACCTGTATAATGTTTTAATTCTCTCTACTCACAAAAATATGTGATTTTTTAAAATTATGAAATATTTGAGGCACCTAAAGGTAATGAACGCATACATATATACCCACTCCTCATCTTGAGAAGTTAGACACAATTACAGTTACAGGTAGAGACAGCAGGGGAACTCTGTCATGCCCTACTCTAATACTGTTCTCTTCTCCCTCTGGGGAACCTCTGCACTGAATTAGGTGTTTTATCATTTTCATGCATGATTTATATTTTTATTGCATAGTTATATGTGGTTTAACTGTTGGCACATGATGCAATAGTATATGCATTCTAGCAATATGTATTTGATATTGCTTTGCTTTTTAAAATTTTTGTAATTGATGCTATACTATATGCATCCTCTGCCAGTTTGTTTTTCCTTCAGCTCAATGTTTTACTTTGGAGATTTAAAAAAATGTTGATTCATGTAACTCTTACTCACTTAAACTGCTAAATGCTTTTACATCTCATGCATAGTGCACAGTTGTTTTATCTGTTCTTTTGATGGGTGATTGGGTTTCTAATTTTTAAAATAACCAACGATGCCTCTGTGAGTTTTCTTTCAAACAGCTCCTTAGCACACAAGTGAGTTCTTCTCAGCCCTAAGCTGCTGTGAACCTCTGGGGGAATTACTAGGTGGAGGGTTGTGTGTATCTTGATGTGACAACATTTTACCAGGTGCCATTCTTGGTGGCCATACTGTGTCACTGAGGTGTATGCAGGCAACCATGGTTCATCCAGCCTTTGGTACATTTGGACTTTCACACATTTGTAATAAAATAGATCGTTTTTTTGAGTCTGTTTCCTCCCTCAGCCATTTCCTTTCACAGCACAGCGTTGGAACTTGGTTTAAAATTAGCCCACTTCCTAATTTACCTTATCGAATGGCCCTTGTTGCAGAGTCTCAGCGAGTGAAGTAGGCAGACCTCATCATGCGCCTGGGCGCCATTGGCTGCCCCAGTGCATAGCCTGGCAGGGCAGGGGCGGGCTGCAGAGGAGGGAAGCCTTTGGTTAGCTCTCTGTGGCTCCTTGTGCTCTAGGGTGACTCCATTACACTTTGCTGGGACTCAAGTTGGCTTGTTTGCTTCTGCACGATGTGTCTTCCTGGGTGGATCAACCCTGGCAGGGTAGCTTATCTGTTCCTGAAATGTGCCCAGCCCTGTTCAGAGAAAACTCAAAGCCAGCAACCTCTCTAAGGCTATGTTCTGTAAAAGGAGAGGGTGGCTCTCTCCTATGGCTGGGAAAACTGAACCATGAGGTCTTTATGGTTGACACTGAGCTGTTCCTGTATAGGCAGAAAACGTCAGTGGATGCTCACCCTGGGTCCAAGCAGAGATGCTGCAACCTGGAGGAAACCTCACAGGGCAAGAGCATTTGTGTGTCCCAGCTGTTTTTGCCTTTTTCCTAGCATGACAGCATGACTCTCATTTAATCACTGTAGAAATAACACTCATGGAAGCCACCCTCTTATACCTGTCACATTGGCTGCCAGGGGCCCTGCTAAAGGCTTGGTAAGCTCTAACTTGCTTCACCCTAGAGGGCTCCTGTGAGAGGTGGGTAAGATAGTGATCTCCTGTTTTGGGCCCAGAGGAACGAGGGACCCATACAGCCGTTGTTCAGACTCATCAAGCCTGATAGCTGGGGTCCTGCTTTAATATTAATACGTTGTAACTCGTGTAACATAAAATGGGGCCATGTTAAATTATCAGATTCAGTTTCTAAGACATTTACAAGATGCCACCACCTACTAGAATGTTTTCTATTATCCCCTACAGAAACCCTGCCACTCTCCTTCCGCCCTCCCCCTGGTCCCTGCAACCACTGATCTTTCTTTTACAGATTTGCCTCTTCTGGACACTTTGTATACATGGAATCATACAAAATGTGGCCATTTTGTATCTGACTGCTTTCCCATAGCATGATGCTTTCAAGATTCATCTGTGCACTAGCATGTAGATAGCATGTGTCAGACTTCAGTCACTGTTGTATGCTAATGTTTTGTCTGTCCACTGTTGGTTGATGGACAGATAATTGGATCATTTCCTCTTTTGTGTTGCTATGAATAACACTCGGGCATGTGTGCATGTGCGAATTTTTTGCGTGGACGTGTGCAATCATATTTTGGGGCATATGTGTAGGAGTAGGGTTCCTGCAAGAGCATCTGCCTTGAACTCCCTTAAGAAGGTCATCATTTTCATTTAGCAATGCGAAGACTGGGGTCCTCAAGGGCCAGAAAGTACATGAGTAATAGCCACAGAAATGCTACTACTGACTGACTCAGAAACTGTGTTCTTCCCACATTTCACCCATCTCTCACATGGTGCAGTTTAGGGAGACAGATGCAGGGGGGAAAGGCTAAATGGGAGAGACAGAACTGGCTCAGGATCATCCAGGTCCCTTGACTCCCCTCTTCTGTTGCTCTGCAATGGCTCCCTGGCTGGTACTTGCCACCCCTTCACCCCTGTTGCTCAGGGTTGACCCCTTCCACTTGGGAAGGAAATTGGTCAATAATCATTCACAGTGAGATATTAGAGATTTGTTCTGTTTTTCAGATTTCTTCCTGTGCCTGCCTTGTTTGTCCCCCTTCTCCTCATCCTTGCTTACATCTAACAGAGGGAGGGGGTCCCTAGGTAAGGCACCCTGAAAGAAGATCCCACTATACCCTTATGATGACCTCCACCTGCCGTGCCGTCAGCAGCTGTGGGTTTCATCGATTGACAGACACATGGAGTTTGCCTTTGGCAGAATCACTCACCCCAGTTCTCTCATGGGTCCTGGTTCCTTCCAGGATGCCGTGTGGGTGGGTGGGGTGAATAGAGTTGGAGACTCCGGACGCGTAGGCATAGAGACACCACTTCACTGTTGCAGTGTTCAGGGCATCCACTCCCAACATGTGTTATTTTGACATTTGAGAAAACAGCAGAAACAGAAAAGTCACAGCTGCTTCCCTGAAGCAGATCCTAAGACTTAGGTAGGGATTTTCTGATCCTCCCCTGAAACAAGTTTTAAGACAGAGGGTCCCTACCCTATGGCTGAGGGAAAGGAGCGTCCTTATCTCTGAAGAAACCAAGATAAAAGAAGAATCTACACAAACAGGCCTTGCTGTGTGCCCCTGGGTTACTGGCTTGGATCATACCCTTTTTGTCCAGTCATGGGTTTCTGTGACCGGCCATCATCATCATCATAGCTGGCATAGAATCACACAGGTTTGTCTGTTGCTTTGGTCTTCACTTTCTTTATGAAGGCTCCCATGTCATGGAAGGCCTGGCTTTGCTTTGCTTTCTTTCTTTTTATTTTAGTTTAGTTTAGTTTTTATAGTCTCCCTATGTAGTTCAGGCTGGCCTTAAACTCACTTTGTTATCTAGGCTGGCCTCAAACTCACAGCAATCCTCCTGCTTCAGCCTTCCGAGTGCTGGGACCACATGTGTGCACCACCATACCCAGCTCCACGCATTTCTTTATTCAGTGTCCTATTATAGTGGCCTCAGTCATGAACCTAAGATGCGATGGGAGGATGTTCCTTTCCCCCTGTCCGTGTTCAGCACTGTAGTGGCTCCTAGCAGGAACCTTCATCCTAGGCTCCCAGAGTGGAGACGGGTGTGAAATGCCAGAGTGCTGCTGTCCAGCGCAGTAGCCACCAGGCCTAAGTGGCTGTTAAGCACTTGACATGTACGAAATCTAGCTGGGTATGGTGGCACATGCCTGTCTTCACAGCACTCTTGGGGGCTGAGGCAGGAAGCTCCCAAGTTCAAGCCTAGCCTGGGCAATTTAGTGAGACCCAGTTTCAGCATAAAAAAGACTGGGAATGCAGTTTAGTACAAAGATTGTGGGTTCAATCCCCAGTACCAAAAAGGAAAAAAAAAAAAGTGCCATGTCTGATATGAGATGTGCTATTGAGCTTAATAGTCAAAAGGGGTTTTCAAAAACTTAATGTGATCAGGGGAATATAAAATAGCTCATTACTCATTTTTAACTGTTGATTATATATCGAAATAGTATTCCAGAAATACTGGGTTAAATAAAATATATCACTAACATGAATTTCACTGGGTGTCCTGTTGGACAGTGCTCTGCTGAGCAGTGAATCCAGTGGCTCAGAATCATGGACAGAGGCACCCTTGTGTTTAAAAATTTATTCACTATACATATATTTTTAGAGTGTGGGACTGGAACCCAGAACCTCACCGTGTTAGGCAAGAGCTTTGCCTCTCGGCTCCATTCCGGGCCCAGCACTCTGTTTAAAACACTGGGTTCCTGTGGCCTCAGTTTCCTCATTGGTAAGAAAGAGTAGGAGGCCAGAATCCGTGATGTCGAGGACCCCTGGAGCCTGAGCAGTGCTGTTAGGTGTCTGTTAGACTCTCCGGGGCTCCATCTCCTTTCTGTCGAATGGGGTACATGACTTCTGTTTTGCAATCTGCCCGTTTATCCGGGTGCTGTACTGTAACTCGCCCAGAGCAGGTACCGTGAGCAGCTGTGTTGCTGGCAGTGGTGTCCTGGATAACCAGCCTTAGGTCTGGGCCGCGATCCCAGGTACTGTCCTGCCTCCAACTGTGGGGAGAGCTGCTAGACAAAATGCCACCCTGGGTATTTTGTGTTCTCAGGAATCCAAAGTGCTGAGGAGCTCATGTTCTTGCCATATATAGGCTGGTCAAAAAATACAGTGTGTTTAAATTTTAAAAGATTCCAGTAAAAGACAGTGCTATTAATCCACCCTAAAATACCACTCCTTACTTTGCACAACACCTGCCGAAGGTAAACATCTGCAGTTGATTCGGGACGTTGAGGCCATCACAGCTAGCTAAGGATACCACGATAGAAAACTTGCTGGGCTGCTCCAGAAAGTGGCAAGAATGGCAACAGTAAGTGTGATTAGTGAGAGGAAGTATTTTGAGAGGACTTAGTGGCAACAGGTCTTTTACTATCATACTTTTTAGAGAATGCAGACATTTGCTGTGTTTTTAGGTCACGTGTTGTATGTGAGGGTGAGCGGACAGATGCGTTTTTGCTGGGTTGCTAATGGAAACGTGTGGAGATGGGAGTGACTCGCTCGGGGTTCTCTAGGGAGGCAGAGCCGCCGTTGAGATCTGCGGGCTTTTGTTTTCTGGCCTGATTTTCTCCCGCCACTGCAATAGCTGCCATCCCAGGGTGAGGGCTGCTTTTCCCCTCCCGCAGAGAAAGTGAACCAGTCTGGGCTTCAGATGCCCTCCTTCCTTTGTGGGTAGAGCCCGGACACTGGGAATTGAGGCTCCGGCTGGCCCCTCCCAAGCCTCCCTGAGAATGGAGCCTGCTGTTCCTGCCCCGCCACATTCCAGGCTCTGGTCTTCCCTGGAGGGCTCTGGAGTCCCGTATTTTTAGCTAGCTCAGTGGGACAGCTTTGTTTTCTTCTGGACTAGGGTTTAACCACTCTCACCAGCTTGGCTTTCTTTATTAATGGGAGCCAAGGCCACCACGGGGATCTTGGACCTGACCTCAGGGCCTTGCTTTGTCCTGGCCAGAGGAGTCTGAGGAGGAGGGAAAAAGGGGCTGAGTTTCCCTTCCCGAGCCTGGGCTGTCCTAGTACCGATTGCTTGGAACAGTTTTACTTACCTGTGAAGCCTGTGGTCCCTCCCGTATAAAGTGAGGTTAACAGCCGCCCCCCAGGCTCTGCCGATTCGGATCAGGGCAGGTTGTGTGCCCAGCACCGGCTCCTCCACATTCTCATTCCTAGAACCTCACATCACCCTTGAAGCAGTGGGCTGTTTGTGTCATTGAAAGCTCAAAGTTTCGCCATCGCTGGTCTCAGAGCTTAGTCCATGTTCACTGAAACAGAACCAGCAATTAGAACAGTAAGCACAGAGCTACGCAGGGGCCGGGAGGAGGAACAGGCACGGGCGCCTCCCCAGTGCAGCCTGTGGGTGCCTGAGGGTTGATTTTTGCTTTGGTGATGTGCTGAGTCTGTCACTGAGGATCTTTGTGTTGGAATTTATTTTTGCAAACATATTTTCTTAGTTGGCTTGCAGATAATTTAGCCATCCTGAGCAGCTGGAATAGGGGAGTGAGAGTCCTGATTATCTTTAGGGCCCCTTGTCCTTCTGGGCCTCAGCCAGCCTAGGAGATGTTTGGACAGGAAGAAGGTTAAAAGAGCCCAAGGCTCTCTGCTTGTCAGAGGGACTGGTGGTGGGGGTGAAGGGCTGGGCCATTCAGGGAAGAGGAGGTCCAGGTCTTATCTGAGGCAGCAAACCCTCTGAGAACTTCCTGGGCTAGGTGGCACCAGGGGCCTCCCGCCCAGGGGAAGCGCCACCCAGTCCAGCAAGGAGCCTCTTCATGGCACTGTCCCCAGGACTTGGGGGCCACTGGACGGCATCTCTGGGGTTTGGGGGACATACCAAGAGCCTGGAAGGCATGACCCCCGCACCCTGACTGTCACAGTCTAGCAGAGGAGGTATGTGTGCTTGGGTGCTACACCAGCAAAGACACTCCTTGTGACTTGTCCACTGACAACTAGGAGTAGACACCTGAGGGGATGCTGAGGAGTGGACAGTGTGGGGCAGGCGGATTATGGCCTGTCTTCTACAGGAGGTGAGTTGAAGGTGGCTTTGGGGTCAGAGAGGCCTGGGATGGTGGCTCTGTGCGGAAGGACCTTTGAGGGTGAAGCACCATTGTCAAAGCCTCTGTGCTAGGGTGCTGGGAGCTGATACTTGCTGTAGGGATGCCGACAGGTCAAAGATGTCTCCCCTGTGGCCCTTGCTCAGAGATTGGCTGCCAAGAGTGGGCCAGAAAGTAGTTTCCCTGGCTGCCGCCTGAAGCAGTGGGGTGGGGCTGGGCAGTCACAGGGCCACAGGTAGGCAGGAAGGAAGAGGAGTGCAGACACATGGGGCTGGCACCAGCTACACTGGAAGGTTAGTGGGGTCGTTGTGTGGCTGATGGAGTGACAGAGATGTAGCTTTTAAGCTGTCTGTATTCCCTGGTGTTGCTGCTTCCGGAAGCCCTGGCCTGACTGTCTCTTAAGCTCTGAGCAAAGAGCATGTACCAGGTCTCAGGGACCTTGGTGTCCACCTCAGTTTTTTCACTGATGGTTGGGTCATCTTGGCCACTTGTAAACCCTCTCTGCCCTGTAGTTTTTCCTTGGACATTGGAAGTAACTGTGCCTGCCTTGTTTCTCCCCAAAGGAAGCAGGATGTAGAAGGAGCAGCATAGGAAAAAACTATGCAAAGCAGAGAATCAGGAACACACCCATGAGACTGAGGTTCCTCCAGGAGGGTGAAGCCAGAGCATTGCCCACCTGCGCCCTGGCGTCTAGACGGGCAGGGTCCCACAGAAATCCTAAGTGTGACTATTACTGCAGGTCTTACAAGCTGTCCTTAGAGGAAACAGGAGGCAGAATCATAAACAGGAGCAAGTGTTTATGATTCCAGTTTTGTTAAAAAAAAAAAAAAGAAAAGAAAACCTTCAAAAGTAGTATCTACATGTATGAGGTGGTCCTGCCACAAAAAGCTCTATTAGCAGGGGAAATTCATGCTTGTTACTTTATGCACTTATATGTATCTGGATACTTTAAAGTAAGTGTGTTTCTCTTATTGTTTTTTAAGAACAGTGCAAACAGTTCAGAGAAATTTTACTATAATCTTTTATTTGCCATATTTCCAGGCATGTGGCCGCTTGGCTATAGTTTTCTGTTCTACAAAGTGGGTCGACAGCATTGGTAGTAGGTGCTTTTTAAAGGCATTTATAAAAGAAAGAGTTGGGGACACAGTTATGTAACTGAGTGAAGGGAGGAAGGAAATAATACTCACTGTTTACTTTGTTCTTGGTACATTGCTAAGATCCTCCCCATACCCCTTATGAGGCAGAAGTACTACCGTTCCCATCTTGGAGGTGAGGAAAGCAAGATTCAGAGAGACTAAATAACCTGTCCAAAGCCACACTAACATTTGAACCCAGCTCTCTGTTCATAGCCTCTGTCTTTCCAATACACAAAAAAGCGACAATGCTTCAGGAGAAGCCGTGAATGAGGGGTTGCAAGGTCGGAAACTATACCCTGCTGCTATTCATAAACCATGTGGCTTTGCATGACTCATGGTTCTCAGTTTCCTCCTCTATAAAATGGAGATAATGGAATCTTTTCTCCCACTTCACTGGATTACAGTGATGGGAAAAAGGAACTAACGTATTAAGGCACCACCTGCTTTGTGCCTGGCGTCTGGCACCCACAAACTCAGTGTGTCTCTTGCTCTGAAGTTCAGGTAGGGTAATATATGTGATCGTCTGTTTAGGAAGGGCAAAGGCTTCTGGGAACTTGAGCGAGTGTGGCTGATATGAGTCAGCACCCGCTCCTGACTCCATCAGTCTCCTTAGAAAAGGGAAGTAGATTTGAAATCAATGTTGAAATCTTTGCCCTGCCCAAACCTAACATCCTTATTTAACTTCACTACTGGCTGTCTGATTTCTTTTATAAATGAAGTACCTTGCTTGGGAGGTTCATTTTTTCCCCCTTAGTTTCATGGTTTTGCAGTTCTGGGGACCAGACCCACGACCTTGTGCAGGCTGGGTACTCGTGCTCCCTCTGAGCTGCACCTGCAGCCCTAGAAGGTTCCCTGTGAAGGCTTGCAATGTGCAGCTTTAGTCACACTGCTGCCCTGCCTGATCTTCTTCACCTTCACAGAAGAATGTATGAGAAAGAGTGAAACTTTCCATGACTGTCGCTTCCATGGGACATGAACGCGTCCAGGTTACCAGTGGTTACTGGCACTCATGCCGTCACTGGCCTGCTCACCTGGGCATGTCCAGTCTTAGGATTTGCTTTTTGTGCGTGCTTTGTTGGGAGCAGGTGGTGGGCTGGGGTTGGGCACAGCAGTGTATAAGAGGGGGAACCAGTGTTAGGCCACTGGCTTCTTTTCTTGGCCTGATGCCAATGGATCAGGGCCTTGGCAAGGCTGTGTCTCTGCTGCTGGTGTCCCCTGCCTTGGCTGGGGTCCCTGGCCTTGGCTGGGGTCCAGCCATGGGAGCTGCTGAGTGCTTTAAGCCCTCTTAGTTCACAAATATTTGGGCAAGAGTTCCTGTGCTGTGTAGCCAGCCTGGCCCACCCTTGGAGGTGGGACAGGAGCTTTGTCAAGGTCAGGCCAGAGCTGCTGGACCCAGCTTGGTGTGTGGTACCTGGGACCTGCAATCTGGCCCCTCCACTGGTCCCTGCAACCCTGAGCAGAGCACCAAATACTCATGTCAGGCACTACTTACCTTCATGAGTAAGCATTGGACGGCCGTGGCTCCCATATTGGCTCCCAGAGTCCCTGTTTTATGACAGTGGCCCAAAGCAAGGCTTGCTGTAGAGGCCCCCAGAAGAGCTATGGATCTGGGGCCTCCACATCAGCAAGCGTGAGGCTGGTGCTGGAGGATGCTTTGGCAGCAGCAGTAAAGTAGCAGTGGGTTGGAGGCAGCACCTTTAGAGAGGGGGCAGCATGCTGGAAATGTGTGTGTTTGTGTGTGCGCATCTGTACGTGCACACTTGCACAGGGAGTGGGAGGGCAGAGGGAAGGAGAAACAGAACATCTGGAGATGCTGTGGAGAGGAGGACAGAAATAGAAAAGTTGAAAGGGCCACTGACACTGGCCAAACCCGCAAAGCCCTTGGCCAGCCCTGCCTGCCGGTTTTGTGCAGAGCTCTGGAGCACATGAGCAGGAGTGGTTTCCCTGTGGTCCTTCCCCCTGCCTCCCTCCCTTTACCCACCACCAGCTTTCAGCCTCTCCTTCCCAGCTGGCAGGGCTGCTCTGCAAAGAGAGAAGAGGCCCTTTGTTCGGCAAGGTGTGCCTGCTTTTCTCCCAGGCCACTGTTTGTGGGCCACAGGAAGGGCCCTGTGGTCTGCAGAGTGTGTTATCTGCCAGGTGCTGTACCAGGTGCTCCCTGGCTGGACTGCAGGACCAGGCACCTGGGAGTTGATTTAGCTGTTGGCTAGCCCAGCTCAGACCTGGCCTAAAATCTGTGCTGATTTTAATGCCCCCTTCTGCCCTTCTGAGGATCTGTAGCAACAGAGGGTTTTCCTTACTTGCTAACTGTGAGATCTGCCTCCTCTTCCAATTCCTGCTCTTCCCAGTTATACCTGCTTTTGGGCCTGAGGGTCTAACCTTATCCCTGCTCATGAACCTGAACAGGAGGGGAAAAGCCCTCCTCTGGAGGCCAGACTGCTTTCCATGTGCCCAAGGTACTTTTCTATTTGTGCTTCTAGGCTTCAGTAGGGTTGGCTCGGCTGTCCTAAAATATCGGGGTTCTCAGCTCAGTCTGGGTGCTGAGATGCGCCTCAGATTAGCAGACGGGGTAGCTGTGGAGCTTCGAGAGTCCTAATGTTCCTAGAGCCTTTTCCCTGTCCAGCTGGAAGACCTTGACAGCTCTCCCTAGGCCAGTGCTCCACGCAGGAGGGGGACTGCAGGTCCAAGGACAGGGGAGCCTTGGACCTGCAGGTATGAGACCTTGCTTCCCTGACCGGCTTTGTTGCATCTGTTTCTGCATCTGTAAAATGGGGGACAGTAAAATGGCCTGACAGTGTCACTTTGAAAGTTAAATGAGGTGTGAAGAGTAACTGACATACTGGACCTGGAGGTACTTATTATTTGTAAACCATAAAGTAATTATAAAGTCATTCTGGCAGTGAGCATGATTTGGATTCTTCCTTGGTGCCAAGCAACTGGGGGAGTTGCAAAGGTCTGTTCAATCATTTCCTCTTTCTGGGGACATGGAGTGGCAGAGGATGGGTGTTTCTGTAGCAGGTTGTCATGCTGTGTAGTGTGAGGGGTGTGGTAGCTGATGCATGACCAAAAGGCTGGAGTGGCATTTTGATTGTGGTCCTTCGCCTGCTCTTGCACCCTGCATCTGGCCAACAGTTTGGGCTCAGAAACACCATCTTCTTGTTGGACTTATTAAAATGGGGTATGGCTCGCATGCTTTGGGATCTGGTTTACATTTTTTAAAGAATTCCTTATTTGCTGTACAATTGTAACCTTATACCCTATTATAGGCCCTAATTAGTTGGCTTTCTTTCCTTCCTCCTCCTCTTCCTCCTCTTCTTCTCCTTCTTCTCTTCTCCTTCTCCTCTTCCTTCTCCTTCTCCTCCTCCTGCTCCTTCTTCTGCTCCTCCTGCTCCTTCTCCTCCTCCTCCTTCTCTTTCTCCTCCTCCTGCTCCTCCTTCTCTTTCTCCTCCTCCTGCTCCTCCTCTTTCTCCTCCTCCTCCTGCTCCTTCTTCTCCTCCTCCTCCTCCTCCTCCTCTTCTTTCCTTTTTTATCCTTGAAATAAAATGGATTTGGTCTACATTTGTTTCTGTGACTCCTTCGGCCTTGCCTGGGGCAGCCCTTGACAATCCTGCTCGTAACCTGGCCTCTTCTGCTGGCCGCTCGCTCCACAGTGAGTTGTTTCTGATACACAGCTTGACACTCCCTCACCTTGGGCTTCACAGATGCTTCTCCTGCCTGCACTGGACCCTCCAACGTTGCCCCTTGGTGAAGCCACCTCTGACACACTGGTGTCGTGACTGCCACTGATGCCCCCAGTCTGAGGGCACTGAGACAGCAAGGACCACTGATCTAGTGCTCCTGGCCTTGGGGTGGAACACATCGTGTTTTCCGGGGCCCATAGGGCTGACAATTCCTGTCCAGGATGCTGGGGTTTCTGATTATCCTTTTTTGTGTTACCTTCTCATGAAGGGGAAAGGAAAAGGGATGGGTTAATGCTCATGAGTGGGGCAGGCTCATCTCTGGCCACTAGAGACACTGGCAGACTGCTGCCAGCGCCGTGATTGTCTGTGAGGCAGGCAGCCAGCTGGAGCTGGGGGAGCACAAGACCTGAAGAGAGAGCGAGAAGGCTGCCCAGGACCAAAGTATGCAGGCAGAAGTGACCTAGCCTGGGGACTCCATGTCCTTGGGCCAGGACATTTCTGGCTGCTCTCAACTGTGAACAGGATGCCATTCTCAGAGGCAATAAGCTTCAAGGTCTTTGTAGCCTCATAGGCCCGTAAATCTCCCTGGCTGTCGGGAGCCTTCTGTGTGCAGGGCTGCATGTCACGCATGGGGGAGGGCCAGGCAGTGACGCGCAGACACTGACACTGATGGGACAGGGCAGGCTGTGCTGGGAGACCGGTGCTGAGGGAGGAGTGTTCTGACATTGACGTGAGACTTGAGGGCTAGGACAGAGCGGGAGAGCTGGGAAGGAAGAAAGGGCACACCAGGCAGAGGTGACCACACAAATGGCGAAGCTGGAAGAGCTGCCGGGAGCTGAGAGGTGGCCGGCGGCACTGAGAGAGCAGAGTGCGGGGCTGCACCAGGACCGGCTCCTGTGCTGTGGGGGTGGAAGGCTGATGATGGACAAGGCACAGGACTCCAGGCTTCTGGTTGCCAGGGCTTCCTAAGCTAAGGGACAGTGGAGAGAAAGACTGGTGAGCAGGGGAACTCTGGTGGACTCCAGGCAGATGTCTAGCCCAGTGTCAGGCATGTAGTAGGTGCCTAGTAAATACTTTTTTAAAAAAAAGATACCGAGAGTCAAACCCGTAGCCTCACGCATGGCAGGCACATGTTCTGCTGCTGAGTCACACTCCCAGCCTCCTCTGAAAAGGCTTTTTGAGAGAATAAGTGGGAAGATCCAATGAAGGAAAAATGACCAGTGACAACCCAGGTCCCTGGGGTTAGGAGAGAAAGAGCTTAGGGAGAAGAGCAGGTTGGGGCAGCCTGCTTGGAGATGTGGGCACAGTGGCCTGGTGCACAGGCCACTCCTCGCTGCATGGCTTGGGCCCTAGGGTGCTGTCTCAGTGCATTCTGAGGGCACAGTTAAGGTCTCTGGTCTGGAGACCCTGCCACCCTGTGTTCTCCAAAGCTTTCCAGCCTTTTGGCTACCAGTACTCTGCTCCTTGAAGTTGTGCTTAAGGAAACCTCCAGCACTGCTGTCTCATGATAATGAAAAGTTAATGTTTATTGAGCACTTACTATGTTCTGAAGAGACCCTGTTGTCTTGAGTATTTTTAATTGAGGAAACAAATTCACATAGATGTTTAGCACTGGGGCTAGGTTTGAACCCAGATGGCTGGCTCAGAGCCCTCATTTCCTAATCTTGGTGATGCTTCCACCCATTTGAGGATGGCAGGCCACAGTCACAGAGGGAGAGGGACACAGGTGTGCTGGTTACTGGCGGAAACCTGCCTGCATTGTGTGCTTGGGATCTGAAGGGCGGTCTTCTCACAACATCCAGCAGCTGGAAAGGATCTTGGAGTTGCCTGGTTTATTTGGCAAGTGCCAAACTAGGACTCAGTGTATTTTCAAGCCTGTTGTGGGTGGCATGGTTGCTGGCAGTTGAATGACCTCCCATCACGTGACATACCAGCTGCTTTCAGTGCCTGCAGGAATGGATTGTCTCACCCGGCCCTGTCTTCCACAAGCCAGGCCCAAGCTGAAATGACCTTTGCCTCACCTCACTCTCCTGCCTTCTTGTCCTTCCCCCAGATTGACAAGTATCTCTATGCTATGCGGCTCTCTGATGAAACTCTATTGGATATCATGGCTCGCTTTAAGGAGGAGATGAGGAATGGCCTTTCTCGAGATTATAACCCAACAGCTACGGTCAAGATGTTGCCAACCTTTGTGAGGTCCATTCCTGATGGCTCAGGTGAGTCTCTCATCCAGAGTGGGCTTTGAGGACTGAGTGTTCTGTGAAACCTCCTTCTACCTTTCATTTATTCATGAATTCATTCATTCATTTTCTCACTAATTCAACGTTCTGTTCTCCCATCCATCTATTGCCCAATTCATTTATCCACCCATCCACCCATCCATGTCTACTGAGCTCCTATTGTGTGTCTGGCACTGGAGACGATGTATTAGACAAGTCTGACTTTCTGTCACTGGCCTACCTGTGTGGTGGTTTGTGATACTTTGAGAGTGTAGTACTTTGGGTCTTGCAGATGCTATGTGAGTTCTTATATCTCTAGGATAAGCAAAGCGTTTATTTTAGGAGACTCTCCATCAGGGGTACCAAGCCTCCCTCCCTTTGATACCTCAGATAAGTAGCAATTGCAGTGCCAAGCGGGTTTTGGCCTCAGAGGGTTGATTCTAGTCCCCATTTGAGCACTTTCCCTGTATGCTCCATCAAGGTAGCCCCAAAGTAGAGAAATGGAGAGGGGAGGTAGAATTGGGAAAAAAGTCTTCTTAGTCTGCATCCATGTGGCTCCTGCCTTCCTTGGTGAGTTTGTAGCATTGTCAGTTTCCCTGCCCAGGGGAGTGGCGTCAGCCCTGCGCTTGGCAGAGCAGAGGCTGGGAGGTGCAGCCTGGCCTGCCTGGAGGAAGCGGTTCTGCTCAGTGAACCCACAGTTGTTAGCTTGCAGAGGTGGGTGCCATGCACACCCACCTTGGCACGTTCACAGGGTCCTGTGAGCTGCCTCTGCCCTAGGCTGGAGTCACCTGTCGTGTGGCACTGGGGAGGGAGCATGTGTGGAAGCCCAGTTTCCCTTGTGAACACACACCCGTCGTGCCTGTGCCCTTCACACTCTGCTGCTGCTTCTCTCCACTGGAAGCCCTTCTTTGGAGCCTCAGTTTGAAATCCCATCTAGAGGCCCTTGTTTAGAGCAGCTTATGTGTAACCTGCAAAACAGTTGCCAGGAAAATCGCAGCTGTTGCAGCTGATGCAGCTGTTGCTCACAAGGGACAGGCAGGTGCGTGGCTTATGCAGGCCTGGCAAGATTCTGTCCTAGCCAGAGCCACCTGGGAGGTGGGCTGAGGAGGAGCCTGTGTGTTTCCTCTGTGGCTGTGGATGGTGCCTCATGCACACTGTTGGCGTTTCTCTCTCTGGTTTCTTTGGATGTTTTAACAGTCAGCTCCACCTCTGTCCCTTTGTTTGCTTTGAAGTTATTGTAGTTTGACTTTTTAAGAAGTCTTCAGAGTGACCACAGCATGTTGTGTGCTGTGCTGCGTGTGTTCTTCTGCTTGTGGTTGGGAAGTTGGACCTTGGTAGTTCAGTCCACTTTTTCCCAGTCCTCGAAGGCCCCCAGCCCAGGAGCTTAGGAGCCTTTGGAGCTCACTGCCAGAGGCCTAGCTGGACCCACTCCCAGCTGACAGATGGGGAAGGGGCTGGAGAGGGCTCAGGAGTTCCCTGAGGGATACCTGATCTCTGCAGGCACCTGATCTGTGTGAACCCACCAGGACCAACATGGGGAAGAATCAGAAAGTAGGGGCTCCTTTCTTCCTCCAGAAAACTGCCCTCCCCCAGCTCTGCGCCTGAGCTCTGGTCAGCAGGGGGCATTCTCTCCTTCACTCTCTCTGCCTGGCATTTCCAGGGTTGAGGGTGTCAAAGTGTGATCCAACCTCTGCTAGTGCCCTAGCCATTTGTCCCAGTTGCTCCTCCTCAAAACAAGGTCCAGAACTCACACTCATCCGGGGAATTAGCACATTCTCCAGGGCCTGCTTAGAGATTTATAGTAGATACCAACATACTAAAGGCCCTGAGTAGTCCTGCAGGAAAGAGCCTGTTCAACTGGTCCTAACTGCACTTTCCCCCAGGGTCTGCTACCATGTTTCATCTGTTTTGAAACATTCATTCTTTTTCTTAATATTCCAGCCAGTGCTGTTTCATGTAATAATCACATAGTAAGCTATTGGCAGCACTGATTTTTTTTTTTTGCTAGTGTTACATCAGATAATTACAGAGGCGTGTCTCACAGACCATGGTGTCCTTAATGTAACCTGTCCACCCATGTTGAGAAATGCTATCATTGCATTTGTGGAGCCTCTGTCTCCTCCAGTGCCGATGGGGCCAGTGTCGATGGGGCCAGAGGTTAGGATCTCTCAGGAGCAGACTGAGAACACTGGTGGGGGTTAGACCAAAGCCCTGAACCACAGGGACTCCTGTGGGCTCTCTCTGCACAGCAGGGTAATCCTTGTAGTTTTTCCTAAGGATGCCAGTCCTGTGGGGGTAGAGCCCGCACAGTGACCTCCTCCTAACTCGATCACATCTGCAAAGACCCCATTTCCAAATAAGATCAGATTTACAGGTGCTGGTCTGAGTTGCTTAGGACTTCAGCGTATCTTTTTAGGTGATATAATGCAAATCAGAACACATCCTATATCGTTTCTTCCTGTGACTGTTACTCTCTGTGTGTGTGTGTGTGTGTGTGTTGAGGGGGGTATTGGGATTGAACACAGGGAGTGCTGAGCTACATTGTCAGGCACTTTTACATTTTTTATTTTGGGACATTGTCTCATTAAGTTGCCCACAGTGGCCTCAAACTTGTGATCCTAGCCTTCCTGAGCCTCCCAAGCGGGTTTGTGCACCACCTCTCCCAGCTGTTCCTAAGATTTGTGTGTGTGGGGTCAGTTCATATGCCCAGGTAGATGGACTGGTTCCTACAGCCACACAAGCATTGATGTCGATGTCAACATTTGGGCACCTTACCCCAGTCAATCCCTGACCCTTCGTGGAGTGAGATGCCTCCCCTTTCACCTCCCCCCCCTTCTGGGCTCCTTTGCCCTCTGAGAGCCAAGGGGTCTCTGAATGCAGTTCTCTTTCATAGGAAGTCCATGGCATCATGCCCCACTTGAAGTGTTAATCACTGCTTCGACTTTAGTAATTAGCCAGTGACAGAATTAGAGGCAATCCCAAAGCACACAAGGAGAGTCCGGAACTCACCATAAATGGTGGTAAAGAAATGGCTCCACCTGTGAAGTGAGGATGTGGTTTCCAAGGCAAAGGGAGATCTTTACCTGGTAGCCTGGACTCAGTTTCTTTCTTTTTTTGGTACTGGGAAACGAACTCAAGACCTTGTATGTGCCAGGCTGTGCTGCTGAGCTAAATCCCTGGCCTCTGGACTCAGTTTTTAAATTGCTGTCCACCTTTTTTTTTTTTTTTTTGATCTTTTTGAGACAGGGTCTCGCTCTGCAGTTCAGGCTGGCTTTGAGCTCACTTTGTAACTCAGGCTGGTCTCGAACTTGTGACGATCCTCCTACCTCAGACTCCTGAGTGCTGGGATTACAGGTGTGAGTCACCATGCCTGGTTTATCCGCCTATTTTTCATTATTGTTTTCCCAGTTTTAGTACATGTGCTGCCTAAGTGAGCACATTATTGTTCTTCCTTTCGGACATTTAAAAATGGATTTTTTTGTTTTGTTTTGTTTTTAGTTGCTTTCAAGAGATTCTGCTGACTGTGTCTCATTCATGAAACCTCCCTTTTATTTATCACTACAAATACTGTATTAATAATTAGATTGTAAGCTTTCTGATGGTGTATCAAGTTGGATAATTATTTATTATTCCTTTATGGTTCCTATGTAGTCTTTACCAAAGGAAGAGCCAAAAAGGGAAAAAATTTTTTCTAAGCTTTTGGTTATACCACAGTCTTTTACCATGCACAGCTGAATGATTTATAGCATAGTATTTCCCTTTTCTTTCTGTGGCATTTGGCTGTCTTGGTTTTTTTTCTGTGTGGAAAAAATGGTTAATTATCTCAGAAGTTGTCTCCATCTGTGACTCTTCCTGCTTGTCTGCTGTTCTGGTTGGTAGTTTATAAATGTGTGTGTGTGTGTGTGTGTGTATAGCTGGGCATCAGTCTAGGGCCTTGTGTGTACTAGACCAGGGCTCTACCACTGAGCCACAACCCAGCCCCTGGGTGAGTCTCTGATGACGACGGAGTAGCATTGTCACCAGGGCCAGGACTGCAGACAGGAGGAAAATGCCATTGCTGCTCCTCCCGAGCAAGGCAAAGGTAGGCGCTTCATGAAGGTGGGGTTTTGTTTGCCCTGTGTTCCAACGCAGGCCTGGACTTGAGAGAGCCATCTGCTGCTGTGTTTGTTTTCCATTATTTGCTGGGAGTAATGACTGTCATTAGAAAGCAGAGAGTTGTCAGGGCCCTTCGGCTGTCTTGTGTAATGAGCCTTCTCTTAGGAGTGGTTCTCCTGGCATCACTGGTGTGGAAAGAAGTTGCAAATAGGAGGCCTCCAGAGCGGGAAGGCGGACTTGAGTGAAAGATGTGAAGGAGTTGGAGCAAAGCCTCCTGCTGCAAAGAGAGGCTGAACTTGAAGGGAGAAAAGTAAATAAAAATTCAGAACACACTGCCACCCATTCACTGGGTGACCACAGAGAAGCCCCTTTACTTCTCTGAGCCTCCATATTCTCACCTGTAAAATGGGCAGGCAATTCTTTGTCCCAATTGTGAAAGCACCTCGAAACTGCAAACCACCATTGTCATAATTTGAAGACTGGCTTTGTATGAATCCTTGGGAAGGCCTCTTCTAACCAGTGTGGCCAGAGGGAATCCCCTGACCCCTACCACTGTCAGGCCTCAATGTGTAAGCCCGGCCCTGGGAACCAGGATGCAGAGCTTCTGAGAATTCACTGGGACCTCTGATGTTAGAGAAGGGGGCAGAGAAAAGTTGGAAGCCAAGGTGGGCTGTGTCACCTCCACCTCAGCACCCTGCTCCAGGGCTGGCCCCACAGAGTGGGGTGAGCCCCCCGGGCTGCAGCTCAGGTCTGTCTGCGAGGGATGACCAGAGCCTTAGCGGGAATGTGGTGGGGGACCAACTTGAGATAAAAGGGGATGACAGAGACTCTTTCTTGTAGAGGGCAAGTGAGTATTTGGGGGAATTCCTTTCCTAAATAGAGAACATTGAACTTGAATTCCTTCCAGTTTTAACTCACATCATTTTAGGTGAACAGGGAACACACTCCAGGTGACTCCCTGTACCCGAGAAGTCTGGATTTCATTTGGCCTCTGCCTCTGTCCAGGAGTTCCTTTTCCTTTTCTCTTACTCTCAGCCCAACTTTCCTCCCTGTTGAGGTCACTCACAGATCCCCTTGCCCCTTTCTATGACAGAAATAGCCCCTGCAGCCACAGGCTGACATCTCATGTCCTCCTCAGTGATCCCAGCCAGAGGGCAACCCTGCTTCCCTGTAGGACCAGTGACTTGTCTGGGACAGGCTCGGGACCTGCTGGCGTGGATCTCATGCGGGTCCTGATCCAAGCATTTGGCTGATGAGTGACTCTGAGTGCCCCTCGCATGTACATTGGTCCCCTGTAGCTGGAGCAGGGGGCAGGCAGCCCTACCCCGACTGCAGGGGTGAAGGCCAGGAGAGCAGTGAGCTAAGAGATGCGTGACATCCAGGGGAGTTTAGCAAACATCTTGCTAAACTCACCCAGAGTCATTCCTGGGAGTCCTTTGCTAGCAGAGTGTAGGAGCGAATGGGTCACACCAGGGCTGCGAAGGTCCCACCGAGCACATACATGCTCACTGCTGGCCTGTGAGGTCCGCAGCATTCAGGACCCTGGGGCAGCAGGAAAGCCAGTGAGTGTCCTTGCCTCCTAAGTCGCTTGTCACCAAACTGCGGCACATATACCATTTGCAAATAAAAAGTAAGGAGCATCCTGGTTTGCGCAAGTTGGGAGACGAGGAGAGGCCCTTTGGCCTTGTATTGCGTGTGGCTCTGAGTGAGGCACTGCACTCCTTAGGCTGGGACCCTCCTTTCCATAATCCCAGGAGGCGAGGTAACATGCAGTTTCCTAAGCTGTAAATATGAGTTTCAGAAGCAACCATGTACTCCTTCCCATGAGGTCAGGGTCTCTGCTCTAGAAGAATCAGGAGCCAAGAGAGAGCCCCGTCACTTCAGTGGCTGTTGACCAGGCCCCCTTGCAAATCCTGCACCCCATCTGTTGTTGTGTGAAGTATCTGCTTTTAGCTCTGTCCTGGCATCTCACGGCCACTCTGTCTGCTCTCACCTGAGCTTCCCGGGATCCTGTTCAGGTTGTTTATTTAAGACAAGGTCTTGCTTTGTAGTCCAGATCTCACCATATAGCCCAGGCTAGCTTTGAACTCATGGTGATTCTCCTGCCTCAGGCTCATGAGTTCTGGGATTACAGACTTGTGCCACTATGCTTGGCTAAATTCAGATTGTTAATTTGGCAGTGGTGAAAGAAAACACTGTGCGGTTAGCATTCTGATGGGACCACAAAGAAAACTATAAAGTGATCAGAATGTCTGTTAAGTCTGTGGTAACGGCCTCTTAGCACTCTCCCTTAGCCTGGTTTTTTGTTCCTTTTTAAATATTTATTTATTTATTTATTTATTTATTGGGAACATGGAGAGTGTTGAACCAGTAGTATCATGTGATATCTCTGTATAAATGTCATATGGTTAGGCATAAAAAGGAATGAAATACTGATACATGTGCCACCACACAGATGAACCTTGAATGCATTGTGCTAAGCGAAAAGAGCCAGATGCAGGCTGACCTGTTGTGAGATTCCATGTATATGAGATGCCTGGAACAGGGAAATCTGCAGACACCCAAAGTAGATGAGTAGTTGTGGGGGACGGGGGATAATGACTGCTAATGAATTCAGGGTTTTTTGTTTTTTCCCCTTGTGCCCAGCTCTGTAAATATACTGGAAACCACTGCATCATACACTTTAAAATGGATGAAATGTAGGATAGTGAATTAAATTTCAATGAAATTGTCTTTTTTTTTTTTTAAGTATATGTGCTGCCCAAGTGAGCACAAAATTGTTATTTACAAATCCAGCCAGTGTCATAACCACTTTACACTCTGTGCACAAGCAGCGGTGTGTGGAATGAATGAATGGGCCATAGGTCCCTGTTCTTATTTATTGAGTTGTCCCGGGTGCCAAGTCCTAAGTTGTAGTCCTTTCCACATGGAACTTGAGAGAGAACAATGAAATCAGTGCATTTCTTTGGTTTGTTCATTCATTAACTCAGCAATGAATGTTGAGCTGTTACTGTATGCTCAGTACCCTCCTAAGTTCCGGAAGTAATAGCAGCGTGTCAGAGCTGACAGCTTAGTGGAATCAAATATAAGGATATGTCAGTTGTAGAAGAGAGAAAGCTAAGAAAAAGACGAAGAAAGAAAGATAGAAGCTATTAGTTAATAAAAAAAAAAAAAGCCTGAGGGACGCAGCATAGCCAAACACAATCTTTAAAAGAACAAAGCTGGAGAACTTGTACTTCCTGATTCTAAAAGTTACTATAAACAGCAAAGTTAGGGCCATGGGGCCAGGGGTACAGCTCAGTGGTATAACCACCTGCCTGGCAAGCTCAAGGTGCTGAGTTTGATACCTGGTACCAAAAAATAAATAAAACGCAAAGTTAAGGCTGTGTGTGGTGGTAGAAGGAAGGGTAGATGGTGGAGATCAGTGGAACTAAACTGAGAGCCCAGAAACAGGCTTACACACTTATGGTCAGTTGATTTTTCTTTTCTTTCCTTTTCTTTTTGGCAGAGGTGGCAAGGCTGTTCAGTGAGGGAAATCAGTCTTCAGCACATGGTGCTGGGGCATTGACCATCCACTTGGGAAAGAGTGAAGCTGGTCTCTGACCTTGCCCATTAAAAAACAACTAACTCAAAATGGATCAAAGACCTAAATATGCACATCTCTAATCCTGGTAGTTGGGAAGCTGACACAGGAAGATCCTCACAAGTCTGAGGCCAGCCTGGGCTACATAGTGAGTTCAACACCAAACTGAATTACATAGCAAGACCCTGTCTTCATAAAAAACCAAAAGCCAAAACCAAAGCAAAACCTAAATGTAAGAACCAAAACTATAAAACTCTTAAAGGAAATATAGGCATAATCTTTGTGACCTTGAATTTAGCGATGTATTCTTAGATATAACACCAAAAATGCAAGCAAAAGAAAAAACATAAATTGTACTTCATTAAAATGAGAAACTTTTGTGCTTTAAAGGACACTTGAAAATTAGAGTCTCTTAGTAAAGGAAGGTAAATACCTCTTTCATAAATGGGGATAATAAAATCTATCATATTTTAAAAAGGACACTACCAAGGAAGTAAAGGCAACTACAGAACATTTATTTATTTATTTATTAGTTTGATTTTTTTGATACAGAGTCTTGCGATTGTAGTTCAGGCTGGCCTTGAACTTAGTGATTCTCCTGCCTCAGCCTCCTGAGCACTAGAATTACGGGCATGCACCACCACACTTGGCATATATCTAGAACATTTAAAGAAGTGTTACAACTGACCCTAAAAAGGCAACTCAATTTTAAAAGTGGGCAAAGAATCTGAATAAATATATCTCCAAAGAAGATCCAGAAAAGGCAATAAATGTGTAAAGGTCATCAGGGATCATTAGGTACCACAGATATACTAATAAAAATAAAAATTGAAGCTAGAAAAGGTCATCAGGGAAACACAAGTTGAAATAAGAAAGTCACAAATGTTGCTGAAGATACGGAGAAATTGGGAACCGCGTAACCTGGGGATGAGAAATGAAGCAGCTGCTTTTGGAAGCAGTGACAGTTCCTCTAGAAGTTAAATGTGGTTGTCACCTAACACAAAGGTTCTCCTTGTGGGCACCGTATCCACCCCAGAGAAACAAAAACCACGTCTGCATGGAAACTTGTGCACCAGTCTTCTGGCAGTGCTGTTCAGAGTAGCTGAGAGGTGGAAGCAGCCTGTGTCCGTTGGCAGAGGAGCGAATAAGAGTGTGGTGGATGCAGTTGGTGGGACATTATTTGGCCACAAAAAGTGAAATAAATTCTGACACATAGTACAGCATAAAGGAACTTTAAAACATTTGTCTTAAGTGAAAGGAGCCAATCACAAAAGGCCACCTGTGGTATGATTGCATGTATGTGAAGTGCCCAGAATAGGAAAGTCTGTAGAGACAGAGAGGATTGGAGGGAGGTTACGGAGGGCACTGGGTTTCTTTTTGAAATAATGCAAATATTCTAAAAGCTGCTTGTGCTGATGGTTATGTAATTGAATATACTAAAAACCACTGAGTTGTAAGCTTTAAATAGGTGAATTGTGTGGTATATGAAAGTACATTTGAAAAATGCTGTTATATATTTATTGGCCATTTGAATTTTTGTTCTGTGAGGTGTCTGTTCATTTCACTTGCACGTTTTTTTTTGATTGGGGCTTTTATTTTGGGGAGGAGTCTTGATTTTTTTTGAATTCTTTATGTATTCTAGATGCTGCTCTCTAGGAATCGCTGCCAATTTTTTCCCCCATTCTGGAGGCTGTCACTTTACTCTTGGTTGTTTCTTTTGTTGTGCAAAAGCTTTTTAGTTTGATCCCATTTACTACTCTGCCATAAGAAGGATAAACATCAGGCATTTGTAGGAAAATGGCTGAGACCATAATGTTAAGTGGAATTAGTTAGACACATAAGCTTAAATATCTCATGGTTTTCCTCATACAAGAAACCCAATATGAGCAAAAATAGAAAGGACATAATAGGAAATAGAGTGACAGTCTTCTCAAAGGGGAAGGGGACCAAGAGATAGAGGAAGAGGGGGAGAACAGCAAGGGAAAAGGGAGGAAAAAGGAATTAAGATGTGTTGTGTGTATATGCACCAACCCACAGAGGAAATGTAGGCATTACGTAACATGAACTAGTAAAAATTTTTTAAAAGATAAATTTATAATTTTGGTGAAAAAATGCTGTTCTAGAAGATACCTAATACAGAATTACATAATACGTGATTCTGGAATGGGAGGTCATCCTAAGCATTCTGGTATTGACAGCCACACGACTGAGGGCTTGGTGGGCCACTGAGACTTGGGAGGCAGAGGTGGCCCTGGCCCTGGCCAGATGACATAGGTAACAACATGCATGAACCTTGAAGTCATTGTGTTAAGGGTCAGGGAAAGAAGCCAGTCACAAAAAGTCAAGAAGCGTGGACTCTGCTTATGCGAGCTTCTGGATTAGGCTAGTTTTAGAGATGAAGTAGAATTGAGGTAACTGGGACCTGGGTAGGAAGGCAGATGGAGAAAGATTGCTTCATGACTGCAGGGTTTCTGCTGTCACTGTTAATGGCTACACTGGTAACTTTGGGCTCTGCATATTTTACCGCAACAGTGGCTCATGCCCTGTGGAGTAAGTGTTGTGGACTAGCAGGCAGCGGTCTCTGAGCCAAAGTGGGAGGAATCCAGGGCAGGCGATGTGCCTCCCATGTGAGGCTTTCTGAGTTGGGGTGCTGTGAGATTGGTATTTGTGGATAGCAGTGCTGTTTTTGAAATGAATATTTAGAGAAAGATGTGGTGGAACCTTGTACTTAATGCTTCCATTTGCAGTTGGAAGTGAGACAGGGATGGCTTGAGTCCTTTCTGCCCAAGGCTCCTGGGCCAGGCTGGTCTTCTTGTGCCCACTGGGCCCTCGCAGCTGTTGGGTGAGGCTCCCGGAGCCCCGCTTTCTTCTGAAGGCACTACTTGTTGGGGGGAGCTGACAAGGCTGGGTCCAGAGGGCAGGCATGGCACGTGGCTTTCCAGCACTTGAATCTGATGTGACACTGTTGTCTCCTGAACAGAAAAGGGAGATTTCATTGCCCTGGATCTTGGTGGGTCTTCCTTTCGAATTCTGCGGGTGCAAGTGAATCACGAGAAGAAGCAGAATGTTCACATGGAGTCCGAGGCTTACGCCATCCCGGAGAACATTCTGCATGGCAGCGGAAGCCAGGTGGGTTGCCGTGTTCTTTGGTCAGCACCATCGGGCCAGGCACCAGACTCCGAGTGCTGGGGCTGAGCTCCTGGCAGGGCTTCCAGGATCACAGTGCGTAAGGACCGGGACTCATGGGAAGAAAGGCGTGGCAGCTGGGGGCAGGAAGATACAGGATGTCCGTACCTGGGTAAACTGGTGACGTGGGACTGGGCACTTGGGCTTTTGCAGGGGGAGGGTGTGGGGAGAGAGGCCCTGTGGCTCCGCTGAGTGACTGTTCTCATTCCTTGGGGATCCTGACTGTGTCCCCCAGCAGTGGTTTAGCATAGCTCTTGGGTGCAAATGGTCATTCCTCCATTTCAATGCCTTTTCACCTACTCACCAGAGGCCTGGGTCACAGTGCTGGTAACTGGGGATGCTGTGTTAATTGGAGCTGTGTTATTACTGGTTTAACAGCATTGCACACCCTTGAGGCAGCAGGCAGGGGATTTGGGCCTTCTGTGGAAATCACTGTTCCTTCCTGTCATGTTCAAACCAAAGTCCACTCCCTCCTGGCCTGTTGTTAGGTCACATCTTTCTGTGGGCCAGGGCTGTGGCAGGCCCATCCAGTTCCCATGAATCCCCAGGGTTTTAGTCATCTTTGGGTCCCTTGAGCCTGTGATATGGGGTGCTCTGCCACCGCCCTCTGGGTGGCTGGTCTCCAGGCTGTATTGGTACCCAAGTCAGGGCTGTGACCTGGGGGGTCGTTCAGAACTTGCCAGATGCTTGCTGGAGGGAGGCATGTTCACTGCACGGTTTATGACTAAGTTCTAGGCTGGCCTTGGAGAAGAGACCCAGGCGCCTTCTCCAAATTCTACTTTGTTCCAAAAGGAGTGCAGGTGAGATCTGGAGCAAGACAGGTAGCCTTTCTGTGTCTGAGAAACAAGGGCTCATCCTGGCCTCTAACTTGCTCCCTTGGGCTTGGGCTCTGAGCTTTTCAGGCCACATCTTAGTGAGCATGAAAGGGGACCCTTACTAAAGCAGCGAGTCAGCCCACTGTCAACCCTGGAACAGGGGTGCATCGTCCTTAGAAACCTGCTCATTCATCATCTCCTAACCAGGCCCCACTGGCCACTGTGTGGCTCCTTTCTCAGGTGACCACAAGGTCAGGGCTTTGTATACTGAGCTTCCATAGCAACAAGTACTTGCCTGTTATTCTATTTCCCAGAGGTTCTTGGCTTGAACCACCAAAGCCTGGTGCCTTCACCACTGAGACTGTCACTGTATCAACATGCATGGGCCTTGGCCTGACCTCAGTGTGTGTGTGTGTGTGTGTGTGTGTGTGTGTGTGTGTGTGTGTGTTTGTGTGTGTGTATGTGTGTGGTATTAGGATTGAACCTAGGGCTTTGTACGTGCTAGGCAAGCATTCTGCCACCGAACCACACCCCCAGCCCTTTTTAGAAATTGCTTTGAGACAGGATCTTGCTTAAGTTGCCCAGGCTGGCCATGAGCTTGCAGTTCTCCTGCCTCAGCCTCTGAGCAGCTGGGATTACAAACATGTGCCACCAAGCCATGCCAGGGTTTGATTGGGGGGTGACTTCTCCCAGATCCTGCACACTCACAGCATTCACCTCTACTACTCTGTCTTGCTTATATCGCTGGCCCCTTCCAGCATCTGTCCCCATCTTCCCGGGTTGGTCCCAGGATCTCTGTTTCCCGCTACCTCTGTCTCTTCCCTCTTTCCCTCTCAAGCAGTCTGAAAAGGTGATGATGATACAACGTGGTATCATTAGAGCAGATACTGACATTATACTCGTTCTGTGCAAGCTGCTGGTGTGAGCTCCTTACCTGTGTTAACTCATTCGATCATCACTTCAGCCCCATGCAGTAGGTATTATTATTATTCCCATTTTACAGATGGCAAAATTGAAGTTCAGCTGTTTCATGACTAACTTCTAGTCAGTTCAGAATTAGTTTCAGCCACCTGGGACTAGGGGCAAGCTTTTTTTTTTAAATCTTCATTTTAACTGTAAAATTTTTGATGGTGAGTGGATGTGAGGGTCGTGGCAAGGGACTGAGGGGAAGAGGCTGAGATGAGGAAGCACAGATAGGAAACAGGAGCCCTGCTGGAAGCCTGGTGTTACTAGACCTCAGGACTGCCTGGTCCGTCTTTCCCAGGTTTCTTACTGACTCGGGCAGAGGATTCTGGTGACCCGGTTCCTCGCTTTGAGTAGTGGAACTGTTAGACTCAGTGAGTTTGTAGGGTTGTGATCGTAGGGCAGTCTCCTCCTCTGTGATAGGTGAGTGATCTTCAAAATCGATTCTTAAGCATTTTATTTAAAATACTGTTGAACTTAGAGAAAAGTCCCAGGGTAAACACAAGGAGCTTCTTGTCCCCCTTCATCCAGACTGGCCATTGATAGCTCTGTGCTGTACCTCTGTCTTCTGTACTTCAGGCACTTTGGCATCTTTCAGAAGCACAAAGGCAGCGTTTTTTTTTTTGTTGTTTTTTTGTACTATGAATTGAACTCAGGACCTTACACTTGCCAGGCAGGTGCTTATGCTGCACATGCAGCATTCTTTATTTTATTTATTTATTATTTATTTTTGGTACCGGGGATCTAACTCACGACCTCGCGCTTGCCAGGCAGGTGCTTATATCACTGAGCTAAATCCCCAGCCCAAATGCAACACTTTTTTTTTTTTTTTTGTACCAGGGATTGAACTCATGACCCCACGCTTGCCAGGCAGCCACTGAGCTAAATCCCCCGCCCCCAATGCAACATTCTTAAAACATTACTTACTTAGTTTGGGGAGTTTTGACTAACAAATATATATGTATATATATATATATGCTCTTGTTTGCCCTCTTCAGTTGGAGGGTCAGAGTCTCTGTGTATTTTTAAAATAAGAATCGTGTCATCAGGAACAAAAGAAATGAATATTTCTCTAACGTTGAAATGCAGAGTGCAGAGGGGCTGGCTCACGTCTGTTCTGACTGTCACTGCCAGGGCTGACTTGGGGCAGCTTCCCAGTAGAGCGAGCAGTGAGGGAGTTGTGCTTGGCCTGCCTGGGGCACTGGGTACCTGTCCTGTTCCTGGGAGTTGCTGTGAATCATTCCTGCAGCCTGATGCTCCTAGGCTTTCCTGGCCCTCTCTACAGCCCCTTTCTCCCTCCCTGTCTCCCTCCCTCCCTCCCTCCTTCCCTTCCCTCCCATCCATCCTTTCTCCCTTCTTTCCTCCCACTTGCACCAGGGGTGTTTGCAGGTTCTGAGTGCAGATGGTATAGGGCATGAGGACTAACTTAGTAAAGGGTTTGTATCAGCCTGAAATATAGGTCACAGCAAGCTTAGCCCAGCTTCTCCAGGGAAGGCCATCAGGCACCTCAGTCACCGACTTCCGACTTTCCAGCTGCAGGCCTAGACTGAATGACAGCAGCTCAGGGGCAGAGGCTCCTAAATCAGAGAGCCTCTTCAGGCCAATGACCTCGTCTGGGAACTTGGGTGGGGCCACTTCCTGTGGCGTTTTCAGCACAAGAAGCTCTGTGACTGTGTGAATCCCATAGAAAGGAGGTTTCGTGTCACAACAGGGATGTGGAATGGACAGAGAAGTTGCCCAGACTGGCATGGCTGCCCCTGGAGCAGACAGATGCTCAGGTTGCATTAACAGAGGACTAAAAATGAGATTCTTGCTTCTTCCAGGTGTTCTTCTGGCTGGAATAGTATCATCATCCTGACTTTATTTTAGAAAAGAGAGGAGTTATCAGACAGATCTAAAAAGTTTACCTGAGAGGTGGTGAGCATTCTTATTAGTAGCAGAATGCAAGAAGCAGCCTGGGAAGCCATGCTCAGGATTTTGTCTAGTGGATTTTAATGTGATATAGAGTAGGCACAGGAAACTTATGGTCGTGAGAACATACAGCCCCCAAAGGCACACGACAGCATGATGACGCCTGCGCACATCATGTAGCGCACACCTGCCTCCCTTCTATGGTCAGTAGACAACCAGGCCAAAGCGGCCGAGGTGCTAGCAGTCAGAGCGGCAGAAGCGTGCGGGCAGCATTGGAGTTTGCTGTTGTTGACACCAGGGATCAAATCCAGGGCATTGCATGTGCTAATCACACTCTACCACAGAGCTGTACCCTGGCCCCATGTCATGTGACTCAATATGGGTGCTGGTGACCTGGGCAGGTGCAGCCCGTGAGAACCCAGAGAGCGCCACACTTAGGCTGTGTGCAGTTGTGTGTTTGTCACCCTTTGGGAAAAAGTGAAAATACCGTGCTCTGAGGGTTGCTGTGTCACTTGGCGAGAGGCTGTGGAGTTCTCATGGAGTCCCTGGAGTCCATCAATGTCTGTGAAGGCCACTCCACCTGGGACTGTCAGAGACCCATGGCCAGAGGGTTGTGGAAGGACGATGTGATTTCCTGTCATTTCTAAATGTCCTCAGTCCCCTCCACCCCTGGTGACACAAGTGGGTGCCCACTCTGAAGCCAGGTCCTTCTGAGGGTTTGTGGCCCTTCCTAATTGCTGTGCTGGTCCCCCAGCGGCCCTTTGTGACACTACCTCTCCAGGACATAATAGGGGAGGAAATCGGTGACCTTTCCCCCAAAAGGCCAAGTCCCCTTTCTCCCACCTACTTGCTCTCTGATGTTTCTTCCAGCTTTTTGATCATGTTGCTGAGTGCCTGGGGGACTTTATGGACAAAAGGGAGATCAAAAGCAAGAACCTGCCTGTGGGCATCACCTTCTCCTTCCCTTGCCGGCAATCCAAAATAGATGAGGTAAGGATGTAAGGATGGGGTGATCCGGTTTTGTGATGACCTTTTCTTCCTGACCACTTTTCCTTCTTGCTCACAGGACAGTTATAAGTCTGGTATTTTTAGAAATATTTGCAGAAATTTCTGGGTGTGGTGGCCCATGCCTGGAATCTCAGCACACAGGAGGTTGAGGCAGAAGGATCGACACAAGTTCAAGGCCAACCTGAACTTATATAGTGAGACCTTGTCTCAAAAACTAAAGGTGGAGGGGGGAGGAAGAAAGAAATATTTGCAGAAATTGATGTGAGGCCATGTTGTAATAATGTTTACTTTTTTCCAGTTACTTTATTTATTTATTTAATTTATTTTGTACCGGGGATCAAACTCACAACCTTGCACTTGCCAGGCAGGCGCTTATGTGCTTGAGCCAAGTCCCCAGGCCTTTTCAGTTACTTTAGTTGCTGATGTGTTTTTTGGAGACACAGCATAGTCTCAGGAAATGGAGAGAAGAGAAAGTACTCTGCAAGAGGTGGACCTGTGGCATTTGCCTGGTTACCGGAAGAGTCTGGCTGTTGGCTCCTGCCCCAGAGAGGCCCGGGGTTTCCTTGTTAACCTCTGAGTGACTTGTAACTCCCAGCTTCCTGTTTGTCATTTGTTTATCTGTTTGTCTATTCAGCAAGGAGGCACTGGGGCTTACCATGTGATGGTTCTCTGCCCCAGAGGGTCGCAAGCATACAACAGAAACAGACAGCCTTGGACCTTTCTTTATGTGGAAAGACAGAAACACACATACACACACGCATATGCATACACTGTGCCTACACACGAATAACCTTGAGAGCCTGCAGAGGGGAACAGATGTGCTGTGAAGAGGGCATTGTGGCAGGGGAGCCAGAGGCGGGGGCACCCCCACCAGCCTGATCCCCTTCTTGCGAAGGCTTCCCAGGCTGCTTCCTAGGAAGCCAGTGTGTTCCAAACTGTCACTTTCCTAGCCAGGAGCCTGCGGCTTCAGGACTGCCCTGATCTAGACCCTCCTCCTTGTTCTAGAAGAGCAGAGCAGACCTCACAGAGGAGAAGGGAGCGATCCCTAAGGAGATGGGCAGGAGACTGGAAAACTGACCAGGTGGCGGGATCCCTGCTTCCATGTTCTCCCCACACCATGTTCTCTGAGGCTTTTTGGGGTGATGTTGGAAGAGAAGGAAAGTGTCCAGGGGCTTTTATGCCAGGCTTAGGCTAATCGCTCCTGAGCAGAGAACCACAACTACCCAGGGGCTCACCGTCCCGGTGCATGTTCTCAACCATCCAGGCTGGGATCTCATCTCTGTGTTCCCCTTGGAGTCCTGCTCGGCCGGGACAGACACCCAGCTCCAGAGCTGCTGGCTCTGTTCTGGGAAGACCAGTCAAGTATAAGTTCTCTCCCCCCCTCTCTCTCCCTCTCTCTGTAAATACAAAGGCAATGTGTGAATCTCCTCCCCTCTACACCCTCTACATTCCGGGTGAACAATTCACTGTATTGGGGTGTCTGTCTTTTTTGATGTTTTTCCATTGATGTGCAAATAGCAACAGGGCCCCCCACTTAGAAAAATTTCTTGTGTGGTACTGGAGATTGAACTCAGGAAGTGCTGAGTTATACCATTAGCCTCTAAATTTTTTTTTTCTTTTTTAAATTTTGATACAGCATGTCACTAAAGTTGCCCAGATTGGGTTTGAACTTTAGATTCTCCTGCCTCAACCTCTTGAGAAGCCAAGGTCATGGACGTGCACTACCACTCCTGCCTACAGTCGGGTTTTCAGTTCTAGAGCAGCTTAAGAGCCAAGGATTCTCTTGGCATTTTGTTTCTTTGCCACTTGGCCCTTGGCTTTCTTTCCTTAGCTGTGGAAGCTGAGTCCTGACTGGAAAGTGAGGAAGACAGTCAGATCCTGGGAGTTTCTCTTGCTCCTTTTTAGATGGGGGTCTGGCTGCACGACTGACATCCGGTTAGGTTTGTGTGTGCCGTGGCGGGCCTGTTCAGGGTTAAGGTTAGGGTCAGGCTTTATTCTGGTGTGAGCTGGAGATGTTGAGCCCATTTTCCTCCCAAATGGTGGCCTCCCCAAAAATCTGGGCGATAGCTTGTCCCCTGTGGGCTTCTGCTGCCTGCCTGGTCCCACCTTCTGCTGCCCTTTGCAGGCCATCCTGATCACCTGGACGAAACGGTTCAAAGCCAGTGGCGTGGAAGGGTCAGATGTGGTGAAGCTGCTGAACAAAGCCATCAAGAGGCGAGGGGTAATCTCCCGTGGGCAGCATAGGTAGAGGTGGCGAAGCGGGCGGGGTGGGGGGGCTGAGTTCTAAAACAGACTGAAACTCTTTCTGGGAGGTGGTCCTGCCATGCTCTGAAGACCCTAGTAGCGGAGAGGTGAGGATCTATAGCCTTGGGGGGGATCCTGCTGGCTTTGGGGAGCCCCTGTCCCAGACACAGTCTGCTGAGTTTGGAGCAGGGGCAGGGGAGCTGACCTGTGTGTGGCACATGGATGTCACAGGTGGAGGTTTGTGGAGGAATGTGCTCCAGGAGTAAAATCCACTCCTCACAAATCCTGAGCCAGGTAATTAAGGGACGTGTGCCCTTACATAATGTAATCTCCACTCTATAATCTAATTAACTGGAGCCCTACAGCTGTGAAGCAGGTACCCCCACAGTACAGCTTGTTGCCAAGATGAGGCTCCCAGTGGGAGCGGTCCCTGACTCCTCATTATCTGCCCCCAGGACTACGATGCCAATATTGTAGCTGTAGTGAATGACACCGTAGGGACCATGATGACCTGTGGCTACGATGACCAGCACTGTGAAGTTGGCCTGATCATTGGTAACGTGCCCCCCCCCCCACCAGCCTGTCCCCCAGGCAATGTTTCGAGATGGTGCTGCCTCCTCCCCTTTGTGTGTGTGGTCACAGCTTCCCGTGTCGTCTCTCCAGGCACCGGCACCAACGCTTGCTACATGGAGGAGCTGAGGCACATTGATATGGTGGAAGGAGACGAGGGGAGGATGTGCATCAACACGGAGTGGGGGGCCTTCGGGGACGACGGGACTTTGGAGGACATCCGGACCGAGTTTGACAGGGAGATAGACAGGGGATCTCTCAACCCTGGGAAGCAGCTGTGAGTCCTGGATTTCCTCTTCCAGCCACATATGTGACTCAGGGGGCACTTGGTTTCAAATGAGTGGGTGAGAGGGCACAAAGCCAGATGATCGCAAATGCAAAAGCCCATCTGATCTGTAGGATTTTTCACCTCTTGTTTGGGTAGATGCATGGCTGTGATGTCTGTAGCTTTAAAAGCAATCTGTAAATAATGTTCTCTTAGTTCAGGTACTTTAGCTTTGCCTCTTTGGAAAACATTTTGAAAATTAGAAGCCCGGAAGCATTAGTGTAAATATGAGGTTTAAAAGCATTTCTCTGTGCTTCAGTCACCAGCACTGTTGCTCAGGGTGAAGAAGGGCATGTCGTATGTGCGACATCTGCTGGGCAGAAGGAGTGTATGTAGGGCCCGCTCATTCATCATGTGTTTATTAAACATCACTGTGTGCCGAGCACTGTGCCTCTCCTCTCCCAGCAGAGGAGAGGGTACCTCTTACACACACCTTAGTGGAGATGGAGAATGCAGAAATTTCTTCTATGTCATGCATAGCAGGATGGGTCACAATTGATAAAGAACATCGGGATTACGGGCAGGTTAACTTTGGCCTCAGAGAACTTCTGACTGCAGAAGCGGGGTGGGATCACTCAGGCGAGAGTGAGAATTGCTATCTCAGAGCCACGTTTTCCTAAAGTGGACACTTAACATCTCTCTGTGTTGCCAGCGTGCTGCTAGCTCTCTCCTGTCCAGTCTACTGCCCAGCAGCATTGCCCTGTGGCTGGTGCTGTTGGCGTCCAGAGAGGTGGATGTACACTCAACAGCCCCAATCCTGATGCCACGTAAAAGTAGGAGTTTTCTAGTTGTGTTGAAACCATCTTTGAAAGATGCTCATGCCTAGGCCGGGCAGTTGGTCTTTCTGTGTGAGTCAGTGGAATGGTACAGTGACCAGGCTCGCACCGCTGGGGCAGGTGCTGCTGAGAAAACTAGGCTCTCAGTGAGGGGTTGATCGAGTTCTGAACACCTGAGGATGAGCATCTGCCTTGCGGGCTGAGACCTGGTACCAGCTTGGTGATAAAGGGCCCTGTGCCAGAGCCGGCAAATGTGCTTTATTACAGTGCGGGCTCCTGTCTTGTGTGGAATGGCAAGTTCTTCAAAGCCATTTTGTCAGGTGTGTGCTCTTTGACTCATGGGGAAATGGAGGCAATGGGACAGGAAAAGATGGCCTGAGACTCTTTGTTGAGGCTGGATCTGATGCAGGTTTTAGATTTTCTAGCTTGTTTGAAAGTTTGGGTTTTCCTAGTTTCTGGACTCTCCAACAAGCCTCTGTCTTAGTTCTGGACAAAACCCATCAGGGCAGCCTAGGGGAATGATTTTCCATTTGGGGGTGTGTATTTGAATTAAATATGGACTTTCAAAAAAAAAATACCAGTACCTGGGCAGCCCCTCACCACCCCACTGTACCTCCTGGTCCTGATTTGGTTGGCCCTGGCATAGCAGTTCTCTGGGTGATTCTAGTTTTTAACTAGGGCCGGAAACTTCGGTGTCTTATGTGTGTGCAAAGGCTCCTGTGCTCAGGTGGCCTCTAGACTACTGACACCTACTCACTCACTTACTGTGTTTGAAGTCAGCATTTACTGAGCGCCCACTGCATCCATTGACAGCAGATACATGGCTTTTTTGTTTGTTGACAATTATTCCTTTCCTTGATTGGTGGAGGCAGCAGGAGAACCATTCTGAGTATTTAGGACACCCAGGCTTGGCCCCCCAGAGTTAGGTCTCTTTCAATGGAAATCAGATGTTTGATTTCCTCCCTATCACCCTTAGATTATAGGACTTTGCTGTTCTTATCTCCTATTGTAGCTTTTGGTTCCTTTCATTTTTCATTCTTCTCCTTTTCACCTATCTTTTTGGGTCTCTTGTGCATCTATTTTCTATGCTATGTCTAGAATGTCATATCCCATTTCCCTGTGACTCTTTATCACATCTGTCTTGGTTACTTTTTGCTCATCACTGAGACAAAATACCCAATGCCCCAAATTAAGGAAGGAAAGGTTTATTTAGCTCAGTTTGTGGAGGTTTCAGTCCATAATCAGCTGGCTCCAAGGCAGAGTGGCATGGTACAGGGGCAACAGTTCAAGGTGGCAGAAGACAGCAAAGCAACAAGAGCAAAAGGAGGAGAACAAGCCTCTTTTCCTCCCTTATATTGTAAACAGGCTACCACTCCCTAGGGCAAGTGTAGGGCTGACACCATCTCCATGCCCTCCTCTTGCACAGGATAAGGATGTTCACAAAGTGAGAAAGAACCCTGGGTCACTTAGTTAAACTTCTGAACTTCTCAAGTTGACAATGTATCAACCATTACAACATCCTTCAAAATGCAAGGAGAGGTGTGGTACCCATGCTTGTAACCCCAACACTCAGGAGGCTAAGGCTGGGGGATCACAGCAGATTCAACGCCAACCTGGGATACATAACAACTTTGGGGCCAACCTGGACTGTATAACAAGACCCTGTCTTAGAAAAACAAACAAAAGTGAGGAGACACTTAGCTCCATACAACAGCAACAGTGGCGCCGCGCCACAGGCGCAGTGGGTGAAGGGAATCCTTTGGTGGGATGGGCAGAGGGTAACCACACAGCTTTTCAAGTTAGTTCCTGCGCCCCTTTTCTTCTTCTTGCTTTGCCCCCTGCAGACTCTCCAGGCAGTTCCAATCCTGGGTGCATGGCCACAGGTTTCTCTCTCTCCCTGAGCTTTTTTCTCCCTGAGCTGCCAGCTAGAGCTGACCAGACTGCCACAGGCCCTTCCCCTGTGTCTCCACCCTGCCCGGCAGGCTAGTGGCTGAAACGCCATGGTACTGCCCGTGCTTCTAGTCTGTGGTAGAAGGCTCCCAACTGCAGCTTTCTCATGGGCAGAAGGAAGCACACTGTGGAAAGGGAACCGGTCTGCGTGCGTCTTGAGCACAGAGGAGTTCGTGTGAGGTGCCGCAGCTGCTGCTGCTCCCCAGGGCTTCTAGAGCCTGGGAAATGCCAGAGCTTTGGGAAAGAAAGCATTTGGGTGTACAGATTGAAAGACTGTGATGGAGAAAAGACAGCAGGTCATTCTGGCAGTCTCTAGAAGGCAGAGATGCTGGTTCACCCTTCCTTTTGTCACTCTGCCCACCCAAGGGACAGGCTGCCTGGGGAAGAAGTGAGCTGGGGGACAAGCTGAGGCTGGGTTAGGGTGGTCCTGGCACTAGAACCCAGGTAACACTGAATGACAGCGTCCTTGAGACCGGCACACAGCGCTGTGTTAGAGCATGGTCCCTGTGCTCCATGTCACTGGGCTCAGATGTGGTTTGCAACTTTGTAGGTCTGTCCAGGCCAAGAGGCGTAACTTTTGTGTGCCTTAGGTTCCTTACCTGTAAAATATGTGAATGTCTTCCTCTTAGAGTTGCAATGAAGAGAAATAAGCTAATACGTGTGAGGTGCTTAGGAAAATGGCAGGCATGCAGGAGGGGTGGTGAGAACTCATTATCAGATGAACACCTTAGTGTTTGACCAAGGTAGCCTGTGTCCTCTGCATGGACTTATAGAAAGGCCCTGTCATTATTCATCCCCATATTGCACAGGTGAAAGGACTTAGGTCCGGAGAGACAAGGGCCCCCCAGTTGTGGCGTGGATGGGTGGCTGAGCAGCAGGGACTCAGGGTGTTTTTCTGCGGGGATCCTCTTTGCAGCAGTGGCTGGGCAGCGCTGTCTGGTCCTGTCTGGGTGTACCAGGAGCAGAACAATCAATGTAGACTGTTCTAAGGAGGCTCTGGGCCTGCTGGATGGGCAAGGACTGGTGCTCTGGTCCCAGTAACATCCTTGGCTCCTGGGCCAGCTCTGACTGGAACAGATTGTTTTATTGTGTCATTGCCAGCTCTGGGGGTGCCGCTGCTTCTGTCAGAGGAGAGCCTGGCTGTCTGATGTGGGCCAGCATCTTTGAACTGTCCTGCTTGGAGTTCCTCCTGGCCTGCGGCCACCAGGACCTGAGCTGAATGTGCTGCAGTTACAGCATCACCGCCCAGTCTGCTGCTCTGGGCTGGACCTGTCCCCGTGTGTGTAGGCTTCCTTCTTAGGCTCTCCACAGCCGCCTGTCCCCTGCAGCATTGGGCTCGAAGTGGCAGCTGCGGTTCGGGAGCCACATCTTATGCCAGACTAGCAAGGGCAGACACGAGAGCGGGCTCACGCTGGGGTAGGCCTGTTTCTGAGTGACTGCTGTGGGATGACTGATTGGCTTTCATCTGATCGGAACCCACCCTTGGGGTTCAAGGTGAGGTCAGCAGGGGAGAAGTGGGTTCCTCACATCCTGATGGTGGTTCCATGGGGAGCTGCTATCTCCCCACCAAGAGATTTCCCCTTTCTGAGCTGGGATGTGAGGAGAATGCTTTCCCCAGGCCTCCCCTGGCTGAGCAATGGAGGGGAAGACCCTTCAAAAAGCTTAGCGTACGGTTTTGTAAAAGATGCTTACCTAATGCTCACTTGTCAGGGAGCCTTCTCATCCATCATCTCCAGTCTGAAGCCTAATGTTCCCCACTCCAGGCAATCTGCCCTGCCTGCCCTGCACATGCCTGTAGCTGGCGTGGTGGGACTGGATGACTGGTCCACTCCTAATTGCCTTCCCACTCGCCTCATTGTGGAGTCAATGTGGTTTTGCCTACCAATAAGACTGGGTGCTTGGGAGGATTAGATGGGACCTTTTCTTCTCCCTGCACATGGCCCCGTGTTGGGCTGATAAGTACCTGTGTGTGACTTTGCTCCTGCAGCTTTGAGAAGATGGTCAGCGGCATGTACCTGGGAGAGCTGGTGCGACTGATTCTGGTCAAGATGGCCAAGGAAGGCCTCCTGTTTGAAGGACGGATTACCCCAGAGCTGCTCACTAGAGGAACTTTTGATACCAGTGACCTGTCAGCCATTGAAAAGTAGGTACCCAGGAGGAAGGAGATAAAACCCTCATTATCTCTTGGGTCCAAACGCAGGGCTTTTGGGTCCATCTCCACTTTCCTGTAGCATACCCATCCAGGCTGCTTTCCCTGGGGGCCCCTGTGGTAGGTCATTAAAGAATAACCAGTTTGCTCTCTTCCCCCCACCACACAGACACACACAGACACACACACACACACACACACACACACACACTCATACACAGGATTAGCGCTCAGGAAGCAGCTGATTCTGGTTTTGATCAGGCAGCTGATTGGGTGCAGGGCTGAATTCTTGGAATTCCCTCTGGCATACCATGTCCTTCTCTGGACTAATTTACAAGGAGCTCTAGAGATAAGATGATAACTGGATGGTTCTATAGTCAGTAGGACTGGGAAGTGTTGCATATTTGTTCTCCACTCCCTTAGGCTCTCAGGGATTCAGCAGCCCCAATCCCATGTGAACACAGCTGGAGAGTTGGGTTGTGCCTTCCCTATAGCTTGGAGCTCTAGCATTTCGCATAGTTTGATGTAGTCCTTAACTCAGTGTGTTGGCCTCTGACCTCACAGGAGCAAGGAAGGCCTCCATAATGCCAAACAAATCCTGACCCGACTGGGAGTGGATCCCTCCGATGATGACTGTATTTCAGTCCAGCATGTATGCACCATTGTGTCTTTTCGCTCAGCCAACTTGGTGGCTGCTACGTTGGGTGCCATCTTGAACCGCCTTCGTGATAACAAGGGCACACCCAGGCTGAGGACCACAGTTGGTGTCGATGGCTCTCTTTACAAGACACACCCACAGTGAGTCTGCGCTTTTGCTGTCATGGGCTCTCAGTGCCCGCCCTGGGGTCAGGCCTCGTCCAGAGGTGACTTTTGTACCTAGCAAATGTTTCTTTGGTGGACAAGACAATGCCTGGTTTTGGGCCAAAAGGTTAGAGTTGCACTTTTTGAAAATCTCATCCTCAGAGAATTCTTGCCTGTGTTGCTTCTGCTCGCCCCTGTTACCTCAGCTTGTCTCAGCACTCACGTTAGAGGTGGCTCCCACTTCCAAGGGCGCTGGGTGGAACATCCGTAGCTTGTCAGCATTTCATCAGGAGCAACTTCATCCTCATTATAGCTGGGATCATAGGTGTGGTACCCAAGTCTTTGTTTCAGAAGCTCCTAGTAGAATCCCTCAAACCCTCAGAGCTATCTGTCATTTCTTGGCATCTGAGAGTCAGAGAGATAGAAGCTGAAGAAGTCCCCTTGCTGAGGAACAGTGTGTGCACTGTGCTGCTGCCTTCTTATCTCTTGGCTGCTGTGCTCATGTTCGGTGTGGCCAACCTTAGCTTCCAACACCTTGACCAGTAAGAACAGGACTGGAAATCTTTTGAATGGCTGAGAGCAAATTCTGTCTTTCTTTGATGAGTAGTAACTGCCCATGGCCTGGCTTTTATGTACAGGACCTCAGCTTGTTTTCCCACTGTGCATAGCAGTGCATGTAACGTGGTCTTGAAAGTACTGTACCTCTATGCCTAACACTGGTGACAGTTACATGAGTGTTGGTTGAAGTCAAAATATGTGTTGCTGAAGGACTAGGGTTAGAGGATGTTATCTGCCAAGCACCTAATTGGTTGTTTTTTTTTTTTTTTGTATTTATAAAGTTTTTGTAGAATTCTCGATAATGAACCTAGCCATTTTTTTTTTTCCTCATTGGAAATCCTATTCTTTCTCTCTCTCTCTTTTTTTTTTTCCCTACAAGAGACAGTGTCTTGCTGTGTTACCCAGGCTGGCACTGAACTCTTGGGCTCAAATAAGCCTCCTGCCTCAGCCTTCCAAGTGGTTGGAACTGTACAGGTGTGTATCACCACACCTGGTTTTTTCTTTGGAATTTCTTAGCTAATTTTTGGACAAGAAAGTCTAAGGATTTGCAATACATGCTAAATTTTTTTTAATGTGGTAAAACATATGCATAAAATGTATCACTTCAATGTTTTAAATTTTTGTTTTAATCTAAGTGCTTTGAGAAGGGAAAATTTTTTTTTGTTTATTTATTTTTTAGTACTGGAGATAGAATGGAAGGATACTGTGTCACTGAGCTACAGCCCTGGCCCCTTTTATTTCTTGAGACAGGGTCTTGCTAAAGTTGTCCAGGCGGGACTTCAGCTTGTGAACTCCCTGCTTTAGCCTTCTGAGAAGCTAAGAGTGCAGGGATTCACCACCAGGCCTGGATCCCCTTAACCATTTTCAAACGTGCAGTTTGGTGGTGTTCATATTGCTGTGTAATCATCACAGCCAGTGGTGTTCAGAACCCTGTCTGCAACTTTACATTTTAAACATAACTTTTGATTAGCTATTTCTCATTTCAGATGTGACATATACTCAGTAGGAAAAAGTTAGATTGTTTGAAAAATAACAAAGAGAATAGAGAATAGAGTCATTCTGATTCCCACTTCTTGGAGTTGATGCCGTTAGTGTTTTGGGGAGCTGTTTTTCCTGTTTCCTTTGGCAGGCAACCCTCCATACAGAAGAACGCAAGTTCTTTGTGGCACATGATCCAGCCCTGAAGTCCTCTTACAGAAGTTTGGGGGTGGGAGCCAAGTGAAAGTAAAGAACAAAAGCAATTATTTACCGAGCGCTTCCTCAGCACCAGTTACTAATCTGAGTGTTGTAATGAAACCCATTCAGCTCTGCCTTGCACTGAGGTAGACACTGGTCCTTCAGGGTGAGGTGACAGACTCAAGGGCACCTGAGTGAATGTGGCAGAGCTGCTCAACTGTGAAGCACTGTGCTTTTGACTGCCATGATGTATTGTCTCCTTGACTATTTTGTATTTGATACTCTTAAAATAGCGAGTCCTCTATTTTGGTGACTGGGAGTGATTTCATTTTTCCTGTTTACTTGTCTGCATGAGTGACTTCTTACAGTGATTCTGTAGGACTTGCATAATGAGAAAAAGTACACGCAGGGACTGGAATTAAAGCACAGGGAAAGAAAAGGGTGCTAGGGGCCCCGACAGCTTTCTCAGTCCAGCTGGATGCACGTCCACCTCCACCTTCTCCCTAGGTATTCCCGGCGCTTCCACAAGACCCTGAGACGCCTGGTGCCTGACTGTGATGTGCGTTTCCTCCTCTCGGAGAGTGGCAGCGGCAAAGGGGCTGCCATGGTGACCGCTGTGGCTTACCGCCTGGCCGAGCAGCACCGGCAGATAGAGAATACCCTGGCTGAATTCCGCCTCACCAAGGAGATGCTGATGGAGGTGAAGAGGAGGATGCGAGCAGAGATGGAGGCGGGGCTGAGAAGGGAGACCCACGACAAGGCGGTGGTCAAGATGCTGCCCTCCTTTGTCCGGAGCACCCCAGATGGGACCGGTGAGGGGCTGGTGGGGCTGTGTGGTCCTTCACTCAGGCCAGTGACCCAGGCTCAGCAGGGCTGCAAGGGGTTTGGATTCTCTGGTGATGCATGATTTGGCAAGAGCCGGTGCTTGCTCAAGCCTGTTTTCCATTCACACTATTGACTTGTCCTGTGCATGGCTCAGAGCAACTAAATTCCACTGACTGGGCCTCCTTGGCTAGAGTTCTCTCCAAAGCTGTATTAGAATTAGAAAGTGCTTCAAAGTAGAAGGAAGTAGGGCACTGAGACTGTTCCAGGCTCTCTCACAGGCAGAGCAAATGAGGGGATGCGTTCACATACACTGGTCCTTTCTCGAGTCCTGGCAGGGTGTGTGGGATGGAGATGTGAGGCTGGGCTTCACACTGAAGCATATTGGAGAGCAGCTCCTCGATGGTGGCCTTGCTAGTTCTCACTGGGGGTGAACTCTGTGGGGATTCAGAAGAGTTTTTCGTGGGGATCCTCTGGATAGTGAATGTCCTGTGAGTGAGAGACTTACTACTGTGTTATAAGCCACTCTCAAATGCAGTTCACCAGTCTGTGGTCTGCTGGACAGTTCTGCTCCTCTGGGCCCACTGGACTCAGTCCTGATCTGCTGTCAGCTGCTGGCTCAGCTGGGAGGCTGTGCCCAGGCTCTCTGTATTTTGAGGTGCAGGGTGTCTGGCCTTGTGTCTTATCCTCCAGTGGGCCCCTGGGCTTGGGCTGTGCAGTGGCAACAATGGGGTCGCCAGAGACCGGAAAAGACTTCCAAGCCTCTTGGAGGCTGTCTTAGTTACTTTTCTCATTGCTGAGACAATACACCTGGTACCCAAAGTTAAAGGAGAAAAGCTTTACTTGGCTTGCAGTTTGTAGAGATTTCAGTCCATAGTTGGCAGGCTCCAAGGCAGGGTGGCACGGCAGAGGGCACGGAGAGGAAAAACAGTTCAGGCAGTGGCACAGCAGCAAGTGACAAGCAATGACAGCAACCCTTTTACTACATTTATTCAGGCTACCTTCCCCTGGGGGGGGGCAGCACTCACACCCAGGTGGGGGTGAGGGGTGGGATGGGCTGGCACCTTAATCCTAGCATCATAGTAGGAATCAGTCCCATTATCACATCCTTGATCCCAGCATCACATACCCTAGATCCAGCCACCTCTGAAAAGGACCACCTGTAACCATGCGAGGAACTGGGGGATATCTAGATATAAGCCATAAAGAGGCTGAAGCTGAGGACTGTCTGCATCTGCTTCACTTTTGCCACACTCGATTTGCCTAAGATCCAAAGGGAGGGGAAACATACATGTGTTGGTGGGGAGAACAGCACAGTCATATTGCAAAGAAGGTCGGGTGCAGGGGAGGTAAGGGCTATGGCCATTTTTGTGTGAGATTCCCTAAGATCAAGACCTTGTTGCCGGGCTTTTCAGTAACTCTGGGGAAGTTTGTTTACTGTGACAGCTGGCTCGATGAGGCCTTTGGTCCTTCCAGTGGCTCAGTTTGTGCAGTCAGTGATTTAGGAGCCCTGCTGCTCAGAGCCTGCGCTGTGTAGTTGATAGGGAGCGACAGGTCTCCCTTCACAAGTCTGGGGTCTTGGGGTGGCCGGCTGCCAACACTCACTAGCTGTTTGTGGTAGCTCTTTGTGTTCTTCACTCAAACAGAGAATGGTGACTTCTTGGCCCTGGATCTTGGAGGAACAAATTTCCGTGTCCTGCTGGTGAAAATTCGTAGTGGGAAAAAGAGGACAGTGGAAATGCACAACAAGATCTATGCCATTCCCATTGAAATCATGCAGGGCACAGGGGAAGAGGTAAGAACTCTGCCCTGCCTATGTCAGTCAGATACAGAGCTAGAGGCACTGGTGGCCTTCTGATGCCCAGAACCTGCTATGTGATACCCACAGCCATGTACTTGTGCCCTTGTCCCCCAAAGCATCGGGCATCTTCAGCCATGTGTGGCCTATTGATGCTGCGATGTCGGGAACGATCTTGGAGAAAGTGCTGGCTCTGCCTGTGTGTGTGCGTGTGTGCACGTACTCACTTGTATGTGTGCACTGAAAGTGTGAAACCAGAGAGAGCCTAGACAACCCTTCTTGTCTCCTAAAGCTGTTTGACCACATCGTGGCCTGCATCTCCGACTTCCTGGACTACATGGGGATCAAAGGCCCCCGAATGCCTCTGGGCTTCACCTTCTCCTTTCCCTGCAAGCAGACAAGCCTGGATGCGGTGAGTCTGCTGCAACTCGAGGCCCTGGACAGTGCCCTGGAAGCTGTCCCTAGCCTCAGTGTTGCCCCTGTCTGGAACTGGTTCCCATGTCATAGTGGGTTGGCCCACGCATTGTTGCACTCCTTCTAGAACACCCTAAGACTGCAACTCTTTCATGATTGAGGGCATTGACTTCTGGGAAGCTTTTGGGCTGTCCAGGCAAAGAGCACCTCCCTCTCTTCTATGCTCCCTATACTTCTGATCATTGCAGCTTTTGCATGCTTACTAGCAGACCCTTCATTCCAGGTGTGTGCTTCTTGAAGAAGGACCTGTATGCCCATACACATGAGCACAGTGTCCTATTGGAAAAGGTCCTTCATAAATGCTTCTTCAGTATAAATGGGGTGCAGCAGAGTCCTAGGTGGTGCTTGAGTACCCCCCAAGTCCTGAGCTCTGGGCACTAAGCTGAGGTTACAGCCCATGAGGGAACCACGCCCTTTCACTGCGCAGGGAGGGCTGGGGTGAGTTGGGGCTGGCCATGTTGTGGACGGAGGGAACAGACTGTACAGTCACCCAGCAAGGCCGAGCCGGTCAGTTGGAAGAGCTACAAGTAGCTCTGTGTGAAAGGTGGGGGTGTGGCCAGGGAGGTGGCCTCAGGCAGAGGTTTAAGGTCTGAGTGACAGCTGGGGAAAGCCAGTTGTGGTGATATAATACAGTTACCATGTTGACCTGGGGCCACTTAGGCTGTTCGAATCTCAGCAGTTGGATCTATATAAACATTTTTCATTGTTGGTGCAGTTCATAAAAATATAATGATTTTTTTTTTAAATGTGGTTTGCTGCTGGATGTGGAGTATACAGCTGTAATCTGAGCACTTAAGAGGCTGAGGCTTAAGAAGCTAAGGCAGGAGTGTCCGAGTGAGCTCAGTGCCATTCTGGGCTACATAGTGAGTTCAAGGCCAGCCTGAGCTTCCTAGTGAGACTCTGCCTCAAAACAAAACAATTAAAACAACAACAACAACAAAAACCCCACCCGGTTTTCTACTATCATGTTATAGTCACAGTGTACACATATTGTGGTATTCTTTTCTCCAGCTGTTGTATATCTTCAGTCCAATAAAACTTGAATTTTACTTGGTAGTGTTACTAAAAATCTTCATGCCTTTAGTTATTTGGTCAGCAAAGTTTTTCAGGGGCCGTACTGTGCTAGGCTACATCTTTGGCAGTACCAGTCCAAGAATCAGGCTAAGAATTGTCCAGTATTGCCATTTCCCTTTCCTCCTTCCCGTTTCGTCCTCCTCCTCTCCTCTCCTCTCCTCTCCTCTCCTCTCCTCTCTTCTCTGTCTCTGTCTTTATTTCTGTCTGTCTGCCTCTGTCTGTCTCTCCAATTTTAATTTGCAGCGCAGGGGCTGGAACTTAGGGCCTTTTGCATGCTGGGCAAGCATTATACACCACTGAGCTGCACCCCAAGCCCCGCTATTACTGTTTTCTGGACGTAGCCATTAATCTTCTGTGCCTCAGTTTCAACACCTGTGGTGTGGGGATAATGAAGCAGACAGCTTTGAGGGGAGTGAGGAGGGGTTGGCCTGCAGGCTGCTGTTCCTTTTGGGGTGCAGCTCTGATGTCGCAGCGTTTTCCTGATCAATGCAAGCCTTGACTTTTGCAAGGTGAGAGGGAGGTGTGAGACTTTGTGTCCTGCTTGGAAGCATTGATTGCCCCTGCTCTCCTGTGCCTTCCTGTTTCAGGGAGTCCTGGTCACCTGGACGAAGGGCTTTAAGGCAACTGACTGCGTGGGTCACGACGTAGCCACTTTACTGAGGGATGCAATAAAAAGGAGAGAGGTAACTATTCAGAGAATGTTTTAAAAACTGTTCGTTACTTCTTAGGGATTTAAAATGTATACTGGCTTGTTGTATAGAATTGAAACAGTGCAGAAGTGTGTGTCCTGGGCAATAGAAGTTCCCCGTTTCCTTACTCAAATGCCAGCAATAAAACCAGAGTTACTAGTTTGCGTTGTTAAAAGGTGGTATTTTTAAAGGAAAGGTAAAACCATGACTCTCACAGACAGACCCTGGCTGCTAGGCCTTGGCATTCTGCTACACACAGCTGCCCTGACAGCATGGTGGGTTTAGACCAAAGGAAGAGCATTCAGTGATCATGTCAGAAGGCAGAATTGCCCCTGCTTCCTGGCAGCATCTAATCCAGAGCAAAGCATCTGCTCCCAGCTCTGTGATTGCTGTGTAGCAGAGCAAACCGGTAGCAGTCAAGCCAGGCTGAATTGTCCCTTCCCTAAATTGGTGTTGCTTTCTTTTCAAAGGAATTCGACCTGGATGTGGTAGCTATGGTCAATGACACAGTGGGCACCATGATGACTTGTGCTTATGAGGAACCCAGCTGTGAGGTTGGACTCATTGTAGGTAGGTGTCCTGGAAGTGTCTCCCCTCAGGGAGAAGGCTGGCTTTGCTGTTTTGTTGGGCCTGGACACAGCAGTGCAGTGCTTGGGTGTGAGACAGTCTATCTGTCTGTCCTGTCTCCTTACCATCTCAGCACTAGATAGACTAAGGCTGCAGCATTTTCTATTGAGAACAGGGTGGACCTAGCCTGGCCAGCAGGGCCACTCTTGGGCTGTGTGGAGGCTGTGGATAGGCATCGAGGGTGGAGTCAGGCTGGAGAGGAAGTAAAGGCTGCCTCCTCTTCATACTATGCTTAGAGCTGGAAAAGGCCAGAGTGGTTTGAGCGCCATTTCACCTTCAGTGGCCAGTTTGTGAGGGGCCCCAGCCACTGATGGGAGGCACTGATACTGGTCCTGCAGATTGTCTGCTCCTGCCGATCATGTTGGGGATCTGGACCTGGAGGGCGTCTGGGTCTGTAGTGTCTGATCCCTGAAGCTTATCTGTCAGGGCTGTGAGGAAGCCTGTTACTTGTCCCATTGGTCCTGTTTCTAGCATAGGGATACTGGGAAAAGACCCCAAATACGGTCAACATCAGGAGGCTCCGCTGGGGTAGGAAGAACTGTCACCCCTCCTGGCGACTATTTGCTGAATGCCTGGAGACTGGGATATGACCCAATCAGCTGTGCTCCTGAGCTGGGAAGAACTTTTCAATTTGTTCTTAAGCCACTTTGGCTTCATTGAAATGTGGAGAATCGGGAAGCAGCCTTACTCTTCCTTATTTCTCCCTTTCTTTGGCAAAGCTCTCTCCTATCCACCCAGCCAGCCACTCCCTTAGGTAGGAGAGCAGAGCATATCCAGAGTGTTGCAGCTCCTCCTCCTCCTCCTCCCCTCCCCCTCCCCCTCCCCCTCCAGGCTGGGCTGGGTCTTACCCGTGCCCAGCCCAGGACAGCCATGCTGCTGGTTCCTGGCACCAGGTTCTGGCCACTTCTTTCCTCTTTCAGTGGATCTCTTTGCCTGGAACTCCTGTGGGCCAGAGCCAGGCTCACATGTTTTGACTTTCTTTACACCTCCTGCCCTTCCATTAGTGGGGCTCGTCTTCTCTTAGTTTTATATTTTGGGTAAAAAAGGGAGCTGAGGAAACAAAACAAATAACCCAGTGACACAGTAAGTCCACAAACCCTTCTTAAGTTTCTTTGAAGAGGATGAGAATGACCAAACGAACACTTCAGGTCTGGCCAGGGAGCATGTCCTTGTGCCCCCTGCTTCCCCACATGAGCCCACCTAGGATGAGTCCTGGTTATCGGAAGTGTGGTCCACGGCCGGCAGTGGCATGACTGGAAGCCTGTTAGAGCACAGTGCACCTGGGTCAGGGTCTGCGTGGTCCTTGGCACCTAGAGTGCGGGGGCATATGACAATGTCTGTGGGCAGCGCTGCCTGATTGGCTGGTTTTTAAATTTTCAGTCCATTCAGTAAGACAAGTCCAGTGAGCACAAGCCTGTATGTTCTGGCTACTAAAACTCCTCTCAATTTGTTTTGTTGAATGAATGAATGCCTCCTCCCAATTTGTTTTGTTCTGTTTGTTTTTGAGACAAGGTCTCAGTATGTCATTTAGTCTGGTTTCGAACTTACTATGCAGCCTGCCTCGGCCTCCCAATGCTAGGATTACAGGCATGTGCTGCCATGCCTGGCCGCTCTCAGTTTTTTTTGCTTAGCAAGGACAGCTAACAGTGTGTGGTCCCACCATAGACTTGGGGGCCAGTTTGAGTATGTGGATATGTGTGTGTTTATGTGTCCATGTGTCACTGCACTGGCTCTGAGAGTTTCCCACCCTGCGGTAAGGACGTTCCCTGACTCTTTGTGACAAAAAAGGCATTTTTCAGAAAGGCACCAGTAGAGTTTATTAGACAGAGAATATAGTGCACTTGAGAGGAGTTTAGTGCTCAGAGAAATGAGATGCAATATATATCTCCAAAAGGTACCACCCCATGCCCAGGCATGGGCGAGTTTTCGTTTTCATAAGTGATGCAAACATCCTTTGAATGCACTCCCCCTGTTATTTCTTCTCTTTGGGGACCATTATGGCCCTCTAATTATGAGTCTGGAGGGAAAGGTTTATAAGTCCGGCAAGGCCTGCTGACCTTGGTGCTGTCCTTATCTCAGGACCGGGCCCCTCTCCATGACTCATGGCATGGGGCTGTCTCGAGTGACTCTGGCTAAGTCTTAGAAGTTGCAGCATTCTTACAAAGTGCCATTTTTAGTTCCGAGTTCCTTGCCTCCTTTCTGCCTATCTCTTATTTCTTCTGTCCTACCTCACTTGCCTGCACGTATCTTTTTTTCTTCTAATCTGAATCTTGCCTACATTGGAGATACATTCCCTTGTTGAAAGACCCTCTTCTGTTCACAGAAATATAGCCCCGTCTGGCAGGTCAGCCTGGTGGGCTCTGGGCTTACATACAGTAAGTTAATCAGATGCTCTCTGGAGAGTCAACTCAGGTTTTGCACTTACATTTTGATGTTTCCTGCTAGGAAAGCAAAGCTAATGCTTTATCCCAGAAACATACCCCTCACCTGTGGGCTCCCAGGCCTCAGGCCCAGCTGCAGTACCCAAGCAGGGTGGCGCGGCCACTCACCCTGTGTGTGTTGCAGGGACCGGCTGCAACGCCTGCTACATGGAGGAGATGAAGAACGTGGAGATGCTGGAAGGGAACGAGGGGCAGATGTGTATCAACATGGAGTGGGGTGCCTTCGGGGACAACGGCTGTCTGGATGACATCAGGACAGAGTATGACAGATTGGTGGACGAATATTCTCTAAACTCGGGAAAACAAAGGTAATTCTGCCTGTCAGACAAGGCAGCTAAGGGTCAGCGGGGGGAACGTTCTGCTGTATCCCGCCTCTTGGACAGGAGGAAGTTTCTGCTAAGAATGGGGTCTCCACAGAGGCTCACATCCCTTGGATACTCCTGACCTTGGTTTTTGACCTAGGGATAGCAGAGAAGCCAGGAAGATGGGACCCTGACGTGGCATAAGATGGCTCAGAATGTGTCCAGACGACAGGCGACAGTGGTCACCACTGCCCCAGTAGCCTTTTTCCATCCTGGAACCAAGTTACTTGCCCCTCAGAGCAGTATGGGAGGGGAGTGGGGCCCAAGGCCCTCTCACAGCTTGTCCTCCCACTGGGCTTCCTCGCCACCTGGTGGCTTGTTGGAGCGTGGCAGCTCAGGTCTCAAGAACTGCATCTGACAGGCTACTGGATGGTCCCCAGCAAGCCATCCATGCCATGCCCAGGCCAAGTGGGTCTATGTCATGTCCCCTGGAGCAGAAAGAAGGGCTGGAATAGCACCTCTCAGCAAAAGTTGTTGCCCTGTCCCTCAAGATATTTTTTTTTAACCTTTTCTAAGCACTGCCTACTTGGTATGATCAAAAAATGTGGTGTTTTATTTTTTTTAATCAATTACAGGGAAAGACACACTGTCATTAATCCCCCTCAAAATACTGCCCTTCACTTCAAGCACATTTGGCATTTTCTAAAGCAGCTCTGACCACCCTCTTTCATATTATGCTGCCATTGCTGTCCTGAACCAATTCAAAACATCTACCTTTTGTGGTCATTTTGACTTTTGGGAACAGCCAGAAGTCACCTGGTGCCAGATCTGGTGAAGAAGGTGGTTGAGGACACACTGTCATGCTCTCACGGGCCTGCCTTTCTGTTGAGTGGCGCTCAGCAGCGGCATTCACCATATATCTGATCGCAAAGACACAAAGAAGATGTGCAGAACTGCTTTGAACAGTGGCAGGGAGAATGGAGCAAGTGTGTTTAAAGCAAGGGGGATTCATTATTGGCAGTGTCTTTACTGTAATGAAATTGTTAAGCATACACCGTAGTTTCTGATCAACCTTTGCATGCTGTTATTTGCTTCTTAGTAATTTTTAAAAATCAGATTGTATATTCTCAAGTCTAATGAGGGAGGAGAAAAGGGGAAAAGCAATATTACCATACATAGATGGCAGTTGTGTGACATAAATACGGCGAAGAACAGTGTTACTCCAAGAAGGACACAGCTGTCAGAGGCTCAGCCAGTGAGTGCCGGAAGGGCTTGAAGTCCTCTCATCACTGAGCCAAGACCGTGTGTGATGGGGGATTGTAAGGAGACCCGTGCTGTCTGCCATTCCCTGCTATTGTTTGTCCGTGCACAGCATGAAATGTATCCAGGAGCATCTGGGTTCCAGGGACTCTTCTCGCCTTGAGGATCCTGGGTCTGGGCATGATGGGCCATGGGACCTCTTAAGTCCTTGTCATTTCTTGTGGCCCATGAGCATGCAGAGGACAGAGCAGGTTGTCTCCAGGAGTGTGTGTGGCTGCTGAATTTTCTATCTTATCACCCTGCTGTGTGCTTAACCTTCCTTCCAGGTATTTATAGACCCTTCCAAAAATTGAGGACCTCTTCCCTTGTTGTCTTCTTGGCCCTCTCATCTTGGCCCAGTCTTCACTTACTCAGAAACTATGAACTGAGCACTTGGCTCACACCAAGCTGTGTCCCGGAGTCTCAGAGCTGAGTGACACAGACTGCCTGTCCTCTCGGCCTGTCAGTCACTGCACTGTGACCTGTGTGCAGTGAGCCTGTGTGGAGAAGGAGAAGGGCGAGGCATGAAGGAGCCCGGGGCAGGCAGGGAGAGCAGGCTCAGGAGCGTGACAGGCTGTTCCAGGAATGTGGCATTTGGCCCAGAGCTGGCCAGGATTCATTCAGCCAGGCAAAGGCAGGAAGTCAGCAGGGGACAAGGCCACCCAGAGGTGGCCATGAATGCCAGGGGTGTGGTGTCTGCTGTGAGGAGGGAGGAGGGTTTCCTGGTCCTTCTCGTCCACCCTCAGCCTCTGCCAGGCAGCGTGGGGCGGGCACAGAGCCTGATGATGCCCCGAGCGACTGTGAGACTCAGGGCTGCCGGTCCACTGGACACTCAGCATGGTTGTCTCCTTCCGTCTCAGGTATGAGAAGATGATCAGCGGTATGTACCTGGGGGAAATCGTCCGCAACATCCTCATCGACTTCACCAAGAGGGGCTTCCTCTTCCGAGGGCAGATCTCTGAGACCCTCAAGACCCGGGGCATCTTTGAGACCAAGTTTCTCTCTCAGATCGAAAGGTGAGTGCAGAGGGCTGCTATTCTCTCTCCGCTTTCTGTCTCTAGGACTCCTAACTACACTGGGTGCCACGTGGAAGTAGAGTGGTGCAGTATCTGTCTTTTGTCTCCTTATTTCACTTAGCATATGTTAGGATTTCCTGCCTTTTTAAGGGTGAATAGTATTCCATTGTATGTATACCCTACCTTTTGGCTATGGTAAATAATGCTGCCATGCACGTGGGTGTACAGACATTTGCTTTCACTCTTGCGTACTCACAAATGAAATTGCTGGGTCATCTGGTAATTCCATTTTTGGAGTTTCTCTTTGTTTGTTGAGACAGGGTCTCACTATGTAGTTCTGACTGGCCTTGAACTCACTGTATAGTCCAGGCAAACCTCAAACTCATGGAGATCCTCCTGCCTCAGCCTCCCAAATGCTGGGATTGCAAGTATGCACTACCACGCCCAGCTCTTGTTTTTGTTTTTTGAGACGGGTTCTTGCTTTGGAGTTCGGGCTGGCCCTGAACTCACTGTGTAGCCCAGGCTGGCCTCATAATTGTGACTATCCTTCAGCCTCAGTCTCTTGAGTGCTAAGATTACAGGTATAGATCACTATGCCTGGCTATGGAAATGCCATTTTTGTTGTTTTGTGTTTGTTTGTTAGTTTGCTTGATGCAGGGTCTACACCAAGTAGCCCAGGCTGACCTTGAACTTGAAATCTACCTCAGCTTCCTGAACACTGGGATTGTAGGCATATACCACTATGCCCAGCCCGTTTTTAGTGAAGGAACTGACTGTTCTCTCCACAGTGCACGCACCATTTCACCTCTCCACCAGAAGCACCTATGGGCTCCAGTTTCCCCCCACTGTGGCCAACACTTGTTATTTGCTCTTTCTTGTTTTTCTGATAACCACCCTAATGGGTGTGGAGTGGTAGGGAAGGCATTTTGAAGCATGCTAGCTCAGAAAGAGAGCGTAAAGAAACATGACCAAGTATAGCTACCTAGATTCTGTGAGTGTGGAAGAAGCTATCCATCAGACTTAAAGGAGAGCAGTGAACTGAGGGAAACATTTGCTTTAAGTATGACAAGTTACTAGAATATGGCCTGCTGGGCCAGAATCCTGACCCCTGAGATCCCCTCTGGCTGTTACTCAGCTTCTTCATCTTTAACACGGATGGGAAAATCCATCTACCCATCTATGCAGTGGTTGGTTGAGGAGGAAATGAGGTAATGGATGTAAAACCCCAGTCACACAGTAAATCCTTAAATAGGCTGGCTGTTCTCACCATCACTGCTGTGCTCATCACCAGTCATCATCATCTCTTTCAGTTTAACACAAACAAGACAAGTTTCCCCGAGGAAAATCTCTTGGGCCGTAATGGACAGCTCATATGACCAATGAATGAATGAATGAATGGGAAAAGGCCTTCCTCACTAATACAGAAGGCAAATGAAACCACAGTGTGGGGAAGCCATTCTTATGAAATTGTTGAAAGTCTTCACTAGTTTAAAAAGTGATCATTTCTGTTCTGGATACCTGTGGCCAGAGTGTGTCTGGAAAAGCAAGTGAATACAGTTTTTTGAAAGGCATTTGGCAATATGTGTCAAGTCCTCTAACCCATATATATATATATATATATATATATATATATATATCCTAAAGAAAAGATCAGACTTCTACACAAAGACTTATGGACAAGGTATTTCATCAAAGTGTTACCATATAGTGACAGACAATTGTGAAAAAATTAAAACTGTTCCAAACTGGCTAAATTATGGCAATGCCTGCAGTGGAATAGTATGCCATTCTTTTCAGTCCTATTTTCAGATAGGGCTCTACAAAATTGCTCAGACAAATGGATCAAGAAAAAATGCAGAAAAATACGTATAAAGGATGACTTCATTTTTCTTATCGTAAGGACACTATCACATCTTACTCATTTTCCTGTTGCTGGGACAAAATACTAGATACCCAAAACTTTTTTTGTGTGTTTTTTTGGGCTGGCCTTGAGCTCACTTTGTAGCCCAGACTGATCTCAAACTCACAATGATCCTCCTGCCTCAGCCTCCTGAGTGCTGGGGTTACAGGTGTGAGCCACCACACCCGCTTTAGATACCCAAAATTTAAAGAAGTTTGTTTTGGCTGATGGTTTTGGCCTATGGTAGGCTGGCTACAAGGCAAAGATAGGATTGCAAAGGGGCGTGGAAGAAGAAAAGGTGCTCAGCCATAGCAGCCAGGAAGCGGACAGGAAGGAAGGGGCTGGGGATGTGACTCCATCCTTTCTGGACACTCCAGGGACCAACTCTGAACCAGACCCCACGTCCCAGGAGCACTTTTAGCTGCCAGCTCACCGATGGGCGAATCCACTGTTGGGTGCAGCGCCCTCCAATCCAGTCATCTCCCACACAGCAGCAGAATTTTAGGGGATATTTTAGATCTAAGTTATATCACTGCTATTTAACATCTGTGCAAAACTGACTGAAAGGAAATGTACTGAAATGTTAATAGCATTTTCCTAGATGTTGAGACTGTGGATAGTTTTGTTTGTTTTTGTTTTCCAGTTTTAAGTTTTCCAGATTTGCCAGGTTTTCTACAGTTTAGCATATAGTGCTTTGGGGATCATTTAAAAAACAAACAAACAAACCAACCTCATGATTTTGAAGAGGAAAAATTCCGCGATATGGGGTCAGAACTTTGGGGTAGGCCCCATTTCATCCCACCCCCTGGCTTTTGTTCACCACAGTGACCGATTAGCACTGCTCCAGGTCCGGGCCATCTTGCAGCAGCTGGGTCTGAACAGCACATGCGACGACAGTATCCTCGTCAAGATGGTGTGCGGGGTGGTGTCCCGGAGGGCTGCGCAGCTGTGCGGCGCGGGCATGGCTGCCGTGGTGGACAAGATCCGGGAGAACAGAGGACTGAACCATCTGAACGTGACTGTGGGGGTGGATGGGACGCTCTACAAGCTTCACCCGCAGTGAGTGGGGCTTCCGATTGGGATGGGCTTGCTGGACTGGCGAGTTCTCTGGGGGTTTTGGGCTAAATGGTGTGGTTCCCCTAGGGAAATTCCTCAGGGTGTCTGGGGGAATTCCTGCTGGTACAATGAGCAGCTCTAGTTTGTCCAGAGTCCTTGGGTAGCATAGAAAGCTTCCCCTGGCCGGCTCACCCGAGGGCACCACAGACCTTCCCTGCTTCTCCTGGTCCCCTCTGAAGTGAGTGGTGCTGGGGGACAGGAGGTGGTGTGGATTTACAGCTGCAGCCAGGTAGCGAGGCTACCCTTCCTAAGTTTGGACAGGACATGAAGAAGAGAAGAAGAGGATCAGGTGGCTCTATCACCTTTAAAATCAGCTTGTCTCAACTTGGAAGGGCAGGCACAGTGCTGACCCTGTGTCCTGAGGCAGGGAGGGCCAGGGACTGGCCTCCCTTTGGTCATGTGCAAGAACCCAGAGTCACCTCTGACTTAAAGACGATCCCTTGCCAGAGGGCTCCCTCTGAGCTGCAGGTTCAGGTGCCAGGCTGTGGGCAGTTCTGGGTGGGGTCTCAGGGCTGCAGCTGGGATAGGCGATGTCTGTTCCCAAGTTGCCTCCTCAGCCTGCCCAGTGCTTGACCACCCTGGGTCTGCTTCAGTGGTCCCTGGGAGTGGAGGTGTCTGAGCCTTGCCTCATAAGTTATGCGGTGCAGCTTGGTTTTGGAATGCTGGGTTGTACCTTCCGGCTGGAACCTATGGGGACAGGATTGGCTGTGGAGCTTGAGTGGTTTTAGGTAGGCCCAGTGCTGCTCCTCAGCTTCCTGTACCAATCCCACCCCCCTCCCTCTCCTTGTCTCTTTTCTTTTTTGTCTTTTCAGTTTCTCCAAAATCATGCACCAAACCGTGAAGGAACTGGCACCAAAGTGTAACGTATCCTTCCTCCTGTCTGAAGACGGTAGTGGCAAGGGAGCTGCCCTCATCACGGCTGTGGGCGTTCGGCTCCGAGGAGAAGGCAGTAGCTAAGGGCGGAGGAACCCCAGCCCACCGTCCTTCCAGCACCTCTCTCCAAAAGCAGCAACCCCTGTTCCTTCCAGCGAGCCATGCTGGGAACACCCCCAGCGCCAGAGCCCGCCACACTGCAGCAGGGAGGAAAAGAGAATCCAACTAATGGTGTATAATAATGTAGGGTACAGCATAGAGTGTGTGCTGTTGATAATCTCTCATCTGGACCCCTCACCTGCCCCGCCACTCTGCATGATTTGATTTCAGCCTGGTCGTGCATTCCCCACACGTGAAGTGTAGCGACATCCGTTTCTACCGCCGGTGCCCATCAGCTGGGTTGTCTGTTGGCTCAGATGAAAAGTCACACCACCAGACAGGCCTTGGGGCCTCCAAAGCCCGTCCTTGGGGTCGCCTACCCTGGGTGAAGTGTATTATCACCAGCAGACACTGCCGGACTCTGCTCCAGGGGGCATGTGTGGGGCAGGTGTGGACATAGCATCACTGCTTCCTCCTGTCCCAGCACCCACCTTGGCCTGGCATCCTGTCAGGGTGGGTCAGTGCCACTAAACCGTGTGTCCGTGGAACCAGTCCTACCACATTGTGACAGTCTTGCCGTCTGTGTGTCTTGTGGGGGGAGGTGGGCAGTCCTGCGGGAAGGTGTCTTGTCTCCATTTGGGTTAAAAGGAGCCAGCCCACAACAACGCATCACTGGAATTCCTATTGCTTTTGTGAGCCATGTTGTATGACCTAGTAAACTTTGTACTGATTCAAGAACCTGAGTGATGCCTCCTGGCCGGCAGAGGGGAGATCTTGGGATGTAGTGAAAACTGGAAGCTGGGGAATTTGTGGTCTGTGGGTGGGAAAAGCTTAAAATAAAGATTATGGCCATCATCCCCCCTCCCTCCTTGATTGAGCATGAGGACTTTACTGTTCCTGCAGTGTCCCAGAGGTACGTTTGTCATCTGGTCTCCAGCACCTCCCCTGCCCATTCCTGTTCCAGCCCCAGCCTCCTGCAGTCCTCACTCGAGGACCCCAAATGAAGGGGCAGAACAGAGGCCTCTGTCCTCTGTACTTGCCCGGAGCACAGGCAAAAGGAAGCAGCCTTCAGGGACTGCGGAGTTTATGGAGAAGACCGTGCAGTTTTCACCACCCCCTCAAAGAGGGTGTAGGCTCGCTTCCCTCCTGGCTGCACAGGACAGCCAATGACTGCCTCTGCACTGTGGGGCTGACCTCAGGGCAGGGCTGCTGTGCTGTCCCCTCCCCATCTTAACAGTCCCTGCCTGACCCTCTCACCCCACCCCTCAGGCTATTTCAGCCCAAGACTGACATTCTGGGTTCTTCCTTCCGAGTCCTTTAGGGTTCCCCACAATATCCCAGCCACGAAGGCAGGTCTAAGTGCTCCCCAGCACTGACTGCATCCCCACTCAGCTCGGTGAGATCAGAGTCTTTATTGGAGGCACCAGTCGTGCCAGTGTTTAGCACAGTGACCTCTGGGGAGAACACAGCTGACATTGACTTTTGGGTGTCCACTCACAGTGGCACACGGTTCTGAAGGGGCCCTGGATGTGCATGTCGGGAGAGCCGTGCCCTTTGCTGGACTAGGCCAAGCCTGGCGCATTACAGGACCTGGGATGGTTCTCGGCCTGCTGGCTTCTTGCTGCCAAAGTGAGGTGGGAGCTGGGTTGCTGGTTGGCAGAGTAAAGATAAGTGTGGCTATGGTTTATTGAATGCAGTCTGTGTGGCATCAGTTCCACTGATCCTCAGAGCAGCCCTGAGTGGTAGTTTGGTCACTAGACAGAAGAGGCTGGGGTCAGACTGATTTGCCCAAGGCACAGCTGAGGTTTCCTTTGCCTCTTACCCACATCTGCTCAGGGTGGCTTCTGACCTGAAGCAGAGACATCCCAGATTGACTTGTAGCGGGTGGACTTTGCAAAGTAGGGTGGCTCTTTCCTTGTGTGGTCCCATAATGCATCAGTGTCCTGGCTGTATGCTGCCCACAGACATGTTTATGAGCCAGAAGTAGCAAGTCCCAAGGGCTTTCACATGCAGATTTGGACTTCCAGCTGTTCTTGGAAGATCTGGCAATAGTGGGCTTCCAGGACCTTACATCCATACCGTACGTCACCACAGCTGCGCCACACTAAGCAGCCGGTCTCTTCTGAGTGTCTATCGTAGTCCCTGCCTTCCCTGTCACCCCAGTACTGAGGCTGCAAGTCTGTTGCTTTTTATCTTCATGTTTGTAGTTTTTCTTCTATGCTACATCTGATCTACTCATTATGTTGTATGCCCAGGAAGACATTTGAGCTTGTGGCGCCTGCCCTGGGAAGGTGCTGGCCTCACAGTCTTCTCTGTTTTTGGATCCCCAGCCCTGTGAGATGGGTGGCTGAGTCCTCTTGGTGCTTGCATCCCCCTGTAGAGTTCCTGGGGCCATCTTGCTTCCCACTGGTGGAGTAAAGGGTAGGCATGGCCAAGCTTTCAGATCTGGTCTTCAACTGGCTGCCTACGCAAGGATTTGAGGCCCTGCCCTGCAGCCAGGAAGACTTGAGAGTGCCACAGACTCCCCGTCTTGGGGACCCCCAGCTTGCCCATTGGTAGCCTCAGAGGGGACCGTGTCCCCAGCCATAAACAAAATCTCTTTGGTGTGACACCTGTTGACCCTCAAGGAGAAGGATGGAATGTGAGTCAGCTCCAGCTTATCTTCCTCAGTTGGTGTGATCCACGGGCAGCACCGGAAAGCCAGCCGGAATCCAGAGCGAAACCTGGGGGGAGGAGGGTCACCCCGAACCAGGGAGTTAGGGGTACAGGAGTCATAATGTGACAGCCCACCCCACACACCATCTGTCCTCCAGAGAAAAGCAGCAGCTCACTCCCAAGGGCCACCATTGCCTCTGAGAGAGGGGTTCCTTCATGGATTGGATTTCTGGAAATAGCCAGAAGTATTCTAGAGGTTCACCAGTGATTGAAGAGGGTGATTAAGCTGACCTTAGCTGGCTGTTGCTGCAAACAAAAAGAACCCATGTAGAGTTACAAAGGAACAGCAAATTTTTCTTGTTTGACTTGTTAGCTGGTTTCTGGAGGAGTATTCAGAGGGGAGTTTAAAAAAAAAAAGTGGAGCTAAGAGATGCCCTTCCAAGGGCATCTCAAATTTGGTACATTTGCTGAAAAATTAATTCTCCCCATAGAGCATGGAGGGCCTGGGTGTTGGCTGGAGTGGGGAGGGAAAGATTGGCATGGGAGGATGGCTGCTCAGAGACGACAGAGGGACAAGAAAGAGACCCTGACGAGAGAGGTGGGAGGGGGCAGAACTGCACTGTTACCACCTGGGCTGCAGGGTTTCATGTTCCAAAAAAGCCACCTGCTAAATGGCTCTACAGGACCCCACAGTGTGGCCCCAGAGTCTATCTGGAGCCTCAGGTGGCCTCCGCCCAATACCCACGTGCTCTCATTCAAGTGCCCAGTTACCCTCCAAACCTCAGCTCCTTACAGCTTCATCCTTCCCGCCACCCAGCCCAGTGGCTCTGCCCATGCACCACCTCTGTCACATGTGGTTGCCAAGGCTTTAGCCCTGTCCAGACCCCGACTGCATGCATCCCAGAGAGTGGAAACCACCTCTCCCTGAAGCCATCACTGAGCCTCTCCGTGTCCCATTAGAGCTCGTGTCTCATTAGAGCCTGTATCCCCCTGCTCAGAGCCCACGTCCTTACCTCCGCCACATGGCTGTCACTTGGCTGGTCCCTCATCCAGGGGCTGACTCAGTCACTTGTGCCTTTGCTCAACTATAAAGCTTTGCCCGTTTGCCCCCAATGGCGGGCTCTCAGCACTTCCCATCACCCCTTCCCCCTCTAGTTTTCCTGTCTCCATGGTGCTATTGCTTAGCACAGCACAGGATCCACTTACTCTGTTTATTGTTCCTCTCCCTCACCACTAGGTCAGCTCCTAAAGAAACGAGTCTTTTTTTGTTCACTGGTGGCTCCCATGGGCCTGAGACAGTGCCAGGCACATGTCACCATTTGGTGAGCATCTCGTGAATGAAGAGTCCTGCCACAGCCCCAGACCTCTGTGATTGCTGGCGCCATCATGTGTGAATGATTCAGAGGTGACTGCAGGACCGTGCAGAGCCCAGGGCTGTTGGTGTTGCTCACACACCTGGGGGGCTGTGTGGTGGGGTACCCTTCCTGATGTGACCACCCCCACCCCACATTCTCCCCCAGTGGCATGAGAAATGTGTATGGGCGGACAGGATGACAGGCCGTGGAGACAGCTTTATGTGGATTCTTGGCTCTGTCCTCTGTGTAGGAGCTTCGCAGAGTCCTCTCTCAGGCTGTTTCCTCAACTGTGTCCTAGGGCCACCTGAATGCTTCCTGGTGGCTTGGGCCCCCAGGAAGTTCTCCAAGAATCCATTCCCTCACTTCCTGCCTGCCTTTCTCAGGTGAACGTGATATCTGAACACCAAAGGCATTGAGTAGCCTGGGCTCCTGGGCAGTCTTGCTGGGCCGAGACTCGGTCTCAGCCTTGCCCCTCTTACCCACCCCACCTGTGGGCTTCCCTTGGCTGAGAACAACTACTGCCTTGCTCACTAGCTCCAAGGCCCCAACGCAGATGCCAACTGCCCTTAGGCTCCACTTCCCCAGGAACACCAGTGGGGAAAAGCAGCTGAGGAGAGAGACTTTGGTCCCTGCTTCGGGCCATCTCTGCTGAAGTCACTTCCCAGCTAAGCTGGAGGGCAGGAAATGCACTGCGACCGCCCCCATCCTGCCTCCAGCCCCGTCTCCAGTGCTTCATGCACCAGGCAGCTGCTGCTCACCTGACCCAGGCAGTCCTCAGGAGGAAACCTGAAAACATCAGGAGAAGCCGCCAACCCTCCTTTGACTTCTTTCTCCTCCCACTCTGTCCTTCTGCCCCTCTCTATTCCTCCCTCCCTTCCATCTCTCTGGTCCTGCCTTCTCCTTGTCCCAGATGTAGACCCCAGAGGAGACAGTGGAGATGCAGGGCAGTGGGAGGCCATGTAGGTCCTGTCCATGGGTACGGGGTTGGGGGCAAGGGGGAGCCAAGGTAGGCCCACCTTCGGTTGAGGCAGCAGTAGATGATGGGGTTGTACATGGTGGAGCTCATGGCCAACCAGAAGAGCGCCAGGTAGACCTGCTGGATGAACTTGTGGCAGTAGATGTCCTCCTGGAAGCTGCCCAGGATGAAGTAGAGGTGGTAGGGCAGCCAGCAGATGGCAAATGTCACCACCACCAGCACCATGGTCTTCACAAACTGCTCCAGGAGAGTCTCTGGTCACACCTCAGCCCTGAGGCCCAAGCCCCATCCTTCCAGGGTACCTGCTGCCCACAGGCTCCTGAGCCTCCCTCAGGTCCTCTGCACAGGCCTGTCCCTCTGCTCAAAGCACTGTATTTCCTTGAGGTCCTTATACCTAGCAGCCCAGCTGAGTGACCCTCCCTTCCCAAATCCCTTTCCTCAACAGATCTCCGGGCTCTCGTGCCTGACACTACCCTGAGGCTCTCCTATCCCACAATGGGGTCCCAGGCTGCAACCTGGCTGGAATCCATGGGCAGAGGTCCAAACAATGACCCTGACCCTCTTCCCAGAGGACAAGTCCCTGATCCGCAGATGCCCAATCCCAAATGCTGGGCCTCTACAGACCCAGCCTGCACTGCCCAGCACCCCAGAAATGATGGAAGGTGAGCTGGATGGCAAATGGAGAGCAGCTCTCCAGGAGTAGGAACACCTGAAGGGGGCAATGCCCAGTGGCTTCCCAGAACAGCCCTGGAACCCCACCATTGGGGAGAGGCCATGACTTTGACCAGCTACATGCTGTGATTCACCCAGGGCGGCTGCCTCATGCCTAGCACCAAAGGGGTGCGGCCTTTCTTGAGGGAGAGCAGAGGAAGTCTGCACTACAGAATGCTACACAAGCAGCAAACTTCAGGGCCCCTGGATGTTGGCATGTCCTACAGTAATCGGGGACAGACTTGAAGAAACCAGACAGTAAGCCGGCTGCAGGTCTCTAAGGCTGGTCATTCCAGCGCCTGAGGAAGCTCTGAGAGTCTATCCAGGGGAACTCCTGCAGGCACTTCTCAGGGGCTTCTAAAATTCAACATTCCAATTATTCAAAATTCTACTATTTTAAGATTCTGTCATTCTAAGATGCTTTAACTTTGTATTTGTCCACAAGCCAAAGACATTCACCTGCTGGAAGGAAGGAATTCAGGCTGGGAGCCCGAGCTTGGCATAGAGACAAACTACAGGCCGTGGCAGTGCTCCAGAGGCTGCTTTGAGCCCCGCCCCGCCC